>VWZF01003842.1:3185742-3224738 GCA_013396755.1 Sclerurus mexicanus
GGGTTTGGAGTGCTGATTGCTGTTTAATCATCAACAAAGAACAGTCACAAAAACCTAAAAGCAACATGCCAATAAGAGTCCTGACACCACAGACTATGACAAAACCAGACCCACTCCACTGCCCCTTCTTGACCCAGGGCAGCAGGACTCTGCATGGCTGGGAGGATATTTCTAACTGCTGATCCTTTTATTAGTTAGACTATTGAGACACTGTAAGTGCATAGGCATATACATACATGTACATTCACATTAGACAACCATACTCAAGAACAATCATCAAGAACAAGTGGAAGAGAAAGGAAAAAAAATTATTTGGTGATACAGGGAGCAGATTTCACTTTCATCTGGATACTCCCTGTACATCTGAACTGTACTCTGAAAAGATCCTCTCTGTTTGATATCTCTTTCTCTGTGGCACAACCTTTACTCCCCAGAACTTCACACCATGTTAGTCAAACAGGATTCAGCACAGGTCAGAGAAAAAAACAAACACACAACTCCAAGAGAAGTAATGCAGAAGAGCTGATACAGCTTCAAAACTCTCATTTTACCCAGTTCCAGTAAAAACAGTACATGAATGCCAGGAGAATGATCATTTCACTGTGATAGAAAAATTTCTATCCGGATGGTCCTTGGTATTTATCTGGCTCTTGATTAAGGTTTTTCAGATTTAAACCAGCACATCTTTGATATGAATACAACATGATAAATTATTGGAGCCTTCCCCAAAAGGCTTTCTCTTTTGAAGGACACTGGATCTAACATACTTCCGCTTCATTTAACAGCTACCAAAGATGTCCTCAACTGAGTAGAAATAGTACAACTATAAAAATCTTGAAAAATGGGTCTCTTCACTGGAAAAATATGGATAAAATACACATTACATTGTCATCTTTCCAGTTCCAATTCATCAGCAATAAATTTTTAGACAGAAGTATATTTGAGGGAAGAGAAAGCAGTAAGAGTAAGAAAAAGCAGGAGTGATGTCTCTGGGTTTTGATACCCTGATTAACTACACAGAAAAAGCAGATTCTCTGAAACTCAGCCCATAAAACTGTCTTCTCAGAGACACACAGAGCATTACAAACAAATTGAGAGAGATCCACAGCAGCATCTGACAAAGGACGCTTTCAAGCACAGATAAACACACATATGAGCACAAAACAGGCCTCGAATTTTAGGAGGCTAAATAGTCCAAATACCAGGTTCCCATTCCTCTCAGTTGAAAAGTCTGTATGTTATCTAGTAAAATCTTCCCTGACAGTTACAATGGCTTTATGAGATGCTCCTTTACCTGTTCCTACAGCTCTGTTTCTTGGCCAGCCTGCTATCCTGCACTTACCCAGGCAGTTCTCACTCTCCAAATAAAACTGCAGTTCCCAGCTCCACTTCTTAGTTCAGCTCCAATGCTCCCTGTGGCTTCCCAGCCAAGCTCATTCCCACTGTATCTATTCCAGTTACTCTTATAACCAACATGTACTTTAATAACTAGCTCAACCTTTTTATTTCCAGCTTTGATTTGTAGCTGGTGGCAATCTCTTGCCAAAAAATCAAAATTCTGAGCTGATCCCTTCACCAAGGAAAATTGTACATGTACTTTTCCTTCAATGTATTATCATCTCAAAATTTTATCTGAAGATGTTTTTCTAAAGTGGTCTATCTCCTACTATTAATCCTGCCCTCAAAGTTTTCTTCCCTTATTAATTTTTGTAAGGTTCATATTGCCACTATTAAAATACATACTTTTCTTGCCTTACTACTACAATCTGTTCCCATTAAAAAAAAAAAAAAAAAAAGAAGGGAAAAAGAAAAAAAAAAGGAATAAGGGAAGCCATTCCAGGTAGTATTTTGCAATCTCAGTCCTAATGGCTCCCTCTTTCGTAGAAAATAGTTTTCTCTTTTTTAAGGTAAAAAAAAAATTATTTTTAGCTTTTCCTATGCTCCAACATGTCACCGGGGCGCTTCAGTTTACTCATCTGTAACACAGAGAATAACTCTATGCAACTCTTTTACAAAGTTTTATTTTTAAAAGACACAGTTGAAAAACAGCTATTTCTCACATTCTATATTATTATATACTGGCAATGTTTACCTTTCCACACTACTGTCTGAAAAGTTTTATAGCATGCAAAAAACAACTAAATATATTCTGTTGTTTTCTTTGTTCTGTTCTTTCTAGACTGGACCTGGGATTTGGATTTGTACAGAGACTTTTCTTTTGCATAGCTTGTGGTAATCGAGAACAAAAAGTCAAAATTCTCAGCTGATGACTTCTCCATGGAAATTAAGCCAAATTTCTTCTCTTTTAGCAGCTTTTACAGACTGATTTGAAGAAGCTGGTGTAGTGTTTCCTGCACTAGAAGTTACAAATATGTTTCAATTGGTTTTAGATTCCTGAATTGGGAAAATAGCCACATTTTTAGAAGTTGTATTTACATACCAGTATTTTACTGTATTTATCGGTACAGTTCATATCAGTTTTGGTGGGAATCTGTCAAATAGGATAGAGGTTATTATAAGAATTCCTGCAGTCCACAAAGAATGTTGTTAGTCTGAAGTAAAGGAAAACAAAACTCCAAAGTAAACAAATTCTGCCTCAGTATTGCACGTCACTATGAATAGCATCATTGTTTCCATAGCTACAAATGTAGACTGCTTCAAAGGAAAGAAGCAGAGAAACTGAAAATGACAATGCACAATCAAAACAGGAACATACATTTTTCAGACGGCACATTTGGGATGGAGCAAGGAAGTAACATGGTTGTGCAGAATGCTGTGGGGTTTTTGCATTTGACAGCAACGCCAGTGATCTGAACACATCAAGCTCAGAACAGTAAGCAGCAGTAAACCTCTCGCTGCAGTATCACTTGATGTATTTCTACACCTAGTGGAAGGAAGAGGAGAACAGAAAGGACAGCAAATACCAGCAGCAATCATCAAAACAGGGCAAGTGCTCCTCTTACAGATCTAGCCACCTGCAGACTCAGAGACATTTTTAATCAGTTTCCCTGGAATTTTCAGTGGTTCTGTAGAGTTGTGAAGACAATCAAATCCTTTATATTGCTCTTATCACAAATGGTGACAAAACATATATGCTACACCTAGTATTAACTATAACCATTCCGAAAGAGGATACAGCAAAGTGAATCATTGCACAGAGGGCAGATTCAAAACATGAAGGTGAGAGCGTACAGGGAAACAAAAGGCACTCCACAGCATCTAGCAACTATTCTGTCCTTCAATATTAAGTTCCTGCCCTCTAAATTAAGCTACAGAAAAGCCTATTTCACTATCAACCAACTAATCCAGAAGTACATTATCATAACATACTGGATAGGAAGGTAAATCTTGTTCTTCCTACAGAAGGAATTCCTGAGGTTCACAAACATGGATCTTCTTCCATTAATTCCATAACGATGAGTGTTGGAATAAAACTAAAACAAGCAACCAAGACTCACAACAGTGCCACTCTTCTCATCAAAAAAAAGAAACAGAATAATCCAGTGGTAGAGTGTAATTTAATACATAATTTAAAACATAAAAATAAAAAAAAAAAGACTAGGGAAGAAAGAAAAAAACAACAAACCAAAGCAACACTTATCTCTACTACCTTAGAATACCCCTGACATTTCCAATGTAGGAACAAACAAACCCTGGGATCAGGATGCCTCCACAGGTTGTGATGTCATATTCAAATATGCATAGTATGAGAGTAATTATTCCCTTCTCAAAGTGAGTGTCAGCACTTCGAAAAATCTATCTAAAATGTCCTTCCTTAGTCTCACAGGCTCTAGAAAATACAGTTATCAGTGAGACCACTGTCTTCCAACATTCCTTTTTAAGGGAGCAGTAGGTAAAGGCCACATGAGAACACAGTATTCTCTGCAGACTGCACTGGAAGTCATCTCTGGTGCAAGCAGAGGAGAAGAGACTGGTTATTAGAAGACCATGGTCACTATTTCATCAGATGTTGCCACTGCATGGCTATTGTTCCTTTACAACATTTACTAAGTATCGTGCATTGGAGGCATGGTTTCTATCACAGAATATGCTGAGATGGAAGGGACCCACAAGGATCATTGAGTCCAACTCCTAGCCCTGCATCCATTCCCAAGAGTCACACCAGGTGCCCGAGAGTATCATCCAAACACTTCTTGAACTCTGTCAGGCTTGGTGCTGTGACCACTTCCCTAGGGAGCCTCTTCCAGTGCCCAACCACCCTCTGGGGGAAGAACCTTTCTCTGATATCCAACCTAAACCTCCCCTGACACAACTTCAGGCCATTCCCTCAGGTCCTGTCACTGGTCACCACAGAGAAGAGATCAGTGCCTGCCCCTCCTCTTCCCCTTCCAAGGAAGTTGTAACTGCAATGAAGTCTCCCCTCAGTCTCCTCTTCTCCAGGCTGAACAGACCAAGTGCCCTCAGCCACTCATATGGCTTCCCCTCAAGGCCCTTCATCATCTTTGTTGGCCTCCTTTGGATGCTTTCTAAGAGCTTAATATCTTTCTTATATTATGGTGCCCAAAACTGCAGACAATATTCAAGGTGAAGCCACCCCAGTGCAGAGCAGAGGGGGACAATCCCCTCCCTTGAGTGGCTGGTGATGCTTTGCCTGATGCCCCTCAGGACACGGTTGGCCCTCCCGGCTGCCAGGGCACTGCTGACTCATATTCAACTTGCCATCAACCAGAACCCCCAGGTCCCTGTCTGTGGCACTGCTTTTCAGATCATAATCAGCTAAGGAGTTTGAGATTACAAATTCAGCCCTTGCTAAGCATGAGTACTGGCATATATGACTTTCCCCAACAGTAACAGAAACAAAACAAATACCTCATTATCTTTATTACAGCATTGAAAGCCCCTACTGTTAGTGATTCTAATCAGCTTTGGCAAAAGCTATTTTCACACTTGGGGCAGTGAGGAAGGTAGAGAATAAAAGTCCCAGTCACAAGAATATCACTTTTTAGACAAGGCTAATCTTATTGCTACAAAATAAAGCTATCAGCTCTCAAATGAAGCTAGTTCAGACAGCAATACAATAACTACTAAAATTACAAATCAGAATTCCTAATCTTTGGAGCATATGTTTGACTAAAAAAGTAAACAAAACACCAACCAGAAAGATAAACAAAGGTTTAGCAAGACCAGCAGTAGGTTTCAAATAGAAGTTCCTCATAGACAACTCTTATTTAATTATTTTTGCAGAGACTGAAGGGGGGGGGGGGAAAGGCAGGTCAGGCTCTGAAACGTAGAAAAGCATCATAGCATTGGCTTTCCACTTCTTCTTTAAGAGTTAGCTTGCAGCTGCAAGTTAGTATTGCCAAAATCTGAGACTTCTGCATGAGCAATTTCTGATATTAAAATACTATAGATTCTAGTCTCTTATCTCTTTTAATTGCTGAATGGAATGGACTCTGTTGGAGTGTAAGTGAAAGAAGGGGTTTTACTTTTTTTGTATGTGCCTCAGGCTACTAGCAGAAAAATTCAGGACTTTTTCTAAGGTATGTCAGTGCCAATGATGTGTCACATGTCATTACTTTATAATTAGGCTGATAGACAAAAAGAATAATGCAGCTGACATTCTATTAAAATAAAAATGATTCCCCAAGGCTTAAAAACACTGACACAAGCATCTTAAAAGGCAGTGTAAAAATGATATAGGGATCTATTCATCTGTGCTGCCGTCTCTTCCATCACAGATTCAAATAAGTCATTCTAAGTTATGTATGTATTGAATATTTAATTATCCTATGCTGGTTCCTTAAAAAAAATTCATATCTGAAAGCAAAATGCAAGGAAATCCTTCTTTGGCTAGGAATAAAAGATACTATGAGAATAACAACAGGCTATCTACATTCTATGTTACTTCAGCTTACAATTAGATAATCTGTCTTTCTTCAATTCTTCAAATAAGTAACTAATCACAAACCAAATACATTTAAAAAAATAGAAAATTAGCCTTTTTTGTCAAGAGTTTGAAATCTAATTAAAGTATAATAATGATTCTATAAAATTCAGCCTTAAATACTGAATTTGTAAACACTAGTGCTTCATTCTGCATAGAATTTTCTATAAAGTGCTCCTAACAGTATCAGGATTTAGGCAAGGCAGGGCTGTAACTCCATGTAGATAGAATATACTTAGTTCAGGTTGTGTCTAGAAGTTAGACAGCCTAGCAGAATTACCAGATTACAAAATTGTGGTTTATAGCCAAAGCAACAGTCTTCACTCAGCATGGCTAGATTTCACCTCTTCATTAACACAAGTAGCAATAGCTGTTCCATCTATTCCTTGCAGGTACACATATCACAAAATGTGTGCTATTCCATAAACTACTAGAAGAAAGCATCTTTGTGGATTTCAGCATGTATATTCAAAATATGAGACTACAAATTCAGTTTCAGACTGAAGCCAGCCAATAGCACGTTCAGATTTTTTTTCCAGCAACTATTAATACTTTTCCACTTGGCCAAAAAAGAGAGTCCTTCATGAAGCTGTCAGATTTAGGTCTTTGTTCACTCTGCACAATGCTTTCATTCCCAACACAATGACAGACAGAGAAGTATTGTCTTTTCAAATGTATTACAAGGAATCCTGTGATTTAGTTGTTCCTATTAAAGATTTATATTCAGAGATTATATATTCTGAAGTGAAATAATTTCCTCCTAACTATTCTCCTCTTATGTTCTAGACTCAGAATTTAGAACACATTTCCTTACAGCAATATCATAATTCAGGGAAAGGCAGGTGACTTTTTTAAAAGTTATCTATTGTTTTATTGCCTGTGCCTTGAACGCTGCAAAAGGAAGGGCGACTTAGCTTTCTCTCGGTACTCTAACGCAGTGTGCATAATCTAAAATGATCTTTTGATTCACCATGCTACAAAAATAAGTAGATGCACAAAGCCAAAAAGGGCAGGTAACACTCTAGAGGGTCAGCATTTTTCAAAAGTGTAATACACAGTGCACCACTTGCATTTTAGTGACAACAAGGGAAGGCCCTCTGCTACACTGGACAACACAAACTGCTATAATTCCTTTACCAATGATTTGCAGAGAACTGATAAGCTGTTTGATGCCTTGATTTGCTGAGAAGACACCTGCTGTGGTGTGTCCTATCCTCTCTCCCCATTTTCACATCTCCCCTGCATCACCAGGATTCTCGTCACTTGCCTCGGCAGTTCCATTTCCATGTGGAGGGTGCTCAGAGGCAATGCTAGATTTTGGCATGAGGTCATACTAAATACCACGTGTCACAAGCTTTACCAGTTCCTTAAAGAAAGTCCCTACAAGAGAAGAGTAACAGTTTTTCTGTGTTGCTCCTCTGCACACTAAATAAGCTGAGAAAAGACCTGTTTCTCAGCATGGAAGCAAACAATAAATGTCAAAAGATTTTGTTTAGAAAGATCAAAAACCCACAATGAACAATATGAGCTTTGGTACATAGCTTTTAATATATGCAGCATATTTTCACGTAAAATTCATGTATACAATTGCATTTTGAAACACACTTGTGATGTTACTGGCAAGGTAATCCTGTATTTTGATAGACGTGCATTCTTAGGTAAATGGTTAACCAGTTACATTCATAAAGTCATTCACTTATGTAAAAGGAACCTAATTTTACAAAATAACAGCTGCAACAAACAAACTAAAATCAGCAACAAATGTGAAAATAGGAAGAGAAAAAAGCATGCATCAGACTTCAATGCAAGACTGTTTTTTAATTTCTGGAAAAGAACACTTACCACAGTTACTGATGATACCTCAGTTCACCTCAAAGACTAAACTGAGTATATATTAGATGCTCTCTATTACAGTTAACTTGTAAAGGGAAAAGTCAATGCCTCTAACAAAGTAAAAATATTGATTTTTTCCACCTGATAAAAACAACCACAAACAAGTTAGAAAGCACTGCATTCTAAGAATAAACCACTTATTTCGGTTTGCAAAAGCAAAATTATTTTTCTCCATTATTATTAGAATTTATTTTGTTATTCTTTTTGACAAATGTAATTAATGCTTCATTAAAAAAAAAAAACAAAAACCAAAACCAAGATGTATAGACGCATCTCAAAATCCCCAAGACATTACTCTCACTTAAATGAAAGCACAGTGGCCAAATATGCCCCGCTACTGGAGTTCAACACCTGGAAATTTGTATGTTGATGTTATTAGAATAATTACATTAGAATTATTCCCAGAGAAAATTTCTGGACCATATGTATTTGGGTTTTTTTAAGTTGTGGCAATTGGAGATAAGTGATATCTTTAATCAGTTCTACAAATAGATTTTGCAAGTTAACATTTGACCTCAAAATGTGTTCCAGTCTCTGGCATATCACCACCATCATGTATCATATATATCAATGCAGAAAGTGAGGGAAATACTTCAAGTATTTCAAATCGAAAACTAGCTGTTTCTGAACATGATGCAAAGTTGACACACGTGCACATTTTACCATTTCAAACAACAAATACAGTCATTTCTCTATTCATGAAACTGGAGAGAAACAATAAAAATAATGGCCTCACTTGCTAGGCAAAAGAGACCAGGACTTTACCTTGCTCGGCTGCTGAAAAACACAAAGGCTTACCTTTCTGTACACCAGCATGTTTGGGGATTCATCAGCCACCCCATTGCTGCTTTGCCCATAATTATTTCCTTGTGCCATGTCCCACCAATTTGATCCGCTTTCGGATGTTGCACTGTAAAAGGTAAAAGTGGTTTCAGGAAGGAATCACCTCAGGTCTCCTTGTTCCCCTGATGATTAATGGACCTGACTTTTTCCCAACATGTCATCAAAAATCAGTGTATGCTCTTACTCCAACAGATATTTACATTGGAGCAAAGCTGCTAATTCACCATTCACTGTCATTACTCCCTTTTGCCTGTAAATAATGGATGCGATACGTTAATCTAATTTAGACGCTAATGAATTGCCGCTGCGAATAGCTCCCTGACACACCGCTCACCACCACATCACGCAGACGCCTCCTCACAAGGCGCTCCTTCCTTCCCCGCACGGGGGACGCTCCGCACCTTCCAGGCCACTTTTGGGAGGGCTGACTCGGCCCATGACGTGTATCCAGCAGTGCCCTCTGCTCACGGCTCGGCCCGTAGCAACTTTTACAACACTCGAACGCACAGAAAGCAAACCAGACGCTTTGAACTTCTCCGTAATTCACCGGCACATGTGTGCTCGTAGGGGGAGGGAACCAGGGGGCGAGGGAAAAGGAAGAATCAAGCCAGAACACCTTCGGGTTGCTTTCACCTACTTTCACCGTACTTCGCCGCCAAACGCCGGCTCCCCGAGAAGAGCCGCGTCTCCTCCCCGCCCTCCCCCGGGTCACACGGGAGCCGCGCTAGGCAGGAGCTGGGATCGTGCCGTAGCTCCGGCTTTGCACGCAGGTGTAAGAATGTGCTCCATCTACAGACCGCACGGGCGGCTGCGGGGAGTGCNCCTCCTCCTGCTGCTCCAGGCGCGCCCCGCGCGGTGGGTGTCAGCCGGCAGCGGGCGGAGGGACGCGGCGATCGCTCATCACACACACACACACACACACACGCACTGCGGGCGGAGGCGCTGCCGCTGCTGCCGCTGCCGAGGCTGCGGCTCTGCCGTGCTCTGCTCTGCCGGAGCGGCGGCAGCAGCTCAGCTCCCTCCCCGCAATGGAGCGGCCGTCACGTGGGGGACGGGCACGTCAAAGGTGCTGCCTGCCGCTGCCGCCGCTCCGCCACACAGCAGCAGCCCTCCTCCTCCTCCTCCTCCTCCTCCTTTTCCTCCTCCTCGGCGCTCTCGGCTCGCTCACCGAAAACAGCGGCCAAGAAACTGCAGCTGCCAGCAGATCTGGCAGCAGTCTCTGTAAATGAGATTAGGCAGCACTGGAGGGTTGGGCAGGAAGGGAATGTGGGCTAATGGGATAGGGAAGGGAAGGAAAAAGGGGAGTTGATGGGGACACTGCGTCGCCTTCTTCATACTCCTTTACCGACAGGAATCTGCCTCTTCTTCTGCCTATGCTGGACACTTCATGTATTTTTTTCAGTAAGAAGTAGGGAGAGCTTGTGCCCTGTTGGCATTGCAGACCTCTCTGAGCAGAGGAACAGAGAGAGCAGAAAGCCAGTCTGTTCCAGGTAGATAGGAAGAAGCCCCGAGGACACCTCAAGACATCTTCAGGACTGTTTTGCTGTGTCCCAGGCAACTGCCTAATTTGCAAAGGCCTTGTACTGGCCATGACAAAATAAAACATCAGGTCTGTCAGCCTTACTGCCTCACCACATAACAGACAAAAATACTTCGCTTTTCCAAAGGAGTTGAAATGCCCAGAACTCAGTATCCACAAGAACACAAGATACTTAAGTGGTTAAGCTTTGGTATAAACCCATTTGAAAGTGTCTTCTGCGGAAACAGTTACTCTTATTACAAGAATGATCTTGCAGAAGAAGTTACCCTCTACTGTGCACGGCACCTTGTGAAGTGTGCGCTAGTAAATCACACAATTCAAGCACAGAGGTTTCCATGCATATTGAGTCATCTCAATCCTCACTTGTTCTACTTTGCTCACACCTCAGACAGACTCAAACCAATGCCTTCCTGCTAGAAGTTTGTTATTATCAACCACTGCAACTTTTAACTTTGCAGAAGCCTACCAGTACTTTAGTTGAGTATGGTAAAGGTACTTTAACAGAGAATGTGGTAAATTAGCTAAGGCAACAATAGGGAGTCACAGTGGCCACAACAAAATGAAGGAGAAAGGACAGAACTGACCTGGACTTCTTGGAGAGCTGAGGAAAGGAAGACATAGGTTTGATAACAGTCCTAGAATGAACATCAGAGTAAAAAAAAGACGATCTCCAGCAGGAATAGGAAGGTTTTTCAGAGACAGAAGTAGTATAAGGTGAAATGACACAACACAGGATAAGAACCATCAACTCAGTTCAATGAGATACACTGGCAGCAAAGGAAAGGAGCTCTGTAGGCGACAGACATTGTGTGTCTAAACTTTGCCAGGGGAGAACAGTTTAGTATGTCACAAGGAAAAGGCAATGTGAAAATTAATGTTGTGGAAAAGAGAGAAATCTGGAGTTCTGAAATGGAAGAGAACAAGGGAAAGAATTCAACAGTACATGCGTAAAGTGAAGAAGTATCAATGTTGAAAAGAGCGGGCAGAGAAATTTCTGAAACTAAAGAATAAACAGAGCACTGAGAAAAGACCTGTTTCCCCTTAAAACTGACTTGACATACTTCATTATATATATATACTATATATATAGTATACTTGGACATACTTCATTAGCATTTTAGAAAGGCTAATGAAGTTTGAATCAAAATACTAATCTTCCAACAGATCCTGTGATTCAGTCCAGACCACCGTTGAGAAACAGGAACCAGCAATAAAGATCTCAGTCTATAATTTCCCTAGCTTTCACACAGTCAGCCCAGATGAGCCACACTGCAGTGTTCAGAGCTCACCAATTTGACTATGTAAGACTTCCACTGGAAGACAAGGGAAATGCCTCCCCAGATCTGCTAAGAACACAAGTGACACCCTTGTGGTTGTATGGCATCAAAATAAACTCAAAACCTAATTTGTCAGACTTGTGTTTAAATTTCTTTTTGAGAGTAAAAATGAGAACTGCACAAAATATACTTAAAATGTATTTTTGCGCTGAAAAAGGGATAGAAGGAAAATCCTTTAAAATATTGATAATACACATATTCCTTCTACTTGTTCTGCCAGCCAACACTTAACATAGTAAGTGTGTTAAAGGGCATAAAAATCAAACATAAGTTTCCAATAAAATTATAGATTTGTTTTCTTACTCTGCCTCAATTTTTTTCTTCAAAAATAACAAATTTTATTAACATACACGTAGTTCTAAAGTAGAGCAATGACTTGGACCCACTGAAGTTAGTAGGTATTTCTCCAGTAATGTTAAAAGGAACTATATTCTACAGGGTCTTTAATCTTGTCCTCAGAACCAGAGGAGTAACTTAGACATCTCAGTGATGTGTCTCATAACTACAGACTTGCTACATTGAAGCACACCACTTTTTTTTTTCACTTCACCAGCTTGTTCACTGCCAAAATGAAGTAGAAGTTATAAACCCTAAAGAGGGTAAACAGAAGACAAGACCAGAAATAACCCAACAAAATTTCCCTTTTGCCACCATTTTGTGGTGAAAGAGACCCTGGGCTGAACTATTTCCATAAATGCAAGTTAAAGAAAATAATTTCAGTTAAAAGTATGTAATGGGATAATCTCATTCTATTGTAGTTGGGTGTGTTTGTTCAATAGCCTATAAAAGGCTTTAATTCATAAATTACTTACACATCTTTCCCATGTTGAAAGTCATCACTTATCTCATAGACAACCAGCATTATCCTCCCCAGAAAGCACGGTCTGCCAGAAAGGGAATGGCCTTTTCAAAATGCAAGGCAAAACTACTCATTAATAAAACAAAAATGATGGGGAAAGGCTGCCAAGGGGCAGCTTTATCTAACAAGGCAATAAAGCACACATGATTGAGCAAGGTGGTGACTACATTTTCTATGTTTAGTTTGAATTGTCAATACAGCTCAAGTATTCCTATAACATCACACGCACATGGCATTTTTAAGTAAAAATATTATGTCGAGATGTTTACAACAATCTACCTGGACACGATCAGAAATTTTGCCATCTGTCCTGCTGACCAGTAGTGTTAGCATCATGTTAGAATACTGCCTATATCCATCAATTTATCTTGTCTTATGCCCAGAGTGAATGTTCCTTGAAGTAAAGATATGCTGTGCAAGCTCTTAGCACAGCATGATCTTGTCCCATGACCAAGTCTTTAAAACATTACAGCATTATAAACAATCACATTCAAAATTACTAAAATAACACAAACATTCTAGTTAACTAGGCTCTAAACACAGTGACATAATACTGTGCTACCTTAAAGTATAAAACACACCTTTTTTTTTTTTTTCTGCTAGCCTGGTTAAGCACAGAGACAGTCTGTCTACTTTAATTGAACTCCTATATTTGTGACCTTACAGAACCACAAATGTTTCACTGCCATGCTCCAAGCAGGTGATTCCAGGCCCAATTCCTGGCCTTTTTGATGAGATCTGAACACTTGCCCCTTCAGGGGTGAATTGCAATCAATCTATTTAATGTAGGTCTCCAAATGTCATTCTGATGATTACAGGTTACAGTATATATTTTTAAGAACTGAACCCAGGACTGACTTACACACTTCACCGTTTCCTTCACAGCACATTCTTTTTAAGTTCTAGGCATTTGCTTTGTCACCTGCCTTCCAATCCTATTGGAATTGTATTATCTTTGTCAGTTTATGTTGCTGAAAATCAAAGCTATTGGTACTCTGTTGGTTAGAGGAAGAGTTAAAAAACAACAAAAAGAGGGCTTTTAAAATCAAAAAAAAGAAGGAGTCAGATAAAAAGCAGTCCAGATTTAAGAAGAAAAATTCTGATTTGATAGGGGAAAAAAATGAGTCATGGACAGACAATTTCACAGGAATGGAAAATTATTAGAAATAAGGAAAGTCCACATTTCCATAATCTTTTCTTTTTAAAGTATGATATATGTATATATACACACCCCCACAGAGAACACACAGTACAATTTGCATATATTTAAAACCTTGATGTAAAAAAAAATTCAGACCCCGCTGAAAATGTCGATTATTACTGTAATAGAAAATCCACAGCTACACAGAATTTGGCACCAATGTGGTGGTCCACCAGAGCTATCCATGGAAATTCAACAGCTTCTCCAGGCAGAGCAGACCGACCTCAAGCATTGCACTGCAGTCCTGACAATGTCGCCAGTTCTAACTTTACCCAAAAGAGGGCAGGCTTTCTCAGGCAAACAGAAAGGTTACAGCAGCTAGCTGACACACAACTACTAAATTATTTTTTCCACAGAAAGAGCTAGCACAACCGCTTATACACCCTCATTTCCTCATAAAGCGAGAGCGATTACAGAAATGAAACATACCACATACACAACATTCCTTTAAAACTGTCTGGAAGACACATGATTAATGTCCTGATCTTACAATAAATTTTCAACTGGAGAAATCAATCAAGCACGTAAGGATAGAACTGATCTTCAGAAAAAAATACATAAATGGGCTTTTGAGTTAAATTTGGATCTCATCATACCAACATCCTTAACTCAAGCATGGTTCTGAATCCTCGTCTCCCAACTTCCAAAACAGCTCTTGGGGAGACTTTTCCATTTTCTCTAAAAATATTATTATTGACACAAAACGAGCCCTGCGTTTGCAAAATGTGACACTTTTTCTCTGCTTCTGATAAAATAATTAAAAATAACAGTGTATTGCTCTCTTATCACTTGGTATTTATGACACTCTCCACAGAGGCAAAGATGAGCAATTTATAGGTTAATATCTACATCTTCAGACGCCATGTGCTTCACATAAGAGTGTCCAATTACTGAGCAACTTCATATAAAGTAGTGAAAGAAAACACAGTGATTGTGGTTTTGTAAATTTAGCTACAATGCTTTTAGCCCAAGCTATTAGCTTAATTCAATCTGATGGGAGTTTCAGGTTAAAAAAAATACCCATTGTATTTTCTTTTTATGATTAAACCAACAAAAAAAGTCCAAAAAACCAAGTAAAAGGCTCTTCCCCTTCATTCCTCAGGAAAATCTCTCAGCCAGCCCCGATTCATAGGACAGCATTTATTCAGATCAAAATAGAATAAGCCACTTATTAAGGATTAGCTAGGAAGAAGACATTGATTTAGAATCCTTTGACGTGAAAGGACTAGAGAAAGGAGGACTCAGAAGCCCTATAAAGAAAGTGGGCAAAGAGCATCATGTATGAGAATTCCATGGTTATGGGCCTGAACAGATTGTCAAAACACATCATAATAAAATTAACAGGAGACACCAAGAACTAGCTGGAGGAATAACCTGTGTGGCAAAGAATTGAGCTGATAAATAAAAATAATGCAGCAGAAGAAAACAAGGAGAAAAAAACCCCACCCAAGCAAAAAAGAAGAGGCTCAGAAGAGATGGTAAAAAGTAGAGAATGAGACATAGGACTTGGTCACAGTTAGCAGGGGGTGGTCCTTGGAAGCTGTTGAAATGGTTTTTAGGGAAGATGTGTTTAAGTTATTCATAAGGAGAGATTAGGGAGCAAGTGAGAAATTTTGAAAAGTAAAAATTGTCCCTTAGTGTATCTGATCTCATCCTGTTTACACAGAAAGAGAATTTCTGGAAGCTCCTGACAAATAGGTAAATGGCAAAAATACGGAATAGAATTTCGTGGAGTTTTGTCAGTTCTCAAAAGTGCTTTATTTTATCAAAAAACAATTTTTCTTCAACATACCTTTTTGACTGCAAGCTAAGATTAAACAAACTACAAAAATAATAAAAACTGTGGCAGATACCAAGTCAGGAAATATCTTCAAACATTAGCACCACACCTCATAGGTAGCCTGCAAGTGCCAAACTTGCTTATGCAAGCTACTACTGAAATTGCCCGCTTTGCTCATTCCCTCCAGCAATCAGAGTTGATGTGACTTAATCTCATTAATTCACTGAGCTGAATGCACTGAAGAAAAAGAGAGCTCAGCAGTTTAACAGGCTTCGTTCATCATTTTTCTTTCCTTCCCCCACCTTTCATTTTGAAGTTCCCTCTATCATTCATGAATTCCCTGCCTCACATCCACAGACAATCTAATAAAACAGCTTTTTTCCTCCAAGGTTGCTTTGTTTTCTAAAGATTTAAATCAGACAGAATCAATTTGCTGATTGTGTATCACAAACTGAACCAATCTACATCCATTTATATCCAAGTACACACAATAAATATAGTTATTCTCTGACAGGAAATAAATGGAGCTTTCATTCTTTTAAACTCTACATAGCATTCAGGTTGAAAGGAAGGCTTGTTTTTTAAATTAAATTCACTGGAAACTCAAAGGAAACTCAAATTTTGCAAAGCAAATAAGCAGGTATCTACGTTGGCTAAAGATTTCCATTTAAAAAAAAATAAAGTAATAGAATCACAAAATAGGGAAGTGGGTTTGTTGGGTTCTTTTCAAACTACAGCATAAACTCAAGTCCTTACAAGAACACAGCCCATATCACAAAGGCTTTTTTTTTTAACTTTGGTCTACAAGATTATTATCAGACATTCAACTTCTATAAAATTACTTCATTAAAGGAAACTTCCACAAGCCATCAAACTGCAGCTGTATGGTTCAAAACAGCTGGCTGAGAAAACAAATTGTATTTACTAAAAAGAAAAAAAAAAAGCCAAACCTTTTGCTGTATTCTGTCTAAAATCACAGCAAGAATTTAAGAAATAGTTTGAAAAACAATGCATCTAAAGTAGATTTAGTGTTCAGAGTCAGTCACAACAATTTAAACAGTCAAAAAATATCCTACAAAAGCTCTGGCATCATGAAACTTACCTCAGCTTTCAATATTTGAGAGTCAGGGAGTAAAAAATGCATCTTCACTTAAACTGTACTGTAATAACAGGCTACTTTGCAAGCAGGGAAAACTAAGTAATCTTGACCTAGAGCTCATAGCCTGAAATAGCCAGGCAGTGAGGTAAAACAAGAACAAAAAAATTAAAGACACAAGACGTAGGAAAAGAAATCTAATTTTATGTATTCTCTTTCCAAAATGTCTGGATTTGTTACTGTGCACAGTACCATTCTCTAGTTAATGTAAAGAACTGCTAAACACATGGGCGTATGCATTTGGCTTTTTCACTAGTTTCTACTTCAAGTACAAGAAGCAAACGGTGAAGCCTGATGATGTATCTGACAGATAAAATGATTAGCATGAAAGAATTCTTTTCCCCCTAACATAACAATGGTTTAAACTTTATTTTTTGCAAGAGAACGGAGGCAAGAGCAGGAAAATAAACTGGCACTAAAAAAAGCAGAGTTTTGTTGTGATAGACTGGGAACTAAAATTTTATGCCAGGGTATCGGGTATCCAGCATGAGACTTGCAAAATATAATGGCTTGTCTTGAATGTGGGGAGAAAAATATATTTAGCCTTTGGAGATATTATATATATTTATATGGGTCTTTGGATAACAGAAAAGAAGCAGGGGGACAGGGGAAGCAAATGAATAAAGAGGTCATAATAGTTAAGGCAGGAAGGTAGCATGAATACATCCAGACTGAAAAATGCTTCACAGTGGGGAAGGACGGTACTACTTATTTAATAAGGAAGCAGATTGAAATCAGATTTCACTATCTCAATGACTCTGAATGCCAAATGAAACTTGTGCAGCTTCCAACAGTAAAAATAGAGAATGGACCAAGATGAGAGGGAGGGAGCAAGGAGGATAATTCAGAAACCAAGGATTGATCTTATTTTCTCTGCAAATTGGTTAGATTTTCAGGATAAAATTAATGAAACAAAAACTAGAACTAAATCCAAGAATACACAAAATAAAAAAAAAAAAAACCTGACCTCTGTAGAAAAGAAGAATGCACCTGGCTTTTCCTCTCATGAAAGAAAAGAGAATGAAGGTAAGGTTCAGGGGAAGGAAACCAAAATACTTGGAGATTGGACAAAGAAAAAGAAAGAGCATTATAGGTACAGAGCAGAGCATTATAGGTACAGAGCAAAGAGTCCACTGTTTGTGGGCAAAGATAACCAGTCTTTAAAATCAATTGACAACATCTACTTCCTGACTACAAACAACAAGGGAGCAAGTTCTGAGCAACTTTCAGAGGAGAGACCTCTGTCTTTGTATCTAGGAACAAGTTTAGATAATAAGGAACAAAGATGGCTGCAAAATATGAAAAGCTAATTTATTAGTCTGAGCCACAAGAGTTTTCACAGAGTTCTCTAAAGGCAGAAAAAGCCACAACAGGGGCTGCAAAGACCTAAGCAAATGGCTTTTATGTGTCAGTGATGAGCTTAAAGCAATGTTCATAGTTCTTTCACACTCCTTCTCTTATGCAGCACCTCCTCATCTGATAGTGCACAGGATGCTAATGCAAAGGTTATCTAACCCGTGTGTTTGACCTCAGGGTACTGTTTGTTCTACATTCACCACTGTGGCTATGTAATATATGCAATAAATAATTTTATGTCATTATAATGCAGTTATGTCTAGCATGCATTCATCATAGAAAGAATAAACAGAAGTGAAATCTGGCTTCAGCTCAGTTCACCTTAGACTGAGCAAAAAGCAGCAATCAAGACACTTCTTTTGGTGTACAGCAGATGTTCAGGGGTGACCAATGGTTACGTCCACAGATTTAGCCATAGCTCTTCTCTGTCGATTTCATGTTTTCTTTCTGAGTTGTTTGAATATTATTTCTAGGCTATATTATCATTTCAGTTTTCATAATTGGAAGTATTTTTCATTTTCCTAAAACATCAAAATTTGCAAATATGTGAGAGGAAGAATCATTAAATATGAAACCAATCCTGCAATCTAGACTGATAATATCTTGCAAAGAAAATCACTTTCACAGCAGCTTCATCAGACACAAGACTCACTTACAGGAGCTAACTGCAGATACAGAATGGTATGTACACACCCCAGCCTAACCACTTTTTTAGCCAACTAAGTATCACTTTAGTTTGGTGAAGCATGTTCCAGTATATTGTTGCTAATGTTATCAGCATTATAACACTGCTTTGCCAGTCACAACACAGCTATCAATCCTAGCCCCATCTCCAAGGGCACACATAATATCCCAGTGATTTGTACAGAGGCACCTGTGACAATGGAAGGCCATCATCTGTTAGTTAGAGCAGGAAGAGGATAAAGTCATGGGCTTGAATTGATGACGGGCAATTTAATACTAACATGAAAATGTTTCAGTTCTAAACATCACCAGGTAATAATGGCATCATCACAGGATACAAGTGCTGCATCCAATTTCATCCTCTTCAGTCTGGTCTCTCTCCATTTCACTACCCAGCACTCGGGCAATGCTAGCTGGATAACCTCTCCATGCCAGCAATTCAGAGGGAGATAAACAGAACAAGTCACACTTCCTCGTGTGCTGATTCCTGCTTCCTGCAGTCTGTAGAAAAGCAAGGAATTACTACTCAATAAGGCAGACTGTGGATGCAGAGGAGAGTGCTTTAAGGCAATGATTTCACCTCTCAGCAGCCAAACTTACATTGCAGTATTCATTCTGGGACAACAATCCTCTAGGAGTACTCCTACAACTCCACAGAAATGAGATACTTCACTCAGCTTTTGCTTCAGACTGTAACAGAGGTGCCTACCTCACAGGTTCCTTTCCTTCTCAAACCACCACTGTCCTCCATCCCAAAAGTGAAAATGCTGTCATAGTATTTACTGATATCAAATATTCATGGCTTCATCCATCAGCATGAAGAGGTGAGGAGTTATGCTATTTCAATGCACTAACTTTTCTGCAACATTCCAAGATCCTTCTTTGCCCAGCTCTCTTGCTAAAAAAGATATTATTAATTTATTAGGACCATAATTAAGAGGCAAGCAATCAGGTATGACCTTCAAAAGTTCCGACAGCACATTTAAAAGGTGATGTCTTTTCATTTAAAAATAAATAATCACTTAAACTAATGTAACACTGAGCCCAATAAAGCGGTCCTACCAATAAAGAAACACGAGAATATGGTAAAGTCCAACTGTCTTCACTTAACAATTATAAAGTATTTTTTGCAGATTTTCTTGGAACAGTATCTAAAACATTAAAATTAAACATGTGAAGCAGCAAAAAAGGGAAATGGGAAAAGGAGCTTTCTAGGGCATCAAAAGTGGGACACAACGCATGATTAATTTTATTTTCAGATCTTTAACTTTTAAAGAATGTGTTTAATTAAAAGAAACATATTTCCACTACTCTCATACAGGTTAATGTTGCTCAGGGCACCAAATGCTTTGTGAGTTGTAATTATTATCAGTTTTAACTATATTGTTTAAGTAGCTCACCTCCAAAAATTTAATTAGATGACTTGGGGAAAAAAAAAAATCAAGCATTTTCACCATTCACTTGTTAGCAAACATTATTGTATCCACCTTTAGCTACCAATTTACATAGTTCTTATTACCTATGCCAGTGGGATGTAATACAAGGGTTTGGGCCCAGGGTCTTGTTTGCCTGCATTTTGTTCTTAACAAAGAATTTCACTTTCTGCAATTGCCAGAGGCTATGGCAAAAACACCTCTTTCAGGAAGGTAAAATGGGAAAGAATTCCTTTCTCTTTGCTCTGCCTTACAGGAACTAAATTATATCCAGGACAAGCAGATAAACTATAGAATCTTCCCAACTGATTTCTCAAAGACATGGGGAAAAAATTGAAAATAGTCATGATTATCAGAGAAACACCTCCACTACAGACCCTTGGAGGGCTCTAACTCCTGGTTATGGTGCTGGCAGCATGAGTCAGTTCTGGGTTGCTGAGAAACTACCTTCTTCCTTTCCTGTGTTGTTTCCCTCATTAGGAACACACTGGCTTCACAAAGCGAGTGCTAACTGACCTGGAAAACTCATTTCTTGTGTAGGGAATTCAAAGTCCAACTTGCTCACCGGGGTCCGAATTTCACCCTTCAGCTACAGTGTTCTGGTGCTGAGACAGCAACGATCCCCTTTCCTTCCTCTGTCCAGTTTTCTCTCAGTCCTGCACTTTTTATTTTTTTTTAATACTTTCCATATTGGTATACCGACTTTCCAGGCCACAGAGGCAGGCAGGAGCTCAGCAGCACTCAGACCATCTGCACAGGACTCCAAGCAGGGCATACCTTCCCAAAGTGCAGAAAAATCCAGGTCTTTCTCAGGACAGTCACAGCTTCCTGACTTGAACAGCAGGACCCAGGTAAGTGAGGACAGGCGTAGTAATCCCACAGCTTTCAAAATCCCAATTCATGGCAAATATCATAGAAACCACAGCTCCCCAAGGTACACTCAGGAAAGGGTCTTTGATCTCCTGACCCTGAGGAATCCCACCTAGGGCTTCTTTGAAACCTCATCTCAGTGGCATTCTAAGAACCCAAGGAGCTTGTTTCTGACACATTAAAACAGAGACATTTAATACAAACACAGAAGACAACTATGGGAGAGAAGAGTATAATAAACCCAGGAGACAAATGGGAGCAGACTTGACGAACAGCACTAAGACAGCCACTCTGGCACAGGGAGCAAACTAAGACTGACAAACTTGCAGGTATGAGGCAAGCAGATGAACAGCTGGAGACAAAGTTAGGACCATGAATTTAAATGAGAAAGACAATAGTGCAAAACCTTTCTGGCCTACAGCAAATCTAGTACAGTTAGATCAAAAAGAGAATAAAAGGATTTTATGGTCAAAGAGGGAGATTGAAAAGTAGATCCTGATGCTCTGACTAAACTGAAGCACAGGTCTACTTTGTGGAAAAAACCTGAAGGCTAAGGAATAAGTTATTTTCTGGTACTTCTAAACACTAATCAGCACTTGAATATCAGTGCTAAGTGAAGGTGGTTTTACACATACTGCTGCTTTTCAAGTTGTTTCAGTAACTTGAGGCAAAATTTCCACTGAATTCACTGAGGTTTCTGAGCTCAAAAGCTACAGAAAGCACTCCATTCTCTATTTGCAGACCATTTAGCTTTTTTTTTTATAAAATAAAACTCCAGATATTTTTATAAAAATACAGACATCATCATTCTTGAAGAACTCAAACTTTAATCACATTTGTTTTCTACAGTATTTGGATACTGCTACAGACTCAAGATACCAGACACCTCCTCCAAGATGCTCCTGCTGAGACTTCAATTGCTGAAAATAACTCCTTTTTTTTTTTCATACTTGGATCCTTTAAGAGCTCAGTCCTACCACCAAGTCTTGTCTTACTGGGCTCTAGAATTGCATTTCTATGGGAAATGAAAGAGGCTACTCTCCATTCACTTACTCTTGGGAAGTGTGGCACAACAGTTTGCATCCTTGTGGCTAATTTGTCCTCCCTCAAAACAAGGGGGACTTCTTCCCTGTTGGAAATAGTTGCTAGCCCATGCCATTCATCACAAGGCATAGTCAGAAAAAGAAGAGATTGCCCGAGGTGAAAATCACACCAGGAAATTCACTGACTATAGAATCACTGGGCAGTGCTGAAACACAATCCCCAGCCCTGCTAAGTTTCCTTACAGAGGCAGCCTTAAGGCCCAAAGGGCTTATTTCTCCCTCATCCATCCCTATTCCAGTTAGTGCTCATGGAGAAATACTATTGCATCACATGGATTGTCTGAACAACTGGACTGTGAAGCTGTAATCAAGGTCTTTTTAAAAAGACTGCACTCTCAAATTTTCATGAGCTTTCCTTGAGAGTGATATCAGACCTTGTGAGTGTGAAGTGCAAAACTAAAAAGGTTTAAGATAAGCTTCTTTATCCATTACAGGTACTGTGAATATTATACACAGAATTATTTTCAGACTATCACGTTAAAGTTGCACTAAAGATATGCAACTCCTTCCCACTCCTTCAAAAAAAGATGGAGGGGAAGAAAGAAGCTGAACTAGAACAGTTTACGAAAATAACACATCTAATACTGAAAAAAATCACAAAGGCAAGAGCTACACACTCAAATAACCTTTTCAGTTTAGTACAGATACTCTCTTTCATTTCCAAATTTAAGCAGGTATCCCTCCTACCGATTTTCTGACAAGTGCTGTCACACTGAGAAGTCCTTGGCTCTCTAGAAATGTACGTGCTCAACAACTTGCAAAAATAGTTCTTGGTTGTTCTTGCTGCAAGAGTTATTTGTTTCAGACTCTAATTTCCCCTTTTGGTGAACCCAGACTCAGTTCTGTTTCAGTTAAATTTTGATGTGTGAGCAAACCTCCTGACTTCTACAGCATGATGTAATTCTGCCGACAAGATTCACTTGGCAAGGTAAAATATGCAATGGTAAGGGAATGAATAAGCCAGCATACAAAAGGCTGGTAATATCATCTAATCATCTATTAAAGCTGTCTAACACTTCTCTTAAAATGCTGAAACTGCCTAGAAATCTACCAAAAACTGTTAGGCTAAATTTATTCTCACAGAAGGTGTCAGTCCTAGCCTCAATTTTCCTGAAGACTTCACTAAGATGGTAAAGGCTGCAGTGATCAGGCATTTTCTTGCACTTGCTGTTTAAACTGTTATAAGCCAAGCTGGAGGTTAGAGATCCTACACTTTGAACCACTGCCTTTTAGGGTGAAAGAAATTGTGTATTTCATATGAAGGTTCCACAAGAAATGGAGAGGAACAGATTTGGATGAAGAGCAAAGAAGGATTTACCTCCTGGAAAGGCCAACTCAAAAAGTCAAGGGAAAAGTGATTCTAGAACTCTCTGGTCCTAACAAAAGGACATGAACTGAGAATCCAAGGCAGTAGATACTGGAACAAGGAAAGAAGCTAGAAGGAAAGTGAGAGCTGGTGTGTAGGCAGAGAGACAGATTGTGCATGGAACTGAAGGAGGACAGATACAGTTTTACACTGCTGAGTAATCCTGGAATCACTTGTCCACAGAGGTACCTTTCTCAGCTGTACAATTGATTTAGGCATATGGATAAAATGTGACAATAACAAGGAAGACAAAAGGGTGACTTTCTTGGACTGTCTTGGTTAAGAAGTGAAATCTTCAACCTGTTGCAGACTACTACAAGCTCTTCCAGGGTACTTTAGTGAAAGATACTATCTCATGTTTCCCAGAAAGCTCTCAGCTCACAAGCTGAAGAGGATAGGAGAGAGAAGGAGAAAAAAACTCATTTAAGAAAATAAACAGAACCATTTATCCGAAGAAGAAATACATTCTTCCTGGAAACAAAAAGCAAAGTCTAAAGGCTGTCTTCTCTCTTTGAACAGGAAGAGTTGCTTTACTATATAACACCTATCACTGAAGTAAAAATTAAAGACTCAAAAAAGTCTTAGAGCTACTTATGTAGACAATCAAATCATATTAGAGACTTTGTTGTGATCTAATACCAAATTATTTATTGGCTAGGTATTCTTTATATCTCTCCTATATATATTCAGAATTAGACACATGGGGGAAAAAAAGATGGATCAGGACTATGAAGAAAAAGCATGGAGTTTTATCTGTGGGTTGGCAGTTTGAACTAGAATGGCACAACCTTTATCACTACACAAACTAACACTTACAAGTACAACCTCTAAATGCAGGGCCTTCAGTCTATACATTTGTAACAGAACTTGGCAGTACACTAACTTTGTGTTAATATCTGTTTTCCCCCAGTTTGAAACCTTCATTTTTACTTATTAAAAAGGAGTAAATTTAGCTTTTATCATCTCATATTTTCATATTTAAAGTTCACTGTAAGAATATATGAAAGACACAAAGGAAGAAACTATTTAGCTTGTCTACTCTTTTCTGTCAGTCACATTTTAGTGCACTCACCTGCTCTAGCTCTCTGGAGGTATCTACTTCTTTCTGTTAATTACAGAGGGAAGCTAGAGAGCTAGCTTAGGCTAGACATCAAATTTTTAGCAAAGACTCTGTAACATAATCCTAGGTCACTTTCATTCAGTTTTATACTGCATAAGTTTCTAAGCCCTTCCTAAAGCAAAAACATACCAAAAGTCACTCAGTTCTCAAATCTTCCTAAGGTCAGCTGGTACAGTTCTGCACTGTTGATTTAGACACCACTGCAGACCACGTACACACCCAAAAACTTGATACCTTGCACTATCTTGTCCCAAAAAGAAAACAGGAACGTTATTGAGGTGAATTGAATATTTTGCTGATGAACCAAAGTCTGGTTTTAGTATTTCTTCTCTTAAACATATTTAAACTTTTAAACGTAGGTTGAAAGAATGAAGGCTTAAGTTTATATGGGAATAGACTTAAGTAGTTCATGAAATTCAATACTTCATAAAAATCCACATTATAAATTAATCTCTAAAAGATAGTAAGTCAAACCTGTAAGACATCTGAGTTAACCCTTCCCCCACCATATTCCTCTCTCTATTGCTATCAATCTTCAATTCAGTACACCTCTGAAAAGATTCAACTAGACCCCTGAGGAATGACATTCAAATCAAAATGACTCTCACATGGAATTGTTAAGATCAAGCCAAAATCTTTTCATGTGAACTTAAAAAAAATAAAAAAATAATTAAAAAAGGTAAGAAAGGTAAGACTTCTAACTTTACCATGTTTTTAATCTTCTCTTCAGTCATTTTCTTTGAAACAATTCAAACTAGCAACTGCCTGCCCAGTTTAATTGGATTTCCTTCAATTTTATATGCCTCTGCATTTAAGCAAAAAGTGCTACAGAAAAAATGACTAATTCATGCTGTAATTGTTCATTGGACTTTCAGAGAATTACAGAAGCAACATCACCACATATGCTGATATGCAATCAAAGATAAATTAGGATGTACCTGGAGGAGGTTAAAAAAAATGCAATCAGAACTCACTGGAAAGATCAATAATTAAGATTTTACCTTGAATTGTTTACCATATATGTCTACTACACATTCATCCTTTTACCCCTTTCCCCACATACAATATATTTACCTTTAGAAAACAAGGAACCCTTCAGAGCAGCATTATTGGCTGCACTTTTGTCATACAATAGGAGCATGTTCCACTGTATAAGTAAATATTATCTCAAAGTAAACACCTCACTTGGATTTACTGACTGTATTTTACTTCTATTTTATGATTTGTTCCAAGCATGGAGGCTCATTTGCTGCCTCCTCCATGAGGATTACACTGCAATCAGGGCCAGACTTGGCACTACTACCCCTAATCTGCCACTAGCCTTTCTCATATCCAAAAAAATCTAAAGTGGGCAAGAATGCTACAGGGAGCAAGACTACCACAGGAATGTCCCACTTTAATATATTTGGCTTAATTTATATTAATGAAAAAAAAAACATTTCAAGAAACAGAAGATACTTCAGTTCTGAACTTAATTTCTCATTTTTTTAGGAAATGGCTTATTCTGCCACCTTATGCACAGCTTTTTAGTAACCCCAAAAGCAGCATCCTGAAGACCAAGTGAGAACACACATACCGATCTGTTCCTGAGGTCATTATAGATGCTGCTGCAAGCATATTCCCATTTCCATACATAGTGTGATGGTTTTTCTTAAATAACCTGTCAAATCCATATGGAGTCTGATCCTCTCGGTACCACTGTCACTAGCATTAAACATACACCTGCAAAACACTTGACTTTACCAGCACCACCACCTGCAGGACTTCCTTCTTTGCAGCTCTCTTTCCTCCCCACCCCTCATCAGAACAGTGATCATCTACAGCAAGGACAGATGTCTCAGGCCTACAAAAGGCAGGACAGGAACGAACCTGTATCATTACTGTTAGACTCAATCTTAAGTGTCTTTTCCAACCACAATCCTTCTGTGATTACTCTACACCACCCCTACAATGTTGACTATGACTGTTCTGAGCAGGGTAGAGAAGAGTGCTGAAAGCACTCAAGGTTCCTGCTTACCCACCAGTACCACACCTACCAGACTGATGGCAGTACAGGAAATTTTCCAAATATCTCCACAGAAGTTACAACCTTGGTGACAGAGCTTTGTTCAACCCACGGACAATGCTGCAAAGATTACAACATAAATAGACTGCTTCTGTTTTAAAGACTATCCAAGAAAACCTGCATTGCTTTCTTTCCCCTCCAAACAGAGTGGGCGAAAAGTTATTTTATTTTATAGATCTCTATTGGAGTCTCATGGCAAGAGACTCTAAAGGTCCACAAATAAAACTCCCAATTTTGATCACTGTGGTAATAAAAATTGTTTATAGCATTTGTTTCATCAGTGTTCATTGGTAAGTTGTTAGGGTTGGAGAAACAGCATGGAGAATGTATTAATATTTGTCTAAAAATTAAAACAAACTAGGTTAGAATTATCTACTAGAACTTTCACTAGTCTGTGTGAAAACTTTCTTAGTTTTCTTTTTAAAACCATTCACACAGAAATGTGTGATGCCTCTGTGATTACTACGGTCACGCGAAAAGCCACAACCGTGACAAGTCTGTGAGGTGCAAGGAAAAACAGATGCAATATTTTATACTTAGGCTTAAAGATCAGTTCTAATCATGAATTGTTTAAGTTGTTAAGAATTGTCCAAGGAGTCAGGTAGATAAGTTCATTTATTTCAACTGGAAAATACATAAAAAATTTTGCATTCATAGAACATCAAAGGATACAGAGAACTCAAATCTCAACACAGTATCTCTTTCTGCTTGAGATACTCTTATTTTATTGAAGACTGACCTCTGAAATTCAGAGGAACATCAAAAGGGGCACTAAGTAAATTAATCTTTCTGGTGCTGATGGTGCTAAAGGAGATGTGTAACAAAGTCCCCTGGGCAAATTCTGCTCAATTTTTTCCCCACACAATTCTATCAACAGCCTGTCTCTCAGAAAGGAAAACTGTCTTTATACATCAACTCAACAAACACAACACAAAACAAAACAGGCCTTGATTTTTCTAGTCATTTTATATAAAGAACTGTTGCATCTTTTGAAGACACTAATAATTTTGACAGGAATTAAAACTTGATAGAGTAGTCCTCCTGAAGAAGCCCACACTTTCACTGATGCAAAAATTTCACTTTTTTACTGCCTCTGCATTATGGTAGCTAAAAATTACTACAGCATGATTTTTACTGGAAGTAGAAAATGTATCTTTTCTTCTAATTCTCAAGAATTGCACAATTACACCAGAAAGCACTTAAATAGTAAGATTCATTGCAAGTAATTTATGCATTCTGTAGAAGCATGACACACAGTTCAACACAATGTTAATTTTGCATGATTCCAATCTTGCTTGTTCGAGGAACTCTGACAAATTCTATCATCCTTAAATAGCATGGCTCCTGGTAAGTATCAAGTCCTGACTGATCTGTTCTTTTTTACAGAAATAATTACCTTACAATTTGTACAGCTACACAGTAATCTAAATAAGGAAAAACTCCTGTTACTTTTCATTGCATCAGTATTTCAACCTAACATATACCTTACCCAAGGGCTATTATTGTGCTGTAGCTTTTGGCACAATCAAATATTTGAAAGATTCATCAAATAAATATGAGAAACAGCAGCCCTCTTTCTCTCAAAAGGCAGCCTTTCCCAATCTTCTACTATACAAAATCAAAGCAGGATCTATTCTGTCACAGGATAATCATTGGTTGAATCTCTCCTTACATACATGCAAAGTTTATGTCAGCAGACTCAAATTCTGGCAAGCTCAGCAATGTGGCAGTCAGCAAGGACAAATATTGAAATTCAACAGTAACCAGAATGAAGAAAGACAAACAATACTGAAACTAGTGACACGTCTGTTGCCAGTTGCACTGCAGATATAGAACACTTATGTAGGAATTGTCCCAAGTCTGCAAACATGGCTTGCCTGAGTCCTCCACCATGGGTTTACTTTTCTATGATAATTTTACCATTGAAACCATGAATGCTCATACCAAGGGGGTCTGACTCCAACTTCTGATGCAGGTGCAGCAGATCTGCAATGCACAAGGGGCCAGACAGCATTCCTGAGCGTATGTGTGAAGGAGAGCATGCTCCAACACACCAAATTGGGGAAAACTGACAAACAGATTGATGGCACAGCTGTCACTTTGAATCAGCAGTGAATGAATAAGCTCTGAAGGCTGAGCTAAGAGACACATGTACTTAAGGTTAGAGGACATTATCATTCCATATGACAAGGAGATGAGGCAAGTAGGGACAGAACTGTAACTGCCAAAGACAGCACCAAAGATGGGATGAACTTTGCTACCAGGTAATTATACTCTGCAGAAGCACCACCACCTGGGATCATTAACACAGCAAGAGGCAGAGCTCAAACATACAGTGTGCACAAGCAACTCATGCAGCCAAGTAACTGCCAGACTTTGAATGAAGAGCAGGCGAAATAAATACTTAGGAAAGAGAAAGCTCTAGAGACTGGGCGGGGAGGGTGGGGGGCATGGGTGGGAAGTGAATTGCCACAAGCAGCTATTGAAGGATACGTTCTCTACAGCTAAGTCTCTAGGACAATCTCTCTTTAGCTTATGATTCTGTAGCGCCAAGTACAATGTCACCTTAGCCACTATGCACAATAAAACAGGATACTGCAAAAGGAATAATAAGGTAGCATTATTTGCTAGGAACACTTTTCAAGGAGATTTCTCTGACAAGCTAATAAAAAGAGGAAGATAATGGCATTAAAAAGACAGATGCTGATTTTCCCATAAATGCACTTAAAATATTTTAGGAAAAATGAGGATTCTTTCCCAAAAAGTATTTAGAAGACCATGCCATCCCTTAGAAAATAGAGAAGGAAAAGCTTTAGCAACAGTAAAATTTCAAAAGATATTTAACCAGCTACTTAACCAGTTGTAAATCATTCCTGTGATAAGACATGGAAGCCCTTTATTGGTTAAGGCCAAAAGCACCACAGGTAGCTAAAAGAACATTCATTCCCTTTCCGCAGGGTGTATTTGAAGTTTAATGCAACACAGAACAACTGGAGTTTTTACAAAACTTTCGGAGGGCACAGAAATCCTGATAATCTTCATTTGTACACACAACTGTATACCTGACTAGCAGTACCAACCATTACTAAGAGCACTGTTTTGTGAGCAAAGCTAACTTTTTTTTTTTTTTCCTCAATCAAGACTTCTTCCATTTAGGTAGACAGACACAGTTGGAAGCAAAAGGCAAATCCAGCTTTGGGTAGAGCAGAGGATTACTCACATCTCTACAGATTAGAGCTCCTTAACAGCTGTTCCTCTCTTCTACACAACATTCCTCTGTTCCAGGCAAGGGGAGATAGAAAACCCCACCTGCACTTTCTTCTAGACATCCCTAGTCAAAACCAGAAAAACAGAGAACTATTCCCTCTTCTCTGTCATCCTACAGAAGGCCCATGGTCTACAGACACACACACACATACACACACTTGCCGTAGCTTCTCACAAACAGCATCTCTGGAGTCCTTCCAGCACAGCTGGTCCTACCTGCTGAGCTCTGCCTTTTCTAACACCTATTTCCAAACAGCTGCACAGCCACAGCTGGAAAAATAGTTAGGCTGAACCATATTACCATGAAGTAGAAGGACATCCCGTAATAACTCAAAAGGTACCTGAAAGACAACACAGTCATCAGTCACAGCCAGCATGGTTTCATGAGAGTAAAGTCCTGCCTACTAAATCTGATTTCCTTCTATAACAAGGTAATACACCTAGTTAATCAAGGGAAGACAATTGATGTGATCTTTTTGGATTTCAGTAAAGCTTTTGATACTGTCTCTCACAGGATCCTTCTAGATAAAATGTCCAGCACAGCTGGATAAACACGTCATGTGGTGGGTGAACAACTGGCTCACACGTTGAGCACAGAGGGTAATAGTGAATGGGGTGACATAAGACTCGTGACCTGTCACTGGTGGGGTTTCACAGGACTTCATCTTAGGCCCTGTGCTCTTCAACATCTTCATAAATGGCGTGAATGCAAGACTGGAAGGGATACCAAGCAAGTTTGCAGATGACAAAACTGGGAGGAGCGGTTGTCTCCCTAGAAGGCAGGAAAGTCCTGCACAGAGACCTTGACAAATTAGAGGACTGGGCAATCACCAGCCACAGGAAGTTCAACAAGGGGAAGTTCTGGATTCTGCACCTGGGATGGGGCAACCCTGGATGTACAGACAGACTGGGGAATGAGATGCTGGAAAGCAGTGCCACAGAAAGAGACCTGGGGGTTCTGGTCAGTGACAAGTTGAATGGAGTCAGCAGGATCCTGGCAGCCGGGAGGGCCAACTGTGTCCTGGGAGGCATCAGGCAAAGCATCACCAGCCACTCAAGGGAGGCGATTGTCCCCCTCTGCTCTGCACTGGGGTGGCTTCACCTTGAATATTGTCTGCAGTTTTGGGCACCATAAGAAAGATATTAAGCTCTTAGAAAGTGTCCAAAGGAGGGGAACAAAAATGATGAAGGGCCTTGAGGGGAAGCCATATGAGTGGCTGAGGGCACTTGGTCTGTTCAGCCTGGAGAAAAGGAGACTGAGGGGAGACCTCATTGCAGTTACAACTTCCTTGGAAGGGGAAGAGGAGGGGCAGGCACTGATCTCTTCTCTGTGGTGACCGGTGACAGGACCTGAAGGAATGGTCTGAAGTTGTGTCAGGGGAGGGTTAGGTTGGATATCAGAGAAAGGTTCTTCCCCCAGAGGGTGGTTGGGCACTGGAAGAGGCTCCCTAGGGAAGTGGTCACAGTACCAAGCCTGACAGAGTTCAAGAAGCATTCAGATGATACTCTCAGGCACCTGGTGTGACTCTTGGGAATGGGTGCAGGGCTAGGAGTTGGACTCAATGATCCTTGTGGGTCCCTTCCAACTTGGCATATTCTATGATTCTATTTTTATTTATTGTTCAACACAGCAGTTCAGTCTTCTGTCTCAATGAATAGCTCCCTAAGGCATTCTGTCAACACAACAAAAATGGATAGTAGGACAACAATCCCTTGCCAAAGCATGTGAGATTTCCCCGGTGAAAGTGAAAATCATTCAAAGGGAAGCAGACATCCCCACTCACTCTCAACTATTTTATTGTGACCAGATCAAAACACCATTAAGAAGAGAAAAGGTTAAGAGACTTTTTTTTTTGCCATTTTCAATGGCTGTATCTGATCTTGAAAGTAAGCGCAACAATGTCATCAGGATTACAGACAGCAGAAATAGTAAGACATTTATTGTGAGAAGAAAAGGCAGCTCTTCATAAGGCACTTTTTGGTCATACTGTATAAAAGAAATTAAGAAATTACCTTCTCTGATCAACCGATCAGTTTTGACCATGAAGACAAAAGCAGGAAACTGCACCATTGATTTTACTGACTAATTCTGTAAGCCTTTTAGTGCTATGCAAATTAAAACCACTTCTCCATCTGCAGTAGAGACCTGGAACCCATGTTTCTACCTATTGTAAATAAAGCACCACTACATCCTTTGAAATACATCTGATGTCCAAAAGCATACGAAAAAGAGGGGATGAGAATAGTATCTACAGTTTGTATCAGCCAACTCTGCAAGATTTATTTTGGGATTACATTTGTAATTAGAATTACTTGTTCTTACCTCAGTGAGTAACTGCCAACATGAGCGCAGCCTGAGGACAGCAAAGCCTGATATGCAACAAGTCTGTAGCACATTTGGCCTGTTGTACTGCTTGAAAGTAAGAGCACTATCTGACAACAACACTTAGGAGCGATGCTCAGGGTAACATTCATTCCCTGGTGTCTTGAATTCCTGCTGCAGTCCATCTTGCAGGGGCAATAACAGCATCCTATTACTCAGCCACCTTTCTTCCAAAACTTGCGAAAGCACTTAAGAGGCCTAGTTCTCTGCCAAGTCTCCAGATAGAATTCTCAACAGTTACTCAATGTAATTTCACAAACGACTTTTGTTTTGGCGTTGTTTTTTTTGGTTTGGTTTGGGGTCTTTTGCTAAGCTTTTTTCAAAAAAACAACTTCCGAGTTGCTTGGATTAACCATCAATTAAGAGCTGGCTTTTCCCTGTCATTCTTCTACCTCCAGACTTTCCAAAACTATGTTGCGGAGTCTCTCCAGTGATGAAAAAAACATGAAGTAACCCTTCCAAATGCAGGTGTCCAACATCACAGGCAAAGCACCTAATATTCACTCTGAAGGACTGCAAACATTTTCTTAGCAGCTGTGTAAACTAACTCTTTGTAGCAGCTCCAACCATTTTATTTCTAGCAGAGACTTTTAAGAAATGGTATGTGAACTTGTTAATAATAAGCTATGTCTTTTAATAAGCATATATGCTGGTTACAATATTCTAGTTATACTGAAGCACAGCAAACCAAGCAACACACAGAAGTCCATTATGGCTGTACAGTTATTTATACTGACCAAACTTGCCATAGCAAATAAATCCCACTTCACCATTTCTCCACAGAACTTAATTGTTTGTTAGAGAGAATTACACTACTTTTTGATCTGCATGTCATACCTGTCATTCCTGGGTCTTCCATTAAGGTGTTTTATTTACTATGTGTTGGCATAATGCTATTTCTTATTTTAGTCCTCTTAGCCAGGAAATCAAGAAAAGAGAGCACAGCATGGAAAGACACTCAAGTGGCTGGAAATGGATCTGTGGCAGGCCCTCTGCCAGACAATAAAGAGCTCATTAATCAGAATTGTTTCCTTGTACTTTGGGCACAGGAAATGTATAAAACCTGTGTTTGTCTCTTCACATCTACTGCAGTAGCACAATCTTGAACAATATTCAGAAATTAAATTCCCACCAACTTCATGAAGATATACATTTGAATAAAATAGAATTTTCCTGCTGCAGCAGAAGCAGTAGCACATTGTCTTAACTAGAAAATGAAGTCCGGGTAAGGGATGGGAAAGACTAGGAGAAGCTGTGGCTGCTTCTTTCCCAGGAAAAGGTTTGAACAAAACTCTTACATTCTTGGATCAAACAGAACCCAACTGTTACCTAACCTAGAAGAGGCCAAGTTTCCATAGTTCAGCTATCCATGAAAGTGGCTCATATTCCAGTTCCAGCTTGTGTTGTTTCAAGGGATGACAATAAACTCAACCACAGCCTCTGTAGTCTGAGTTACAGCCGAGAATTCTGCACCTAAAGAACTTATTCCTTCAGCCACTGAACCAAAATAATTCAGATGTATTTCTAAATAACTTATTGATAAGTACATCTCTTGCACCTTTTCGTGTCTGTATTCCATCCATTCTAAAAGTAATGTTCAGAAGTAAACAAGCTCAGCAGCAGAGGCTGTTGTGGTTTTCTTTCTATACTTGATGTCTACTTCTCAATCTAAAAAACAAGACTAGAGGTTCAGAACATAGTTTTGTGTCTCATTCACATATCTCAACATGATCTCAGGACCTGGATATTAGTGAGGTATCACTGATGTTGAAGTCTAACAGGTTCAGAAAATATATTTCCCTCCCTACCACCCTACTAACTACAGGCTGTCCTTTAATTTGACAAAACAAAAATTTTCTGAGAAGACTGCGACAGTAACATTTCAAGTTTTGCCTTTTTTCCTCTTCCAAAGAACTGGGGAAAAAAATTAAGTAGTTATAAATTAAAAATTCACAAAATGTTTCCCTTAATCACTTAAAAATCCAGTAGTGTGACTGAATGCTGTTTAGAACACCTATGGCTGGCTACACCGATGGGTGACAGCTCCTGAGCCATGGACATCTCAGATGCTGACATGCAAAATCTAATCTTACTCATACAAAGGGTCACAGATGTTCTTGCTTGAACAGAGGACAGATCCCATACATTTCACATTCTCAAGCTCTGCTATGCTGCACTTCAGAGAGAAACAGAAGCATCAAAAGAGATTAAAATAATGTGGGCATTCAGAAAGATAGAGCTATTACTCCTTAAGCATGCTCACCATACATATATGTAACAAATTTATATATTATAAATATGTATTATATATACATGCTTTAGTATATGAATATGCATATGCATGTCTATAACATCCTCTAACAGAGACTTTGCCAGTTCTCAGTACCTACTTTTTCAGCTACACATTCAAAAGCCAGCAAGAAATGATGCCTAACGCAATTAGAGTTAACCTTTTGCAGGTGATTTCTGGATGTGTTGTTGGGCTCTGCACAATGGTCAGAAACTAGCAGTCTGGTGCCAGGAACCCTCCATCTCCTAAATCCATACTTTGTCATTTGGCTCATTTCTCCTCTGCCTGGGCTCCCATCAGTTCTGTCTCTGCATTCTTTTGTTAGGAGAAGCAAATAGGGGAAAAAAATAGTAGAGGAAATTTAGCTCAGTTTTTGGTTGTATGCTCCTGCTTCTGGAACCCTAATCCACTGGGCTGCCTGACCATTAGCTAGAGGTACAGCAGTAATGTCAAAAGGGGGAAAGGGATTCTGTTTGGTATTTCAAGTCAGGCAGTGAGAGAGTTGGGCACTGTCCAACTTAGATGCAGGTAACCCCTTTTTACCACATCACACTTCAGATTCACCATGGCCTTAAAGCAAAAGGGGCCATATTTTCTGGATTCTCCACTTAGGCCAGCATCACACCTCAGTGGACTTATTCTTGCTGCCACATGTGTTTTCTCAGATGTAATATCTTCTTTTCTTTCTAACAGTAATATTTAACAGGTTTTCCTACAGATTAATTTTTATTCAGTACTTATTTTCCCTGAAGGGCTAGAACTTTACCTAATATACTGGCATACAATCAGCGTAACCACTGCAAGCAGAACTCTGCCAACACCACTTTAAAGCAGATTGTGCAACACCATAATGTGGTGGGAAAAAATTCTTTCACAAGTCAGATCACATTCTCCAAAGAGCCACATTTACAGCACAATGTGTGAATAAGGGCATAGATTTATCAAGCAGTTTTAAGAAAACACGTTAACAAAAAAAGCTTAAAGGAATAGTGGTGTCCTTATAATTGTGATTTTATTCTGTGAAGAGTTCTAATATGTTTTTTCATCTTACTTTTGCAAAGCCTTCAGTATTTCTCATTCCAGTATTTAAGCAGAAATGAACACTTCCTTACATAATCTTAACTATACTTCTCTTCTGCTAATAATATCTCAAATTCAACACGCTACAAATATTTGAAAGGCATCAATCATATTTGCAGAAACAATTTATTTTATCAAGACCAAAATATCCAACATAAGTGTTAGTCACTTTTTCCACAGAATTTCATGTGCTGCAAGAAACAGATTGTACTTATCATATCATCAAAAATTTACTTTCAGTTTATAAATATATTAAACAGGAGTACTTCTCATGTAAGGAAACATTCTGGGTTCAAAACCCAAGAAAATTAAAAGGGAACTTATTTTATGTGTCTTGTGCTGTAATGAAACAATTTATAGAAAAATGTACTAATCATTACGAACAAATTTTATCTCTTAACAGCAAAATCTCAAAATATAGCTAGCCATTAACAATTAGGGTGGAAGAGATTTGCAAGAGAAGGGCCTCATGCTGAAATCTTGGTAGAATGACCTAAAATACAGCTCATGAAAGAATCCTACAATTGCCTGCCTCCTGTGAAGCCTCTTACTGCTCCTTCTTCTGTAACTTTTAGACATTCAACCTTGTTTAGCCTCCTAGGCTCCCTGAATCTTAGTAAGGTTCTCAGCACTGCAACACACCTGTTCTTTCTTTCCTTGCACTGCTGCCAATCACCTGTCTCCCTTATGATACTTCAAAGCACAGCTGCCAAAATCATCTTAATTCATTGCCAATCTTCACTAGCCTCCAATATTTAGCCCTACTGTATCCATCAGCTAGTTTTTAAGCCACATGTTCACCTTTGTTTGTTAATGACATAGCCTCAGCTTATCCCCCCTCAAAAGGTAACTTTCTACCATAGTGTGGATAGTAAATCCTTGAAAGGCAAGCACATGATCAAATGTGATAACTGCTCCTGACTGACTAGAAGCCAGCTTGGCACCCTCTCTCTCACCAGCTGCCACCCTCAAATTATACCTTGGTTTTCAGATGATGAAAACTTCCATTAGGCCTTAGAGCACTTTGCATAACGAGGCCCCAGATTCATTGTCCTTTTGATGCTACTACTGCTGTGTAAACCTTAAATAATGACAGGGCATACGAGGTAGTTTCTGGAATATAAGTCCCAGTGCTGCTGAAGTAGTCTCTAGTACCAGAAGATGATGTGAGAAGTTAATATCTGAGATCAGGTTTATAATCCCCTGTCATGAGTATGCAACAGAAGCAATTACCTGTGACCCAAATTTATAAGACGGTAGCCTTTGAGACCATGTAAACAAAATGCCTGGTATGTAATGGGAAAAAAAAAAACCTTCACACACAAGTGCATATACATATATATGTGCATTCCCATTTAGTTAATATTTTATGCACAGTTATGTCTGACTCCACACTTTTCTTCATACTGTTTGTATCTTACTGTGAACCAGAATAAATCACCCTCAGTCCCAGCAGTTCTATTAGTTTTATCTCCCAGCATTTTCTAAAAGTGGCTCTTGGTGTCTTTTATAAATAAAAGCAGCTTTTTACAGGAGTAACAGATTTATAACTTTAATAAGACTGCTCTCCTTCCTGCACTGAAGTCTACAGTACATGACAAATCAGGTTAAGCAAGCTGGTATCAAATCTGAAGCCAAACACGTTTTTGAGCCAAACCTTAATTTTCTGCAGAGCTTCAGGCTTATTTAGAAGATATGAAATTATTGATAAGGAATATCAATTCTTTTTCCAGCTCAGGCAATATCATATACAACCACAGCATATGCAACAATAGCTAAGGTAGATTTGCTGTCTTATTAACTTCATGACCCTTTAGAATTAAATTACCTACTTATTCATCTTTAGAATCCAGATAAACAGTCACTACCAGCAGCTTAACAACTTCTACTAAATTCAGATAAAAGATTTGTCTGAAAACAGACTGTCAGAAACAGAAAAAAACCCCCAAAAACGCAACATGAGACACCCGCAGACTCCTAAGCTTATTTATTAAACTAGTATTATTTCACCAATACCATTAGACCTAGACACTTCAGCAAATAAACTGCAATGCGTTCTGTTCTGACCATGAACAGTTTTCTCAAAGGAGCTGAAATAATCAAACATATTGTATCTGAAGAGGCAACAGAAGAACTCCAAACAATTCTGTAAGAAAGTAGGCAGATGGCAAGAACAGTTGTTTGTGTACAGTGGCCTTTCCTAAACAAAAAAATTAAGAGTATCTACACGCAACCCCTTTTGCTTAGACTTGTTCCACAGAGTATCAAGTGACTTCCGCCCCAGTGATTTTATTCAGGATCTATCTCCTAGCATTTCCAGAGAAAAATCTTGGGCACAACAATGGATATGATGATGGAACTTTTTTTGAAATTATCCCAACCACTGTAGTACAAGATACATAAAAGAAGTAAGGAAATAAAATTATGTAACCAATCTTTCCCGTTCTAGAGTAGAACAGCTGTAGTGAGTAAGCAATTATTTACAAAGGAGCAACAACCATCCTCATGACCTACCCCAAAAATACCCTAACTATCAGTTTTAGGACTTAATGATATCATATGGTGACTTAATGGAGAATTTTCTGGACCTTTCCAGTTGAAGATGTCCACTTTTGTATAAAATACACAACTACCTGACTGAGGAAAAACTGACTCTCCGGGTTAGTCAGTCACTATGCTTCTCCCATTGGACACCTCAGACTATACCTCACTGTACTATTATACAAACTAAAACAGCCTTAACAGATAAAAATGAACAGCTGTGTGCACACAAACAGAATTATCTTTTGTCCCCTGAATATCCTACCAGTTAGGACACTCTCCAAGACTTCTCTGCCAAGTGCAAAAAATTTGTTCCCAGTCTCTGATGAGTGTCCCCAGAACTGAGAAAAAGCAGATTCTTTTCCATAAGCGATGAGAGCCAGCAACGCCGCAGCTCCCAAAAATGTCCTCAAACGAAACCATTGAGCAAAAAGAATCCACTTGCAATTAACTACTAAATGGTAGATAACAAACACCTGCTTTTCAGCCAGCCACAACTGGAATGTGAGACAGCACTTATCCAGAGAGGAAAACTATTCTAAAAAACCACGCAAAATAGCCCCTCAAAATAAGAGTGGAATGAATGCATTTGTTGTAAATAACTCCTTCTAAGCCCTGATTTTCACGTCGCTGCTTTCGACCTAATTAAACGAGAACACTGCTGTGGGAGCAAGCTCACTGGAGCGCTCCGCAGGGAGCTCACAGGCAGACCTGCCGGGCCAACCACAGCCACTTGCAGAGGGCAAATAGCAGGTGTCGCTCCCCCTCCTCCTCGCCACTTAAGCGCGGCCGCACACGCCGCCCCCGTGCCGGCGGAGCCCGGCGGTGCCCGAGGGGACAGCGGGGGCAGCAGTGGCGGCGGCGCGGGTGGCGACACCGGCGCTCATCCCCAGCCGGGCGGGAGGCGGCTCAGTCGCGCCGGGG
>VWZF01003842.1:3224782-3286821 GCA_013396755.1 Sclerurus mexicanus
CCTACGGGGCCCTGCGGCGCCGAGGGGCCGCGGCCGGGCGCGCCTGCGGGTGCTGCGCCGCCGCCTGGCTGCTCAACCCGCTGCCCATGGCCGTGTCCAGCCGCGGCAACGCCGAGGCGCTGGTGGCGCTGCTGGTGCTCGCCACGCTGTACTGGGTGGAGGCGGGCAGCGTGGGCAAGGCCGCGGCGTGCTACGGGCTGGCCGTGCACATGAAGATCTACCCGCTGACATACGCGCTGCCCATCGCGCTCCGCCTGCGCGGGCGGCACGGGGCGCTGCGCGCGGGCCGCGGCGGCAGGGCGCGCATCTGGCAGCTGTTCGTGCAGGTGCTGAGCCGCGACCTGCTGCTCTTCGGGACGGTGGCCGGATCCGTGCTGGCCGCCCTGACCGCCGGGTTTTATCACCTCTATGGCTGGGAGTTTTTGGAGCATGCCTACCTGTACCACCTGACCAGGAGGGACATCCGTCATAACTTCTCTCCCTATTTCTACATGTTGTACTTGACAGCAGAGAGCAAATGGAGTTTTGCCCTTGGGCTCGCTGCTTTCCTGCCCCAGGTGCTTTTGCTCCTGGTTGTGTCCGTAGTGTTCTACAGAGACCTTGCCTTCTGTTGTTTCCTACACACCGCTATTTTTGTGAGTTTTAACAAAGTATGCACATCCCAGTACTTTGTCTGGTATCTCTGCCTTTTGCCCCTCGTAATGCCCAATATTAAGATGTCCTGGCGTCGTGGTGCGCTGCTTCTCTTTCTGTGGTTTGTTGGACAAGGCCTGTGGCTTGCTCCTGCATACTTTCTGGAGTTCAAAGGATATAACACTTTTTTATTTATATGGTTGGCAGGCTTGCTTTTCCTTTTTATTAATAGCCTCATAATTGTTCAGATTATTTCACATTATCAGAAAGAACCACAAGTTGCAAAAAAAATCAAACAAAGTTAATAAACAGACCCAAATCCAGAAACAGCCGTACTGTTCTTTATAAGCTGCTACATATCACCAGCACGTTATTTAACATGAACGCCTGTGCCTTGTACTAAAGCACACTGTATGTAAACATTACTGTTTCAGGGCTGTGAGGGCACCGATTGGCCTCAGTTGCCCTGAGCAGCCCCAGTCCTGCCCTGAGCAGTGTCTGCAGGTGTATCTGTCTCTCCTGTGGATCTTGAAAATGTGTTGCAACCTCCTCTCCAGCACTGCCTCCAGCCCTGGGTCCTGCTGCTCCTGACTGGATTCCCTGGAAGTATCCTGGACGAGTTCATCACTTAACCGTGTCTGGGGCTGAGAGTGGACTCTCTTGGAAGCACCGATCTCCACTGACTGTCTCCACCTGCCATCTCCAAAGACAAGTGTGACTGTGCCCTGCTCTGTGAGGGTATGGCCTGTGCTGGGTCACCCTCAGTTCCTGCTCATACGCCTTCATGGAGCAGCCCTGGCACCTTTTTTCTCATTCTTACTCTCAGTGTTAATTTGCTTGTTGAGGACTGTGGCTTCTGTGTAGAGTTACACAGAAAATTAAAAAGGAATATTGGAGTTTGACAGCTTTGTACATTCCAGTAAATCAGTGGGGTGTTTTTCAAGGGCTAAGATAATGAATATAAGGCAATCACTTAATATGTACACTGGGGTTTATTTTTTCTTTAGTTTTCACAGTAACCTTTTAGCTGTGCATTGTTTGTGGCTCATACCTGGTCTTTATGCAGAGAAGTAGTAACAAAATAGTTATGTCATAAAAGTCATTAACTCTGTGAGACTTATTTTAGAATTCAGATATGCCACTCTTTCACTTATTTTTGCATTTTCAGTGCTGTTTGAATTTTTTAATAGATTTATTCCCCATGTCATGGAGAAAGGTTTTTCCATATACGTGTCGTGGATGACAAATTTATAAAAATACTTGTATCTTGCTGCCATGATCTAGAAAAGAGACCACTGCCTTCAACTGCAATTCATTAACAGTTACTGTGGATATTGACAGTAGCAAACGCAAAAAGTCAAAGTATAGCTAGAATGGCACCTGTGTCCCAAAATCAGTAGGGTTTATACCAAAACAGTAATTTGAAATGTAGTTTCTCAGTAGTTCAGTATCTCTACTATTAAAAATAAATGAAAAAGTGAAGGGAGTTGAGGAAGTGGAGCAGTTGTCAAAGAAAAGGAAGGTTTTGAAATAGGAAGCTCTACAGTCTGTCAAAACACATTTATTCCCAGATGAGGCACAAGAAGATATGGAATTGAGTGCTGGGTGGTAGTGAGAGGAGTTCAGAGCCATTTCAGAGTCAATACCCTCAAGAACATCCCACAGGAGGTCTGGTGTGCACAGCTTTTGACAGAGGTGGAAACTGACTGTGTATTTTTTAATAAAATCTGGTTTAAATACGCATATGCCAAATACAAGAATTTTTATATTTGCCTCAGCTTTTAGTTACATCCCATGGGAAAGTGAAGCCCTTAGTGTGTAACGTGGAGCAGAGCTTCAAGGCAAAAGAACTTCAGCGCAGTGGTGTGAATGGGAAAGGATGTGGCCAAGTGGATTTGCCTTCCAGGGTTTTTTTTGCCATGTTGCCTCACTGAATCCTGCTGTCTCCTGAGAAAGCCCTCTTCCCCATGATTGGAGTAGCTTCTAGCTTTGCCATGTACAGGGTTTTCTTTCCTCGTTGTAGTTCTGCCTTGTGAGGCCGAATTACAGTATTTTCATCTGTGAACTTTTCCCATTGCTTCTCAGTTCCACTGAGGAGATTATGTGAAAGGAGAGAAAGCCCCTGAGCCCCAACAGCCCAGAGCCAAAGGGCGTGTTACCAGGAGGTGTGATGAGTTCCTTACACTACTCTGGCCCAATTTGGCCGTTCTGATGTGTTAGGAGGAAGGATGATTTCCCTGTTCAGAGGGCTGAGCGGTGATTCTGCTCTCCTGCTGGAAAGCTTTCCAGCACTCATGCTTACCTTCACATTGTGAAGATCCTGACAACGTCTTTGTAAATCCCGAAATTGGATGAGGCATTGGATATTTTTTAGACTGTCTTGTTTTTTTGTGCAAGTCTTAACAGATGCGGCACTGATATTTCCTTCCCATGGCTTTGCCTGGGATGAAGGAAGAAAAATTGATAGCACCAGCTTGTCTACATCTTCCACTAGAGGTATATCGCTCAAAACACTGGTGGCATGAGCCACTTACATCCGGTTTAGATTTATATTAATCAGCAAAGCATTTTGTGTGTGCTGTGGTGTGTGAAGAGAAAGTATCCTGTGTGGTTTTATTTTCCAAGGTAGAATTGGACATGCGCAGTTAGCAATTCAGCAGAAGACTGAAGAGGCTCTTTTGTGCCAATACTTCTGTTCACCTTGTCCTGATGTGCAGGCAATAGTTAATTTTCCTTTGCAACTGTTCTTCTATTGTCTATCACACATTTTTCTGTTTCAAAAAAGCAGGTTTTCTTCCCCCAAAGCAATATTTTGTTTCTCTTTAAGAGACCTACTTATGCTGTTTCCAGACATTTCTACTCGCCTATTCTTCCCCTCCTGTTGGCAAAGAGCAAATGCAAGTCAAAAGCCATTTCTAACTACAAAAGATGGCATCTTAAGCCCCTGTGTTCATGGAAGAATTGTAATGGTTTTTGGGTAAGAAGTAATTTCCTTATAATAAATATGTTCTTGATTCATTAATGGCTAAATCATTTTGAGGCCTTCAGAAGGCAAATTCTGCAGCAACAGGAACTGAAGGGAACCTTTGCAGGTCAGTACCAGCCCTGCAGCAGTGATTTCAGAAAGCCATGCATAAACAAGTTACAAAAAAGCTTTTACACAAACCTAGATTTACAGTCATCATTTTAATAATCCAGGATGAGTCCCTCTTTTTACAGTTGTTTTCTAAATTACACAAATGTGTTTGAGCTTTAAAAATAATTCAAGTGACTCATAAAAAGCTGGAAGAGAGAATGAACTGAAAGAGACAAATAAGATGTATTTGATAGTTTAGATCTTGCAAATCGCTTTAGATAGTTAAATGGAATTGAATTACTTTGCTCATTGGAAAAAACATTAAATGAAAATAATTGTAGTGAAGTACCAAAAAAGTTATAATTCTTGAATAAGTCTTGGTGGTTAATTATAATGTCCTTAAAATTTACCAAATTCATTTTCATTTTATTGCTTTTAATGATGTTTAAATTCTTTTGCTTAATAATTTTATGTTCATTTATCTTCTGGCAATTAGGAACAGAAATGTCTGAATACTAGTGTTCATTCCCTACCACAAGTTGCAAAACTGTAATGCTGACTTTTTTTTTACAAAAAAAAATGTTGAAGTGCCCAATGAAATGTGTCTCATTTGCACAAAGTTTTCACATTGTACTGAAACCAGCCCTGAAGTGACAAGTACAAGATGTGAAAGAGTAAGTGAAAAGCCAAAAAAAGGAACATTTTTGCCTTTCTTTTTACAGTGTAGCCTATAGTCCAGAGGCTCATCACTGGATTCACGGGTAACTTCAGGCAAAGCTTCAGCATTTAGCAATGATTTAAAATTTTTAAATGCAATTACTCAAATAACAGGGAAAAAAATTTATAATAAATATATATAAATAATAAATATTTCATTAAGTTTTAGTGTGAGCATGCTAAACTACCATGTACTTTGTCCTCTTTAAGTAACTGTATATTACTTGTATTGTATTGACTCCTGTAATAGTAAAGTCAGCGATTATATGCTCTAAACTGAGCTCATCAGTTACCATTTTCAAAGGCACCGTGAAGCTTTTATATTTAACAGTGAGGGGAAACTCCAACATTTCCTAAGGTTTTATAGAGAACGCAAATGTTAAAAGACAGTAAATTATGAGCAAACAGCTCCCTTTATCAGAGAAGAATGAGATGTATTTTTAAAGGGCTGCAGAAATACATAGTGAACCCAAAAAGTATATTCCTCATATATTTGCCAAAGACAGCTGCACAATGCCTGTCCTACTGATAGCAGTATTATGAAATAGGATTACCCTGAATTTAGGACAAACCCTGTACTCAGACTGAAACCCAACCACTCGTGCAACCTTCTTGCTTAAGAGTATATTTTTGTTTACCATACTCACAAACCTAAACATTTACCTGCACATACTGGAGCAAAAAGAAAAGTCCCAGTCAAGACACCTTTGAGTAACATGATTTTTCAGAGCTAGCCTCTATAAAATAATTCTTAGATATTTCTTATATTTAGCGGTCAGAATCTCTAGTGACACTAAAACTTGTATTACATAAATTTTTGATGTATATGAAAAATAAAAGCATATGCTGGAGGGATCTTGAGCATAATAGACACATTGAAGAGCCAACTAATTTTATATTTGAAGGTGCACATTCAAACAGTATCCTGATATAACAATCTGTATTAGTCATATTTGTGTAGGACACTTGCTTCAGTCTTCATGCATGATGAATGAGGTCAGAGACCTACATTTTGTATTAGTAAAAGTAGAAAGATAAAAAATTGTCATAATGAAGCAGTACCATTGTTTTGTTGTTGTTGCTTTTTTAGTTACATTTCTATAAAGACATTAAGAAATCTATGCAATAAATCCATGCAATTGTGTCATGCATTTTTAATAGCTAGTATGTCTCTTTTTTAATCAGTTTGGTAAATACAGAGAAGACCAAAATTTGTCATTTTTTAATAGTCAATAGTACTTTGAGCAAAATGCCTCATGACTCTCCTTTGTGGTACATACTGAGACAGGTATGGCCTTCTGCAGAGATAAGGTTGCTTTTCGGGAGGCAGTCTTACTTAATGTATAGATAAAGCTTTAGCTGCACCTTCTTATTCTTATAACTTAAGACTTTAATGTTCTCTTCAGATAAAACATTCCATAGCCTGTACATAAAGAAATGTCACATAAGAGATTCTCCCTATTTTCCATGGAAATTGGTGGGGAAGCAAGCTAGAACATCTGTGGAAGAAAGATCTAAAGGAAATGTCTGTATCTGATTATGTACAAAGACAGAACTTCAGCCTTGGAAATCAGCTGAAACGCAGGCAAATTGAGCAGGAAGCCCATACTGTGAACCCTCCATTATTTTTATGAAGAGTATTTGATCAAATGTGCTTTCTCATTTTACAGGAGGAAAATGGGATCTTGATAGCAATTGTCAGGCTGCATGAATATAACTTTGCTTCCTTCACATTATCATAAGGGGATCTATAAGATGTTACATCCTACAATAGCACTTGTGGAATTGTATAGGTGTGACTTGCATAAGCTATTAATAGACAATATTGTTGATGCAGCAAGAGATTATTAGTAAGCAGTTAGTCTGAAACTGCTTTTTGAAGGTTAACTCAACTAAAATCTGATTTCTGCTTCACAAGTCAGCAGCTGTGTTAATGGAGATGGTACTGCTTTGACAGTAATTTTCCAAAGAGAGCTGCACTCTGTGGCTCATATGCTTCCACTCCGTGCAAAAGAACATTAATTCAAATCCCCTGGTGATCTGACAGTCAACATTTTTTAATCTATCCCATGTCCCTCCCACTGATCCAATAGATCGAATCAGCCATGAGGCAGGTTTAGAAAATGAAGTGTAAAAACAAAGTATGATTATCCTTCCCCTATTTTCCACCCTGTATAGTGTATGTTGAATAATTAAGATTACCTTTTGGAACACAGTCCCATTTGATCTAGGTGTTAGAGTACTTTGCTAATATGGAGTATTTTACCCAAAGGCACTTAAGGGAAAATTGACTGAGTAGGCTACATGGACTTTTTTCAAATGGTAATAAAGCTACTGATAATTTATGTCAGCTCCAATATTAGCACTATTCTGCCCTATCTTTCTGTTACATATATATGACAGGTTAACTAAAAATAGAAATACTTGTACATTCTAGTTTCAAGCTTCCCTTACCCAAAGAGTTTGGAGGACACATACAGCCATAAACTCACTAAAAGATAATGAGTGCTGTATCACAGAAAATTAATAATTCATAAATAATTATATCTTTCTCACAGCTGACACTTTCCTGAAGAAAGTAGCACTTTTTTTTCATACACAGTCTGGAAATTCACATGAATAACAAGTACTTCACCTTAAAACTGTCAGATGTATTTGAAAATAGATTTTAATTACCATTAGCACTTCCAAGTTTAGTGCTGGCACCAGCCAGCTTGTTAATTCCAGCAGTACAGGAACTGAAGTCATGACCAATTTTCTTTTATGCTCTAATAAACTGGTTGATTAAGTATAAGAAAGTTTGTTGTTCAGAGTGAACCAAACGTGTTTATTCACTGGAAAGAAATATTGCATGGCCAGGGCCAACATTTACATATGCAGGATGGAGCAAAGTGATCAAGAAACAAGGGCAAAAAGTGAGGCCCCAGAGACCTTGACTATTGTCTTGTCTGTGCTACTAATTTATCATTAACAAGTCATTGCAGCTTGCTGAGCTGTTTGCCTCTGCCACTTGTGATGGCTTGATGTATTAAATGACACCTTATTTGAGCCAAGATGTGTCTCCTAATCCATTCCTGTAACATGCTGCCATGAAGTGATTGCAGTCTTGTTTGAAACAGCTATGTCTGATTGGCAGTAAACTGTAAACACTCAACTAAAGACATTTTGATTAAAAAATATTCAAAATACTTTTTATTCTGCATATATTTAAACTTTTTTTGTGGGATATGTTACATTCTTATGTGCATTCCAGCACTGCATTTTTAGGAGAGGGTGAATTACTGCTGAAGCTAAATGAAGATCTGGAAGCAGATTAACAGAACTCATGGTAAAAAGCTAGACAATTAAGAAAAATCATTTAGAAAAATTATAGTGTAGCTGATGCTGCAATTAAATAAGATATTAATAGTGGTCTGCTTAGATTGTATTGGAAATTCATATTAAAAATGTCTTGGGGAAATGAAATGGCAGACAGCTCTGCAGCTGTTATAAATGGTTACCTCAGATGTGAGAAATAATGGCTGAAGAACTGTTTCTGTATATTCATAAAATACGTATTATGATGTTATCCAAGAGAAAAGTTACTAGTTGTGCAGCACTATGAAGGCAAATTACAATTCTGCAATCAGATACAGGTGAAACAATGAATGATGTCACTTTGTTCTTTCTCCAAAGCGTTTGTTAAAAGATGCATAGACTACCAAATTGAAATCTGGACCAGATGTGCTATGCCAGAAGCAGTTTCAGGGAGCTCTGCATTTGTGTCAGCCTTGTAAGCTTCCTGAGCAAGTGCATGCTCAGTGCTGGAGGCTGTAGGTGGCAGGAATGCACAGATGCAAACTTCCCTACAGCGTGCCAAGTAGTGACTTCTCCATGGTTCCTAAGGCACTCAGATGTTGCCTTAATCTATACAATAATAGCGGTATATATTTCCTCATAAATCTATACATGTCTTAAAGATACATATATATTCTGTATAACTATATATATATCCTCATCTGTAACAGTACAGAAGCAAATTCAGGGACTTCATGCCCCCCCGACTGGATAAGCATCTGTTACGGATATAGGAAGAGAACCCCTTTTGTGTTACAGGGTCACGGCAGTCAGGCCTGAGAGTGGAAGGTTAGATTTGCCTCTTAGTGAAATGTATGATGATGGCCACCGATGTGTTACTTTATAATGTGAAATTCTGATTGCTTTTTAGCAGTGGGAGAAAGCATGACTGTATATGCAAAATGAGAAGCATGTAATGTGTAGAAAGGCTAGCAAGTTGAGAATTAAATGTCAGGAAAGAAAACTAATGTGAAGACTGAAAAATGGTTGATCCTTCACTAAGAAGTAACACCGATACCAGTCCAGCTCCCTTGTTACAGATATCAGAGAAAGGGCTCACACATAAACTACTCTGTGAATTTCGTTACACTCAGAATAATCTTACATAAACTGTAGGCTTGAGATTTCGGATTGACCTCCTTCTGGAAAGAAGGGGTAAAGTTCTCCGCTCTCCCCAAAAGAGAACTGTGCCTTTGCAGATTCCTTAGTAATAGAAACAGTGCCTAGTTTTCCTCTGCATCTATTGCTGGCCATATTTGGGGAGGGATACTGGTCTGAGCCATGACAGTTGTTCATAACCAGGTTCTTAACCACACCAGTGTCCCTAACAGACCATTCCCATAACCAAGTATGCTCCGTTACTTGGTTATGCTCTTTCTTTTACACCACACAAAGCTATATGTCAGTTCTGGACCTGTGTATCTGCCTGATCTTTTCTTTCAGGGCAGATGCTACCAGATTGCACCAGTAAACCACAGATGCAACTTGTTTCATTGGGATTTCACAGATGACAGTTAGCAGCTGGTAACAGATTAATAGGTGAGAAGGGGAGAAAAGGGAAATCAAAGCTGACAAAACATATCTATATGATGGAAAAGAGGTGTTTTAAGCTGGCTAGGTAATTAAAAACCAGGTAGATTCAGACAGCTTATTAGGCCAGGTTAATTCAAGCATACCAAGACACTGGAGCTTGGTCGCCTTCCCTTCTAAAAGGAAACCTCAGCTTTCTTATGGGACTTCATATGTTCTCAGTAAGATGGAAGAAAGAAAGGTGGGGGGACAGGGGGAGGAAACATAAACTGACACAACTCCAGTCACCTGTACTGATAATGACTAGTGTAATTGCAAAATAAAATAAAGATCCAGCCCTTAGCCAAAGCTGTCTTTTATAAAGTCTTTTGTTTTAATAATAGTTTGCCGTTAGCTCTGGAATTATATGTACTGCTTTTTAGGATTATGAATTTGGCCTGTAGGTAAGTAAAAATAGTGTTGACTGAAGAAAATAGTGTGTTTTATCAGAAAGCAACACCTTTCTACAGACTACTGCAGTTGACAGGGCGTGCAGTTAAAGAGTTTGGCAGATTTTGCATTTAAAACATCCTTTAAGTAAAGAGGAAAAGGCAACATTTCACACCTAGCCAATGATGAGTGGTTTTGATTGACCCATGCTAAGAAATTGTTTTATCGCATAAATTCAAGCCAGGCTGAAAACAGCTGCTGTGTTGGAGAGGCTGGAAATCTGGTCACACCTGGGCTCATGGCAGCTGTCTTTGGTAGGTCCAGGCTCCTCAAAGAAGCATTTCCTCCAGTCATAGTGCATGTGCCTTGTTGCACTCATCCCTCTGTTTAACCTCAGCATGGCATCTGCTGGCTCACACGGAAAGCAGCAGTCAGGTTTTAGCCCACCTCTCCCAGTCACTTCCCTGTGAGCAGCCAAGCATGCCACTGAAATGTGACTTTGGACAAAAAGAATTGCCTTGTGTTCCCAGTGATTTAAATGTAAGAATTAAAAGAAAGTTCACTATATGTGGTATAGCTCAGAACTGCTCGTATATTGCTTGTGTGACCATAGCCACTAAGGCCATTCTTTACCAGTGATACAACTTAGATATATCTAAGTCCTGTGCAAGTAGACATACAGACATGTCTTACATCCACTGATTCCGTGTAGTTGTGATCCTGAGGTCTTTGAACCTAGTGGGTAATGTCAATCTAGTGGGAAAGATTGCCCTCTATTTCTCTGTCATTTGTTGCTTCTGATTTTACAGTGGTCCCCTGAGAACTCAAAGAAGGCAAAAGCTATTGAAAGCTTCCTTGCAATCTGGAATATACATTACTGGGAAATAGAAACTGGGAAAGTTTCTGCTTTTGTCTAAACCAGATTTGTCCTTTTAATTACTCTCATACTAGCACATTTTCTAGCACTTTTTTTGCAGGCAGGCTAACTCTGACAGCATATGGGTGCCACACTTGACTCTTTCATCACAACAGGAGCAGAGATTGCTCTGCACTTCTGAGAGCTGCCTCGACCCAGGTTTTTTGTTAGCAGGTTAGAAGCCCAGCAAGAGACATCAAAGGTAAATCATGTTGCTCACAAGATGTTTGAAAATGCCTTCTTTAAAGCCACTAGTTAACACTGAGATTTGCTGCACTTTTGTCTCTTCGTTTCACACTCACATACTTTTGGCTTTGATTATGCCTATGCAGAAAGAGAAGTGACATTTTCTTACAGAGGCGTTACAGACAATTTACAGTTCATGCAAAAATATATTTTTTTTGCAACTCATCAAGGCTAACACCATATTAATTTAGCAGTCTGGAAAAATACAACTAATTTGATCCTTAGTGTTGATTAGTAGCTGACATTCTGTCTAAAATTAATCATCAGAATTATATAGGAGGTCTCAGCTGGGGACTTAGCTGCTTGAAATTTGAGCATTATTTGGACCTAAATTACAGTGCATTTGCAAAAACTGATAAATTAATACAATTACTTCTTCTTGTCAAGCCAAGGTGTTAGAATTAATTCAGGTGCTTTGACTGCAAGCCAAATTGAAACACTTTACAAAGGAATCATGACGCATCAGTGACTGAACATGCATAGTGTTCAACAGCTTAAAGGTCAAATATATTCATGAGAACATGTAATCTTATGTACGTTTGGTGAGTGAATAAGAAAAAAGTGTCAGTTAGAGAAGAGGAAGGTCAGAAAATTGACAAAAAACCTTGTGGCTCAAATTTAGATGACCACTATGGATGTTATTCTGATGACAGATTTCTGCAAAGCAGTTTCAAGAACACTCATGAAAACTAAAGGATATAGTTCAGCCTTGAGAATTTAAATAGGTACTCTGCTCCCATATGGCAGAGCTACTTTCAAAGCAAATACAGGTTTTTTTCTCTTCTGGGAAACCAGATGGCAAAGAGGTTGGTATCTAGAAGCTGTCACACCTAGATCAGTATCAGTCAGTTGGTATGGGGCAGCAAGTAATTTTAATCTGATAGCTTTTCAGTAGTTTCTATAAAACACAAATAATGTGTGCATTTATTTCCCAAACAAACACAAAAATATATAGTAATATCCTTGTGATAAATTAAACTTGGCTTTATACAGTATTGAGAAGTCAAAATTTGATGCACCAGAAACTTGAATTATCCCTTTTCACAAGAAGTGACCCTTCCATCTTCAGGGATTTATCATTACTGTATGTATTGTCCCTTCCTGAGACACCCAGACTCTAGCACTGCTGACCAAACACCTTCCAAAAGCATTACAACCAGTTAAATGCCTTTTATGATGCTAGAGCAGGTGAGAAAGAATTGATAGCAACACAGGGTGTCGCCCAAACCAGATGATAAATGCTGTGTTTGTGATTTGTCTCCTAATAAAGGTTTCAGAACCAGCTGCCACAGAAATTTCTGACAAGGTGTGACCTGACTTCAGTCAAGCTGTTAAAGCATGTCAACATTCATAATTTATTTTGGAGCAGTAGTGAAGTGAGTTCCCCTAGCTGTCCCCACTCTACTATGTGTTGGTTTGCAGTGTGCAAATACATTGGAGGTTTGTCAAGATGTTTTTCCTGTGTGTCAGTGTGAAGGGAAGCTTCCTTTCTCCCAGTGGTGGGGAGCACGGCATTTCAACATACACCAATGCCAAATGGTGTATACACTAGTATATATGTATACACCAATCAACCAGCTCCTATGGTTACATTTTGAAAACTGAGTTTCCAAGTGAAAATCTATCAACTTTAAAAATTAAAGACAAAATAACACAGAGTATCTAGATTCTCATCAATTAAAAAAAAAAAACAAACATTAAATCAATAGTAGACAGTTACTCTGAAAATCATCAGTCAAAAGTCTCATTTCCTTTTTCCTTCTTGAAACAAAATATGTTTTCCAATGTTTGTTTTTCAGTTTCGGATTAGCTTTCCTGGTTTGGCCATTTGACATGAGAAAAAAGCATGCAAGAAAAAAAAAAAGCATCAATCACGGAAAAGCAAACAATCTTTTTAAAAATACTTGGTTTTTTTTCTAGACTAAACAAAAACATCTCATCTAATCTGCTTCTGACAATCATAGCTGCTAACTTTCATTTCATTTAATTACAGTTACTTCTTATTCACATCTTCGAGAAGTTTCATGGCTTCCTCTTTGGGTGCGTTTCTCACAAGACCTGGGAATGAAGCAATATTTTATTAGTTCCTAGCTTATCTTTGTGATTGCTGTGGTTCAGTGGTCATGTCAGTACTTCTGTTGCCAATTGGCCACAGAAGCACAAAAGCTAACAAGGGATAGAGGTTCCCATCTGAAAAAGCACACATAATACATTGTTTTTGTTATTGCCAAATAAATTTCATTACAAGTATTACAACTAAGCAGAATATAGAGAAAATTAAACAAACCTATGATATGGCAAACCCATCACCTGAGCCTTTTTACTCCACAGCCATTTAGAAAGAGAAATGTTAATTAAGTGCCTCTGAGGAGTTTAACCAATTCCTTGTTTTTGCTTTTATTTTTACTTCATTCACTACAATGTATCCTTACTCATTCTAAAAAGTCCTTCATCTTTTCATTTTTGCTGCGTTCCCCATTATTTCCTGTAATTTTATTTTCTGATTGTCTATTTATAAATTTAATCAAACACACACAAATAGTAACTGTAGATAATGCAGTTGATCTTCATTAAAAACCTGCAGGAAATTATAATAGCATTGTAGTGCACCAGAGTGGAAAGACATTCACTGCTATTCTGTGTTGCTGCTTTCCTGAAAACATACTTACTATCTAAAAGTACATCTTCAAATAGCATATCCATTAATGATATATGGGTTTATGTCACATTGGCAATTAATCTGTTTACATCTTTAAATCCAACCTTGTACTTGGACTAAGCTCTGCATCTAAATTAACCACCTTCAGGCTTCAGCAACCACTCTGCTTCCTTTAGTTCAGATTAATTATTGTGAAACTTCAATACCACCTACAGAATTTTATCCAAGAATTGTTCAATAGTCTGAATTGTGGCTAGGTGTAATGCTTGTAAAAATGGGGGTGGGGGGTGGGGGTGGGTTTGCCTTACAAAGCCATTTAATACACTGTATTGATTATTTGGCGGATTTACCATACAGTCACTCAATGAAAGCTGCCTATTCTAGTCTTTTGATATAGATATTCTGTAGAAAGTAGAAACAGTCTACACATGTCAAAAACAAATCAAGGGTCACATCATGAGAGGGACCCCTGCCTTCTCCCTTTCTTTTGCTTGGAAAGGAGTCAGGTCCAGCTGATGATAAGATCTCTGTCTGTGGAACAAAGTCTATGGGCACAAATGTCTAAGTGGCCATTTTCTCTGCTTGCACTCAAGGCTGCTGTGCATAGAATGGGCATGCAGTGCATTAAGACAAATAACTGATGGCTGTAACAGTGCAAGACAACTGAGTCAAGCTGAGCAACTTCACAGCCATTTCTACATGATTCTTCTCTGAAAAGCTCAAACCTTTTCTTCAATACAGAAAAAAATAAGCTTTGCTTGATGGGAAAAGGAAAAGCTTTCTCCAAAGAATTATTTGTAATTAGCTCATCTCAAACAAGATAATCTCAAACTACAGCCCAAGATGTCCATTGCATGAGGATATTTGTCTGTGAATGACCAAATTACATTGCTGCAGGACTGTTGTGCCTGTAACACAAGACCGCAGTCCCGACCAGAATGTTCCTGCTGCAGCAGGTCTTTAGAGGGTGTGAATCTATTTCACAAACTGGCTATGGGCTCTATTCTTTTATTTCAGAAAAAAGTTATCATTTTTGTAGTTCTGTATAAACCAGCAGGTTTTAACTTTCTTGCAATGCCCCCCATATGGTTCTGAAGACATTACTTACATGATATAAATCTAAAACCTCCATCTATAACATCTTAAAACTCCCTGGAGGAGTTGTATGCTAGCAAATATGTATCCCCTTCTTTAAATTTCAGTAGTACCTAATTTCTGCCTTAAAATATGTATATATATATAAAAAAATAAGCTATTGGAAAATTCTAGCTACTGTACATTCTTTCAAACTCCTTCATACTCTGGTGTAGCTTTTGGACTATGCCTGAACTCTGAAATTAGGCTTGGCTGGTATGTTTTAAGTAGCTGACATGTACCTTTTTCTTTTTTTTTTTTTTTAAATTCATTTGAAGTAGAGCTTTTAAAACATTCAAGAGCATTCTGTAAAAAGTTGTTCTTCCTTGATGCTCGCCTTAGAAGTAAGTAGTGTGTCTATACAGATAAGAATTGTTCTTAAAAAATATTCAGCCACATAGTGACAATATTTCAGGAAACAGATCCTTTCAAAATATGTCGGAGGTTCCCAAACATTTAATGCTTTCCCAAAAATCAAAGGCTCAGGTGTCCTGACAGCCCCTTTGGGCATGCTTCCATGAAGGCAGCAAAGTTGTTGCATCTGCACTGAGGGACATTTATTTCTCCAGTTTCCAGGTAGGACAAATGAGGAGACAGCAGAAATCTTAACTGCAACAGACTCAGCCTCTGGTTTATCTGGAAGAGCTGAAACCCTGGGAGCAGGCTGGGTGAGCAAGCATGATGCAACTGCAACATTCCTCCATCTGGAAAAAATAGATGGTGTTGGTGTCTGCTGGGACAAAGGTGAAGCTGTCAGCTCAACTGGGACCTGAGAGATTACAAAACCTACAAATCTGCTGAGCATCACTGGCAGCTGTTCTAACTGCACAAGCCGACCAGAGTTATTTATAATGCAGCCCAGTGCAAATTGCATGACGCTGACCACAGTGACTCATGCAGTCCTGGAGGTTTGTCACCTGCAGCCCAGGAGCCTGGAAAGGCTCCAAAACTCCCTTATGTTTGCACCAATATGAGGGGCCACTTCTGTGCTAAATATGCAGAAACCAAAATACTGTTTTTCCCTAAATTTGACCTTTGTCCCTAAAATACTGATTTTTTCCAGGGTGACCACAAAATACTGTCTCTTTTTTCATGAGAAATAGCAGGGGTAAGACTGCTGAGTGACTGTCTTTTTCTCTGTCCAATTAAAATCTCATTTGCAGTACTATTATGATTAGATTTTTCTTTTGTTTTTCCATTTTATGTAGGTTTTGGGGGATTTAGAGTGTTCAAGTAAAATATTAGAGGAGAAATCTGAAGCATACCTTTCCGTAAACAATACAGATGTATTATTCATTCAAATTTATCAAATTAGACAGTGAGATGACAATCCTGTACAGGAATTAAATATATGGTCAAGAATGTTTGTAAATTAGCAACCGTTCATCCTTATTCTTCAGTGCACTGTGCAATGTTCTGCATAAAATTAGAAGACTTGTCTTTCAAAGAGATCCAACCATTTGATTTACTTTATAAAATGGTTCAAAGGAGACAAAATTTACAACGCTTTCCCATAATTTTTTATTAAATCAAGGAAAAAGCATTATTTTTGGAGTATATAATATCTATTTCATTTATATCTACTCCTCTGGTTGGGTCTGGCAAGAAAAGATATCTATAAATCAACAATAAAAGAGTGACATTTAGAAACTGCAAATCTGAAAGAGAAATATGTTGCTGTTCTATTAAGGAGCTATACTAGCTGCCAGCTCCTGCAAAAACTGGAAGGTTGCCACTGCACACGCTTAGTGTCATACAAGCATTGAAACAACTTACATTGGCTGTTAGAAAGATCATTGAAAGTATCTCTCCTATCTGTATTTAACTGTGTACAAGACCAACAAGACCTTAGGCAACCACGAGGCCACACTAATCCCTTGAGACCCTTTAGAAATACAAAACAGATATCAAAGGTACAAACTGAAAGAAATGAACAAATCATGTGGGTGAAGCTCACCCAAATAAATTAGGAAGTCCAGTCCTGAACCAATTGGAAAAATCTCCATAATGAAGAAGCTGATTGAGTCTTTATATGTCCCTGCCTTAAACTGGCACAAGAGTAATTCCCCTTTTCAGTTAGCTCTGCATTCAAACGACAAAAGATACTCATCATGGCTTTGCTGTGATCTTCTCAATTTGAGCAATATTCTTTGGGCATTTGGTAAATATCTGATTTGTCTATCATACTGGACTTCTCATTTATGAGATGGGCATAGAAAAACTCTACTCCATAATTAAATAGATGGCAATGTAGAGCAAAATTAAACAGGCAGTAAAATAATCTGTCTGTCACTGCTTCCCCCCCCCCTCTTCTGTTCCCCATGGTGCTTGAGAAAATGACTCAAAGCCAAATATTTCTTTGGGCTTTCAAGCTGATCAGATTGTTCCTATCTAAGGAATCCAAACTTGACAGCTGCTTTTGGTGCCATCCCTTCATTTGCTCTCTTGGCAATCTGTTCTGCCTTGCAATATCCTGTGGAAGAAAGAAGGAAGGAAACGAGGGATTACTCATGACTCTGGGCTAGGAAAGCGATAGCAATCCCAAAGTGCTGTTGCATGACGGATCTATTAGACAATTCTGTTAGCAGACTTCACTTGATGGAAAGTCAGCTTGGGTCAGATCTTCTCACAGCCAGTCTTGTGAAACCCTTCAGAAGACAAAAAGGGTGCAAAGGTGTGATTCTGGTCAGAAAAGAGCCCTTTCTTTCTTGCCTGTGAGTGGGTTTTTTTACTTCTTTCAGTCCTTATACTACTGATGTGTTCTTTGAAAAATAATTTTACATTTTACACAGATCTTGTTCGTCACAGTTTTGATCTCACTGGCATTGGCCAGAGCATGATAATTCTGTTTGATGACAAATGGAGAGATTTTGATCCTAGAGTGAAACCAAAAGAAAATTTATGTCTTGATATATATTTGGAGTGCTGGGGAGGAGCAGAAAGAAAGTGAGATAGTGACAGTGATCATTAGCGCTGTCTGAGGATAGTCATTGACATTGAAACCAGGGAAGTCTCCTGGATATTAGATTCAGAATTCAGAATAAAAATATCTTAGCTCTGTCATACAGAGGGGAAGAAGGCAGGGAAGAAGGGGATGTGCCTGTTCTCGCTACAGAACACTCACTGCATGCTGCCTCCTGCTGCTCTTACCCTCATACTAACTACTCACTCTCCTGCTCTCCCCACTGAAATCTCAAAAAGATTTTGTGGAAAGACTCCTTATCATTTCTTGTTATTCTTGATGTAATTTCTTCTATGCCACATTCTGATTTGGTACTGGGAAAGATGTTGCCAGGTCATTTCTTTGTCATCAGGGGAACATAGAGAGTGTTATAAAATCTTAGGCTAACATCATGTTAGCTATTTCTAGCTCTGCTGTGTAAGAAAAGCACAGAGGAGTTGGTGCTGTCACTTCTGTGAAATTCATGCATGGTCACCAGTTTAACAACTTTATTTTTACCTATCCAGGGAATCACATGAGATCATGATGAAGTAATTTTTCCTCCCTCTCTTTCTGTTGTTTAGATCTGAGAGTTCTGTGCTGCAACAGATGAGGAGAGGAGAGGAGGGGAGGGGAGTGCTAAAGTACAAAACACTACTTCTTATCTTCAGCTGTCCAGGTGTTCCTTCCATCTCCCACTGCTGAATGCAGATCTGCTCGAATGAAGTTCATTTTTAGAGGAACCATGACTGATTTCCACTTTCATGGAGGCTGCCATGTCTCTTTTTGGCAGTTTGGCAATATAGAGGGCCCTTGAAGTGTGTGAGAATGTAAATGACACCCCTTAAGGCCCCTCTACACTGTGTAAAAGGGCTTATGTGTAAATTAGAATCAGACGTAACTGTTTTCAAACAGACATAGTATAACCTGCAGTAATGGAACTCCTTCCACTTATTTCTATTACATAGATTCAAAGTATTAGGAAAATGGATGATGAAAGTGAGGGGTTTATGCTTCTTTAGTGCTTAATAATTTACAGAATAAGGTACTTAGTGTGGTTCAAGGAAGCTTCTTGCTGATTAATACTTCAGGCTACCTATCTTTGTGTTGTCCAGATCTTAATTTTATTAGTGTGAGGTCAACACTGAAGCAAGGTTCTTTGCTACAGGCATAAAGTCTTCTGGAAATGAAAGTACTTCATTTCCAGGATGAGAAGATAAGCCAGACAATGGTGCAAAGGAGCTGTCCAATCCCTGACCTGTGTAGCCTCTGCCACATGAACTCAGGCTTCACTCTCCATCCCCAGCAGTAGCAGCATCCCTTCTGCAGGCATCTCCAGAGTAACAGCCTAGCACAAGCTGCCTGTTCCTCTTAGGAGTAGCCGCAATTCCCCAGCAGGTTGTCCCCAGCATGCTTTCCCTGGCTGGGATGTTCTGCAGCATGGTCCCTGTGGCATTTCCAGGCAGGTTTGTCTGTGTGCTGATCTTGATAATGCTTTAGTGGATGCCTCTGGCATAGTGCTGCTCCTCACCAGGGAGGGACTGTCCTCACTGAGGCACTTTCTGAAAATTGTCTGAGTTGCTAGCCTGACTCCATTCCAGATCAGTATCTCTATCTAGGAGATTCTTTTTATTAATGTCGAGTAGCTGTAGGTAGCATTTACCTTATCCCCAGCTCAAAGACAACTAACCACTGTCAGCATTTTGGTTTAGCTGTTTCATTTTGTTTAAGATTGATCCTACCTTTGCTTCCTCAGAGTTCACTTTTCATTGTTCTCATCTAGTATTCTGGTGTCTCTCTGTAAAGAAATAAAATTCCAAATAAAAGTAATCTATGTTCAAGCCAATGCTTTTTCAGAGTAATCTGGAAACTCCTGAAAAATTCTGCAGATTTTCTTCTAAAACCTCTCTGCATCTTTACCAAATTAGCTTGCTTTGCAATGTCTTTACAGGCTTTGTCTGTCACTAAGTCCTTCTAATTACGTAGTTCAGCAGCTCTTACCTCGAAATACTGTATTTGATTTGAGATCCATGAGCTCTATGTACAAAGCAAAGAGTCAAACATATAGCACCTTCCATAGTAATCTAAATAGCTGTAAAAACTGGATCTAGTTTTACACCTACACAGTTACAGTGAGTGTTTTTAGCTTACCCTGTATCCTCAGTAGAATTAGGTTTGAGGCCTACATTTGGAAGCAGTGTGGTAATCCACATTTTAAAATACTATTTCTTAAGCAAACTCTAGTCCCACTAGCTCCTTAATTCCTAAATTGCTTTTGAGAACTGGCTTGAAGTCTCCCAAGCCATCTGTTGGACACCTCCTCTGGATTCCAATGTTCATCACTGTCTAGAGATCCCAAGCTGTTCCTGTGACTGTGGGGAAAGAAGCTTATACACTGTGGTCTTCCGTCCTGGCTGATGTAGGAGGCCAGATGCAAGTAGGCAAGTAAACATCCTTTCAGGACCAACAGAATTAGAGATGTCTATCTGTTTAATTGTTGAAATACGTACTGACTTCAAAAGGGGATTCATGAGATCATTTTTGTTTACCTCATAGAATGAATTCCAAGGTATTTTGCTACATAGTGAGATAAAGCTTTTTGTGTGGTTGATTGCCACTTTTCAGCCATGACATCTTGAGGGTTATACTCTTTTAATCAATGATGACAGGCACCCAGCAGAATGATCTAATTAATTCATCGTTTTCTTTGAACAAGTCATTTTTGTTAATTGATCTCCACTGGTACCCACAGGCATTTGGTAAAATTTAGACAGTAGCCACTTTTTTATTATACTTGCAGTGACAACATTTTCATTTGGCCACTCTCCCAGTCACAGAAAGGAAGTTGTATATAGGAAGGTACATGTAAATCACAGAATCACAGAATCACAAAAAGATCCCACAAGGATCATTGAGTCCAACCCTTAGCCCTGCACAGGACCATCCCCAAGAGTCACACCATGTGCCTGAGAGTATTATCCAAACACTTCTTGAACTCTGTCAGGCTCCGTGCTGTGACCACTGCCCTGGGGAGCCTCTTCCAGTGCCCAACCACCCTCTGGGGGAAGAACCTTTTTCTAATGTCCAATCTAAATCTCTCCTGACACAACTCACCACAGAGAAGAGATCAGTGCCTGCCCCTCCTTTTCCCCTCACAAGAAGTTGTAACTGCAATGAGGTCTCTCCTCAGTCTCCTCTTCTCCAGGCTGAAAAGACCAAGTGCCTTCAGCCACTCACATGGCTTCCCCTCAAGGCCCTTCACCATCTTTGTTGCCCTCCTTTGGATTTTCCAGTCTGCCTCAGGAGAAAACAAAACCTCTCTCCTGCCACTGGTCTGTTTTTAAAATTCTATACTGTTTTCTACCTAAATGACTGCTGTGAGTTCAGGGCAGTACACCTAATCCAAAACCAAACATTATTTTGTCTACTAATACATCTACTCACATGATCCATCACAGAAGAAGGTTAGCTTGCTCCCACTGATCCTAGTTATTTTATTTTGCTGATCCTTCCACCTATTAGCTGCTGAATATTCTGCCTGGCATTTTGATTCCCTAATGCTGAATCAGGAAAGAAAGGGGGAGGCAGGATTAAGGGAAGAGGGGACAGATTTTCAGCTGTATCAATGTTTTCAAAGAGAGCAGCAAGTAACCCTCCTGACTTGGGTGCTGGGTGGCTTTTATGCCTACTGGTTCAGTGTCCAGAACAGCTGAATTTTGAGAGAAATTTTAAGGTGTTTTCGAAGGACATTGGCTTTCTATATGATCCTGCCCTTCTGTTATCCCAGGAGCGGGGAGAGCAGTGTTTCTGTGCTGGAGCTCCAAAGCACCCTAAATTAGGCATTAGATGAGAGATAAGGTGACTGGTGATGCTAGCAGTCCCCATGATGTGCTGCAGGAGTCACTGTCTGCAAGGGTCCCACAGAAGAGACATCCTAGAGCATTGCACTGGGAGCCTAGCATCATATTAGCTCTTGGACATAAGGAAGCTTTCTTCATGAAGGCTTCTTCATGAAGGTCCTTCCTCCAGGGCTAAAATTTAAACTAAACTCATGTATATTTAAATTGATCAGGCTGCTGAAGATGACACAAGAATGAAAAAGCAATGGCAGTGTATGCTTCAGCCCACTTTTTGAGCTTTTCCATCTTCCTTACTCCAAGGTGCTCTGCTGGCCCATGGCCAGAGAGGATGGTAGCAGCTGGGCAGAAGGGCAGGCAGGGTGTCAGCCCTGGTGGACTGCCCCCCTGCACAAGCACAGTCTTACTATAACCATGTAATTGTCACTATGTACTGATGGACACATATCTTTGTCTGAGGGTATTTATTCAATTACATTCACTCCTTCAGCCCATGAAACAATACAATGCAATGGATTATGTACACTGACAGCAAGACACTGAAGCCATGTTCTCAGAAAAGAAATACTGAAAACCTGCAAAATTCACTTTTAAAGATTATACAAAACAAAGGGTGTCATTACTGTCAGACCTAGCCCCAGTGCAATGTTTGATGTTTAGCAGTGATAGAGTGATATTTAACACAGTAGAGAGTGTGAGCAGGCAGGAATTATCAGGCATAAGAAAAACATAAACTAGACCTCCTCAGCGTGTTAGAAATACACATTGCAGTGTGTCAGCTGGGCATTTTTATCTCCACCCCATTACTAAGTGAAGTCTTCCTCTTCCTATGCATGCTATCCCGAGTAGCAGCCCTGTATCTGTGAAACACTTCATTTCAGTGTCAGGTGAAGGACACTGCAGAAGGAAACCAGCAGACCCTGAACAATACTCACTGCTTAGCTTCTTATTTGGAAATGCTTTTATGTCTCTGACATTTGCACGCATTTCAACTCTGAACAAGAATAAATGTAATGACAAGAAGGGATGGTCAGCATTCAAGCTACACATCCAAGCAAGCAATGTGGTGGCTAAAAAAGGTTTCCCTGAAGAATTATTGTTTATGAGCTAAAATTATCAGTACAACAGAGCATTTGATAGAATACAACCTTGGCAAAGAGCACCCTAGCTGAGTTGTATGGAAGAACAAGCAGATATCTAACAAGAAAGCAAAACTGTGATCTGTATGGTTTTGATAATGCAGTGTTATTTATTATCCTGACAGTTGTAGTTTAATATGCCTCTAGTTCAATTTCTTTAGCCTAACCAGTGAATAGATGGCTCACACACTCAAAAAGCTGGACCCATGGCTCTCTTCAAGCTCCTATCCATACTGATGGCATTCTTCATCCTCTTGTTTGTACAGTATTTGTTTTTGTGTACTGTAAGTTAGCATCTGAGATCTTCAACATGAATCACAAGCATGGAAGCAGTTAGCCTGTTAATTACCATTACAGAAAGTCACTGTTCCCATTGTGACTAAACTTCTTTCTTAATACAGTGGAAATTAACCACTGCTCTGATGCCTAAGGATTTTAATGTGATTTTATAGATTTCTATAGAGTTATATAAGTTGAGTAAGTTTTCTTAAATTTCTCACATTTTAGGTGGTATTTAGAGGTTATTGAGCACTTTCTCACACATTACCAAGGACAGGTTGTTTTGAAGAAGACCTGCAAGAACTCCACCTGAGACAATAAGATAGCTTATAGTCAAAACAGGAGAGCCAGCTCAGAGCCCTTGGAGGGGTTCCAAGGGGCAGTTCTGAGGAGTTCTGAGGGTGGACACCAGGGAAGAATGGTACCATGGGTTGGCTATAGATATCACATATGTTAATTACTGATAGTTATAAAAACTATAACATTTGGCTGATGAGTGTGCACATGCTTTTAGTGTGCACATTAGAAGGTTCTAATAAAAAAAATACTTTATCTATCTATCTATCTCCACTAATGTTGTCTTGAAAGTCCTTTGCAGGATTTTTAGGCATCAGCTCAAGCACTGACATGAATCCCCTATCCAAATAAATACAACACCTGGGGTAGTGGAGAGGAGAAGAAAGGAGACAAGGAGAAAAGCTCTGTAACAAAGACCAGTTTTGAAGCAATTTATGATTTAGCTCAGTCGTCGTATGCTGTGTCTTTAAAATAGGTGCTTTCTGTACTCTCAGACTAACAGGCGCCTGCCTCAGGCTTCTGGATGTTCAGCTCTGTTACCTCCATTCTCATTAGTTTGCTGATCCCCTGTTGGCTCAGGCTGTGACCACACAGTTGTCAGTGAGGGAGATGTAAGCATTTCCTAGGAGCTTTTAGGAGTGTAATGCATTTTTGATCTAAAGAGCACATGTATGTTATCAGGAGCAGTGATTAGCATTTTCAGGATCCAAACTATGAATTCTTATATAAATAATACAGTAACTCAATAGCTACAACTCCTTAACTAAGGCCCATGCTCTACACCAGCAGTTTTCCTTTGCCTTCTTTGTGTGTACCTGTTTTTCCTCTCATTCTGCATATAAACACACATTCAGATGCACATACACACAGATATTTACCTTCCACTTTGAAACTGAGCCATATCAAAGCCTAAAGAAAATTTTAGTAGTATGGCTATCCAGAGCAGTGCACATTAGGGCATTTTGTGGACTGTTTTGAGCTCTCAGCATAGAAACATTCCTTCAGTGTGCTACTAGTATCACCTTTGCTAAGAAAAATGAGGATTTTATGAATGATATGCAGGTACTATATGCCACTAGAAGGTATTTAATATTATGTGGCTTCACAATTAATAAACTCCTAGCATCATGTGGCTACAATATGCAACTGATCACAGTACAGCAATAATCAAATATTTTTGCAAAACTGGACATTTTCCTCTCCCATTGGGAATATGATTATGCCTTTTCAATATGACAATCTGAATCACACAAAATTAATCTTGCCAGAGGCTTTTAACAAGCTTCTTTAGTCATTTAGAGATATGCCTTTCTATTTCTGCTAAGGTTATGCAAAAAAAACCCCAAATGACCAATGAGGTTCATTAAAGCTTTTACTGAAAAGGTATTTGTTGCAGGGGTTTTTTTTTAACTATTTGCTAAAACTGAAATAGTATTGCAAGTTTTATCTACTGCCTGAACAGAAGTTTGAAACAAAATCTTGCTTAACCCTTTGCATCCACTAACTCTTCATGACTCTATCTGCCATTTTCTATCCTAAATCTGTTCATCTGCATTAGAATTTTCCCTGAAAAATCATATTGTTTTCATTTTCTTCTTATGTCCTCTATTGTGTGGATACCCTCCTGCCACTGAATGTTCTGTTCTATTATCTTCTCTTTTCCTGCCTTTCTGTGGCTAATGTGGCTCCCTTTCCCATTTACTATTATGGATATCTATATGTATTCTGTACACAGCACCAGACTTAGTTATGAGGTGGAAAAAGCAGGGATTCATATGAAAGGGAATTGGGGAAGCAGAGAGATCTGCTTTTACTGTCTCTGTTTTTCTTCAAATTTCTACCAAAAAAAAATGGTGCCAGAAAAATTCTAATATTGGATTAGTTATTGAAAAAGAGGTTTGCCACTCAGCCTGCACAATCATTTGCTAGTTGCCAAGATGGACAATTCATCTTTAGAGGATCTGAGTGAAGTCTTTCAGCTAGGACCCAGCACTGAAGGAAGTTTGATCCTTCTCCTCCTTTGAAATCCACAAGGGAGTTCATTAAAGTGTTTGCCATATTTTTTAATTTCTTTTTCTCCCATCCTCTGATTCTCTAGCCTTCACACTTGCCTTTTTCTCTGACCTCTGCTTCTCTCCTTTGATCATTATCCTCAAACTGATCTTTTTGAAGACTTTTTAATTTCTCAGTGCCTACTGAAGCAAATTTCCCTTCTCCTTACTGCCTGCTGGGCTAAAGGGACAGTGCTGTAGATATAAACCCCAGTGGATGTCTCTATTGCAGCAACAGTCAGAGAAACAGATTTCTTAAAAGCTCCACTGGAAATGTGACTGGTGTCTCTGCAGCAAGTCTTATGCTGGTTGTGTCTCCAAGAGGCACAAACAAGGCCACAGCCTTTTGTAAAACCAGTAAGGAAGTTTGGGATCAGACAGTTGAATTTCAAAAGGGAACCTTTTGCTATTATACACATAAAGCATTCATCCCACTGGGGAAAGCACGCAGGATGCCCAGGTACTGCTAGATTTTGAACACCACATTTGAAGTTGCTTATTGCTGTTACTTTTTTCCTTTGAATTCCAATTAGATGTGCATTACTGCAGACAATATGCCTATGGAGCAATCTCCATTGAAAACAAGCAGAACCAGCAGCTTGTATATATATCTCTTACCTGGCCTTACAAGAACAAGTGTTTTTAATTTTAGCATGGTTATGTAGCACAGCAGGGATTATAAAACAGTTTTTGAATCAAAGTGCTGCTGTGGAACAAGTTTTTGTTTCTGGAGTCCAAGTCAAATTTTCTTTATGTAACTACAAAGAGAGACAGAGGTCTCAAATTAAGCATATAGTACACACAGCCAGGAGGGCACTGTGGGAGCTGTCGGGGCATTTGGTGTAGGATCAGGAATGCTCTGAGCATGGGGTCGAAAACCATGCTTTCCAGCGCTAGCTTTGACACAGATTTTTCTCTCTGTCTTTAGGCAAGCAATCTGACCTTGCTGGCTCACTATCTGTGCTGCCCTCTTTCCCAGACAATAATGAGAATTAGCTCTTTGGAAAGGACTTCACAGCCTTACAGTGCCCCATAGCTGCTATGGCCTGAAATCCTGATTACATCCAGACCCTTTTTTCAATGCTTCAAGGTCCCTTTATGCAGTCAATGATGCAAAGATCCTTTATCTAAGTAGCAGTTGGTCCCTCTGTACCTGGGACAGTTTGTTGTGTCCCTGACACCTGTTATTGGAAACTATAATCAGGGATTCATCTTTCTTCTAATTCAAGTGTTCCTCAGTTCCATGTGTTGGTATAGCCCAATTACCAAATGTGGTTTCTTTCCACTGACATCTTTTATGTGAGAAACACAGTAGCATCTTCAAAGTCAAAACCTATTAAATTAAAAGGGCTCCAGCTCCCAATCACGGGCTTGAAAACATTCAGCTCAGAGTGTCCATTTCCACCTCCTACTGTAAAAGCAGCATCATTTTTTTCACAATGACTAGATCTGTTGCCATGGCTACAGCTTCACACAGAGTAGGGTCACCTTCCCTTTCAAGAAAAATCATTGAAAGATTTCATTTACACTAGGTCCCTTATCCCCATACCAGTCACTTTTTACACCAGTTTTTATTGCCCTAATGTTCCATTCTCAAAAAATGAAGAAGCAAATGGGGTGTCAACAAACAGTGGGATGGAGATGAGGAAAGCAGCTGTCAGGTTAATAAGTAGATACAAGCACTGAGTAATTAAACAGCTCTGCCATTAACAAAACCTTTGAGCAACATTTCCTATTCTCTTCCTATCCTGTGCACTTGTAAGCTTGCAGCTACCATGGAGCTTAGTATTTCTAAGAGGAGATGCTGTTTTGATAATTATAGTGGAAGTTTTTATGCTAAGGCAGATTTGAAAACCTGTCACTGAAATTGATCTCTCATGTCCTTGACAGTTCTGTGTCTCCCACCACACTTAATTACAGAGAACAAATGTGCAAGCCCAAAACCTCTCTACATTTTTCACTGAAACAACTTTTCCTAACACACCAAGATTGCCCACAAAAGCAACCATAAACCCAGTTTTTTAGACCTTCCCTCTGATTCAGAGGAAAGAAGTGTGGACGTGACTGAGTAGCCACCCATGCTGTAAATCATGTTTGCAAATGTTGTTAAGCTGAGAATGGCATTAGGAACTTTCAATGCCCTCTAAGACTGTATTAGCTTTCTTTCACCTAGGAATTCATTAATAAAGTGGAACCCTTTCACTACAGGTGGGTTTGTGTTGCCTCAGCCTCACAAAATGAATTGGGACCTGACTGCAATAAGCTAAGTGACTCTACTTCCAAGGTGACATTTCTGACTAAACTTTTGCATCATCAAGGCAGTCACCAACTGATGCACAAATGCTGCAGAGGAGGTTGCTACACTGGGAAGGTGTTGGACATTTTGGAAAACTATTTTTAAGCACATATCCCATGGAAGACAGAGGGAACCCAAGACCAACCAGTTGCTGTTGACTCACCTTCTGATCACCCAGCAGTGGCAGTAAAGGCAAAATGGTTTCTCCAGACCCTATCCCCAGCTCTGGATCCTATTTCTTTCCTTTCTGACACCTTTGCTTCTCATGACATGAGCAATCAAGTAGGTCTCTGCTTACAATACTTCATGCTTAGGATTTCAAAATTTGATTTTAGCCATACTGCTGAGCAGCACAGTTAGCTCAGTGAGGAAAATTCACTCTGCAGGACACCAATTCATGATACCTCTGATGCAGCCAACAGCAAAATGATACCTGTGAAGGCTTTATAATATCTCTCCACTGACAGATGCCAGATCATTTGTCTTGGTTTAGCTGCCACATCTGCTTGAATGAAAAGAGTTGAGGGATACCATTCTACAACAGATGTCAAACCTTAAAAAGGGGAAAAAACACTTAAAAAAACCTTACAGTTTCTTAATACTGTAACCTCAAGCCAGGGGCTTTCTCCCCATGAAATACTTTCACAGTGGGGAATAAACAGGTTACATTTCCCTCCGTTTTGTCACTGAAACTGAAAGATGCATTCCCTGAACTAAAGGCTGGCATGTTCATTAGTCTTTTGTAGCTGAAGATGACCCCACAGAGCGCAATGCAGTCTAATCATCAGTTAGACATTGATAGGAAAAAGAACATAGAATCAGATGTTTTGATTGATCTCCCAGAAGACACTTTTTAAATACTGGCTTGAGCACTGGTGCATCTTTAAAGAATGACATCAGGTAGGAACCTATTCCAATTTTTACCTCTGCAAAATCTGTAATTCACTTAGAAGAGTATCTTCTCGTATCTAACAAGCTGAACTCCCAGCATGAGTCCAGAAGATAAATCTGGCTTTAAAGACAAGTTGTTTCATAATGGCTTTTGCAGGCAGCAAGAGGCAATCAAGACTGGAAAAAGTTATTTAAGTTTCCTAATTGAAGACACTCCTCACTTATTATATTCCTTTACAACTTAAACCTTTCATGCTTGCTTTGTCTCTGTCCAAGATAACTGTGCTTTGAGAGTGAAGTCTTTTCTGACATTTTGCAGTTTGGGAAAGAAATCCAGGACACTGTAAACTTCTGCTAGTGTCAAAGAGGAAACATTGACACAGATATAAATTCAGATAGGAATGGAGATACTGGAATGAGCTGGGAGCATTGCACTCAAAAGCTAAAAAACAAACATGCATTTTTCCTTGTGTTATAAACAGCATATGCCAGGGAAGTGTTGTCACTGCTAGTGACAGGTCACACACTGCCAAAGGAGTGTGACAATGAAAGGAAAGGTCCATCTGCAGAGCCAGAAGCTAACACTGAGCACTGATAGCTTTCTTAGTGGGTAAATTACACACACACTAAGGATACTAAGAGACCCAGACAGATGGACATTCGTTGACACTAGCAGTTTTTCTTCTGTCTCCTTGGTCATCATAGGCACCAATTCAGCATTTCCAAGTGAGATCGTTGCATCAGAGTTAGGCCTGGGGTTGCCCTGTGGCCAGATCTGCTCAGTGCTAGAGAGTACAGAAAAGGACAGCCCTACTGTTATTGCAAAATTATATCATGGTCTGAGCTTGCTGTTACAAGTGACTTTGAGGAGTTTAATTTGTTTGATTTGTTTAATTTGTGGTTTAATTTGTTCTACTGAGGTAGTCACCAACAGGCCAGGTATTTCATATAGCTGCCTCTTATTTGGTTTCATTGTTACTGTGTTTAAAGCCTTGAAAAACATGCATTTCTTTGTATGTGGTGTAGTTTTTCTGTCCTTGAACTCCAGTGATCCTGTGATATCCAAGCATCCTTAAGTAGTAATATGAAACTCATACTAACTGCTTCTCATGCTCGTGGAAACCAAAGACAGTAGAAGAAGTGAAACTCAGATTCAGTGGTTTTCTATTGTAAGGGCCCGATTTACCTCCCAATTACCACTAACAGAAAACTCAAGTTGCTGGGAATGAAAAGCCTGTAGACCTTGATAGCATATGCACAATGCTGTTTATAGACAACAGCCTCACAATAGCTGACCTTGAGGAACTCTGCTGGGTCTGTACCTTTGCTTCTCTCCTAATGCTTCCTGTAAACAGCAGCTGACAAAACTAATGCAAAGAGAGGGAGGAGGAGAGGCATAACTTCATTTAAAAAGAAATCCACAGATAGTCAAGATAATTTAATCTGTTAAACAATTGTGTTTAACACTGAAGAGCATTGCCTACACTCATCTCCCACTGACTTCAACCTCTACTGTGGTGAGCAAGCACTGCTGATATCAAGCAACTGAACTGTGAGATCTATTCTCTGACTCAGCAAACTCAGCTGTAAAAACTGTCATTCAGCTCATGTTGAATAGAGTTTCTTATTTACTTTTGGTACAGATTTCAGGGTTTTCTGAGCGACATCTCTGGCAAATCAGCAACTAAAACATAGCTTCCCTGTATCATCAACAAAGGAGCTACACTATCAGTAGCTAACCCATTTTCAGAAAGATAGCCTGAGGCAGAAGACAGCTACTTCTGTGGGTATCAGATTCCTGCCAGATTCTTTAAGCTTCCCCTGCTTTCACCTCCTGTCCAGCTCTCTTCCAGAGACCTGCCTCCCTGATTCCTAGTAGTAGCACCTTTCTTGCCATGTGCCTTCTGCCCTGTCATGGCTGTGGCTCTGATGCGTCAGAATTCACTGCTCACAAGTGTCCTTGCCGAGGCCAAAACCTTTTTTACAGCTTTAAACAGATTTTGCTCTCTCATTTGAATTTCTCTGACTGTTGCTTCATGCAAGTGCTTGCAACACATTGGTTTAAGCTACCCTTATTTTTCTACTTAACATTTCTGCTTATCCATGCTGCACGACCAGAAGCACTGCTACTAGCATTGCCAACAAAGCATTCCATGATGGATTTATGCCCATGAACATGAAATGGAATTTTATTACCCAAGGTCAGTCCAGAGAGTCTCTACGGCTATCTGTCTTTTCCATTTGGAGCTATGACTCCATGTTCCAAAATTTCCTTCAGCTAGATTTCTTGTATAATGAATGAGTGTGCCAATACTGTTGCTTTCCATAGGAGATGGCATGGTTTGTAATGTCAGCTGTCAAATACTTAGGGTCAACATTAACCAGGATGGGCACAATATGAAAACAAACCAAAAAATTCATTCCCAAAGCACTTACATTTGTTCTCTTAATAATTTTCCAAATCTTGCTGCTGTTAAGGGTGTAGTATAACACTGAGAGCCAAGTATGAAAGTGACTGTAGGGAAATATGAAAGATGATTAAGTCTAAAACAACAAGCTGGGAAGGTACTCAATCTCTTGTGCTCTGTTTTCACAAAATTAAGGGAATATCTGTCCAAGACAGACAAATCTAGCTCTTATCTGTTCAGTATTTTAAAGGTTTGATTCTGAAAATATCTGACTTGTTTCATGCTGCACTATGGAAGAAGATAGCCACTATGTCTACCAGTGAAACTAAGTCATTAGCCAAAAAAGAAATGTCCAGCATTGCCAATACTCCTAAAAACTGTATTTGAAAAGGATTCTTCTGTTAACTCGGTAGTTGATCAAGCTATGGAAAAATGTCTGCTAAATCATTATGCCTTTGACTTTTATATTTGCTAGGACAGTAGGAGTAAAAACATATTTTAGCATATTTAATCCATTTTGTAGTCATAACATTGTTGCTCATTCTAGCAACAGCCACTGAAAGGCAGTGACCTGGGAAATTTATAGTTAGCATTTTGTGACCTTTATTTCAACAGCTTTTAAAAATGAAGATTAAAAAAATAATTAGCCACTGGAATTAAATGTAACTTTCAAATGTTCTTGAATCCTAAAATAGCTGCTAAGGAAAGCAGCATTGAAGTTTGGGTTTGCATATCATTTAATGAAAGACAATTACTTTTGCCATCAGAAAAATCTACCCCCTGTGGTTCTCTGAGCAAGAACTGCTTTGTTTTCTTCCTTGTTAGCAGCAGTAAATATATGTTCTTGCCTGGTAAGAAGAGTCACTCAAATTTTTGTTGGAGGGGTTGTCTTTTCAAGAGAAGAAGGAACTGAACTATAGGAACTGAAGAGGAACTGAACAGAGCACTGAACTATAGAAAAACATTCCTTCTGCTGTCACAGACATTCTTGTGGGGCCTGTCTTCAGCTTGATTACTTGTATGGGATACAATACTGTCCTGCTGTAGAAAATGGGAGCATAATTTGGGGTGTTCAGGCAGTACAGTGATGCAGAAGCCATGAGGAGATAACCACTATTCCAGGATGCAAAGGAGTTTCTACTAGAGAAGCTTCATAGTGGGATCCCTTTTGCCTTGTATCTCATGCAGTTAGTTTTCCCAGAATGCTAAATGCATGCAAATCCCTGCAATCTTGATTTGGCAGCATTTTACATCTCCTTTTCACTGGTTGCCAACAAACTGATAAAAACAAGTTGAGAACTGTTTTACATTCAGAACAGTACCACAAGTATGAAGGAACAAACAGCACTGGACTTCAAAAATACTCAGGAACAATACATTTCTCAATTGCCAGCACTTCACTCTTTGTGGGGAAGTAAAAATTGTCTTTTTCAGGCTAACAATACATCCCTAAGGAAAGCTGTTTCAGTTAGAACACGGTTTTCAGGAGTAATATTCTCAACAGTTTCCCTCCATCTCTTGTGCTACTTTTGTACTAACTGTCTCCTGTTGAAGCCCATAATACTTCAGCAGCTGCTCACTTCGAAATGACAAAAATCCCTACAGACTTGGGATGGCATAAACGTGTTTAAAGACTTTTTATTTATAGAAAAGACTGAAAGACCTCTGTTTGTCTCATTCTTCCTAAGTAATGCTAGCCAAAAACATTGCAATGGAACGCTTTTCAGTGAGAGAATACTATTCCAAGGAAATTACACCATTTAGCGGAATTGCATTCATTAGTGTCAAACTCATAGGAGAAACCAGCAATGATCATGATACACACATGGAGTATAGTCCAGACAACAGCTTGCCTCAAAATGTCAGCACATGACATAATTGTAAAAATCTGGGCCAGATCATGCATCTGCATAAAGCATCATTACATGTGTCAGCCTGGATGCTAGGTGATTAGCTGCCAGGGAAACAAACTGTCCAGGTGAAGTTAGGATTCTGAAGAAGGAAAGAAGGGAGAAAGGGAGGAAGGCAGAAAGGGAGGAAAGTGATATGATTCAGTCATTGTTTTAAAGAGCCAAGAGGGGGAAGATTCAAGCCCCCATTCTGACACCCATATTGGGACATATAAAATTTTATGCTTAGGTATGTAATAAATGTATAAGTTTTCATTGTAGTGAGCAGAGATCTAAGTCTCCATACTTTTTCACCCATGTAGGTGTCTACTGACACCTGAGATGCTCTAGGGTATTCAAGATATCCACAGATACAATAAATTTGATATAGGACCTACAGAAGACCTGCGTCATTGTGGAGCAGCAACTTGAGGTCATGTATTTGTGATGAGCATCACCATCAATAGTTTTCAGCCCATAAAAAAAAGTTTACTCTGCCTTTATGAATTGTTAATTGCAACTGGGACAGAAAGTGACCCAGTGGAAAATGGGAACCAGGAGAACCTGTGTTTCTCTGCGTGGGAGGGGAATAAGAAGAAGAGTTTGCAGCAGTGATATTGCTTTCTGGCCTCCCCATCCTACTCATATTTTTTCCTCCCTCAGCACATTTTTCAGTTTTTTGATATAAATACTTCAGCATAAGAAAATATTAATAATCCACATTCTTAATTTTAAGCAAGTTAGAAAAGTAAGTTAGAAAGCATCACTGGGAAAGATAGATCAGTAAGTCTCATTATTACTGTACCAAAATTTAGCCACATTTCAGAACTCTGGACTGCAAAATACAACAAGGTAGGGAAAAAAAATTACGTTTTAAAATTAAAGCATTATCCCCTCTTCTTTAGAAGGGAAAAATGGAATGAGAACTCTCCAATACTGATTTTCTAAACTGGGGTGTACAAGAGCTTGTGGAGAACATTTCCAGAAGGTTATAAAGACGACTTTAGGAGCATTGGAAAAGAACAAGGACAAGCCAGAAAATATAGGAAAACTATTTCTGGGCAATATAAACTTACAGCTTACTAAAGCAAATGTTTGTAAAAAGAATAGCAGTTCTCTTTGGACACAGACTGACTTCAAGAAAGACACTTCTGTCATAACACAGAAAGTCCTGCAGATCACAGATACATCTTTGCTCATAAGTGCTAAATGACTCCAAAATCAAGGGAAAAGTGTCACAAACAGTAGGAAATGGACTGACATGGTGAAAATTACTTGCTATATTCTTCAGACTTGTGCTGTTCTGAAATGGATGGGGTTCCTAATTTGATGGCATATTTACTTGTGAAGAAAGCAAAATAACTGCTTTAGCAGAAAAGATCTGGCAGTAAGAGGTAGGATGTTAACTTACAAGTAGTATGATGCTGTAGCATACAAAACATCTCTTGAGCCTCTTTTTGCAATTCAAAATCTCTTAGCTCTATCTCTTCCAGTTGAGTCCACATATAATACCAATGGAACAACTCTAGCTTCCCAAGAGGAACTGTCAGTCTGACATAATCATAATTCAACATGTGTCTCCTACCAACATCTGAGGCAATGCCAGACAAAGTCACTTTAGCAGACTGGCAAAGAACAACCAGGAGCGCAGCTTTCTGGTTTGGGGAAAGACTAGCAATGGTGGGGTACATTAAAACTAGAAACAGAAACAAATAACATTCTGATAAGTAAAGACCATCCCTTCTCTGTACACATTACATTAGACTGTCCCTATGTTAAGTCTTTTTTCCCATGAAAATAAATCAATTCTTTCCCCAGTCACAACAAATTCTGCTTCCATCTGCACAGAGCACTCCAAACTTCAATATGACGCTTGGACAGTTTGCACTCTTGTGAGATCTGCTGTATTTCATACAAATTAATTGTCCTTGGTACTCTGGAACAGGATGGACCTCTTTTCCTATCTTGTTTCCTTTGCAGAGAAAGCACTAAGCATATAATTGTCACCTTTAGGAAGGACAAATGGTTTAAGAGATGAGTTTCTGCAAAATGTAGCAAAGCCTGAAGAAAACTAAATCTGTAAGCATTCATGCAAGCTCAATATAAAACAGACAAACAAATAATAATAAACCCCCCTACAAAACGAATTACACAACAGGAACATACACAAAAGAAAGTCAAATTCTAGCAATAAATACAAGAGTCATGTTTTGCTTGATAACCCAACGGCTCCCTCTGCAGGGTGACGTACCTTATTTGGACACAAAATGATCTTGCTATGTAACTGATGCACATCTCAAGCTGTTTCCAATGGAACCTAACATATTTTTAGGATCAGTGAATTCCCTATGTTCAGATACAACTGTGTTATGTGCAAAATAAATTGATATATCAGATTTAAAGTACTTCTTGCCTCACTTGAACATCATTCTCTCAAAAATTTCCATATGTACCGATTCAGTCCCTTTCCCCACTGCTAAATCAATGATACCTTCACAAACCTCCCTGCAATTATACAGAGATCTCAAATATGCTGTGTTTCCGTCTCCACTTATCAGATTCCACACATCTGGGAAGAAAACATGTATCTGTTAGAAAAGAACATAATCTTGATGAAAGAATGTTAAAACTAGTTTAAAAAATACCTAGAAAAAAATAAGAACATGGAAGGGCCTTCACTCAGAAAAAGCAATGCCTTGTTAGGCTAAAAATCCTATTTCAAAGAACAATAAATGCCTAGATAAAGAAAGGAAGATATGGTTACCAAAATTTCCAATATTTGACATTTTCAATGTAATTTCAGTTGCTGTTCATTATCTTTTAGAGAAAGACATGATCACTTATATGCCTTTTTGTAGTGTTTTAAGGACTGATTATTAGGAATTGGTGTTCAAAAGCTAAGGCTTGGGACATGCTGTTCCTGGGAAACATTCTGTCTACTTTAGGTAGCAACATGTCCATTTCTAACCACTAATTTCTCATGCCCCTTAGAAATTGGCAGCATAGGATCTCCCAAATTTCTTTTAAAAGCTGAACATCTTTTACAACAATACCCTGATCTGAATGTATAAAATGTAATTAGAGAAACCTCAAAAGTAAATATGATTATTATTCTATCTCGCATTATTGCAGCAATAGGTACCAATACGGCATTTCAATACAGCTGTCAAAGCAAATGCTCCCCACTGTAAATACATTTCACAGCAATTCTCTGAAAACCAGATACACATTAACTTTAATAGAAGTAGCTTCAGGGCAGGAGACAGATCACTATATCCTAAGCTTTTACTTAAATACGTCTAATACTCATGAGTTGGACTATTTTGTGTAGCCATAAATAACTATGCCACTTGAAGACATTTACATACTGAACATCTCTAGATGCTGTTATATACTTTTAAACATCCTAAGTATGTACTAGTCACATGGCTACTATCATCTCTTCGCATCGGAAGAGACATCAGGCATTGTTCCAGTGTTTTTGAAACGAAAAGCATGTCTTCCTACGCGGTGTTTTTTTCCCCTATCCTTCCTACTAGCCCTTCATTTAGAAGCTTTCAGGCAAGTGAGAAACTGAAAACCATACGTAGTTCTGTGATTTGTAAAGTTTCATTGTTTTCTAATGGGTTCAAATAAACGCTTGTTTTAAAACTATCTACAAACCCACAAGTCATGAATAACAGGAGCCATCATGTGATACTGAGGCGCAGACTGGTATTGTGTGATGTACATAGATGCTGTACTATCTACCCAAAAGATCTTCTAAGCTCAATGCTAAAGGATTCAAAAGTGGACAAAAATCATCTTCGGTATTTTACCTCTAGGGGATAATTGGAATTCATGTTCAATAGCTCACAAGCATACTTGCTCAGTACCCTTTACTGAAAGGGTACTAAAATAAATGCATACTTAGCATAAGCAAAGAAAACTCTGCAAGATTGGGTAAGTGCCTCTTTCTGAAGGCCTTCAAAATGCCCTTGAAAAGAGTAATTGCAGATGAAATTTGCACTGACACTGTTCTAGATATCAGCCAAGGCCCATCCCATCTACTCAATACTCTCTTCACACCAGCACAGCAAATCAAATCAAAGGTACAGTGTACTGAGAGCATATCATTGCAAGTCAGTTAGATAAACCACAAAGACAATGGGTTATGTGAAGATGAAGAGTATTTTCTCAATAATGTCTCAGATCCATTCATCACAGAAACAAAATCCCATTTTAGCTATACCTGAAAACACACTAAAATAGTAAAAATTCAGTTAATATAAATAAATAAGAAGGTGGCAGCAAGCCTACTAAATAAGGTTTAATAATTCTACACTGAATCCTGGCCTCAGGCTCAATCGTTTCTCTGTGAAAGATAGACTGGTGAAAACTAGCATGGCTAATCGATATACATACACTTTAGTCTCCCTCAGAGCAGACCTCAGGCTGTTTTGAGAAGTAACAGATGGAATTTTATCTTCACTTGGAGAAAGTTTCAGCAATGCAAAAAATTGATTTAGAAGCACTTTAATATGCTGCTCCAGCACCATGCCTACACAATCTATATAACCAGCCTATCTGGCTCAATGCTCCAAAATGTGCAAAGACAAAACCCCCTGAAAATATCACTGTGACAGGTCAGGTTTCCTATTAGCTACAGATATTTATTTCCTATAATTTTTCAAAGACAGAAGCATATGAAATATCAACAAAATATATCAGACATGAAACAGTGAACGCAGGGGAAACGTGTAATGAAAACACATTTTAGGACAGGCCCATTCATCTATCAGCAGGCAGTGGGCTGAGCAAGCCACAAGAGGGAGCGCAAACACTTGGAAAATGCAAGGAAACCCGAAGAAAAAGGGCCAGGACCAGGCAGCGTTTGATGCCAAGTCTGTTGCTAAAGACAAGCATTCTAATTTCTACTAAAAATCAATCTAATTTCCTCTTCGGCTTTTATGAGTTACAAGTTTTTTTCAATACTAATCTGGTAAGGAGAAAGGGAGAAAAAAGCTTTCATAATGTTCAGCTTGAGCTGGATAAATGGAATGCAGAGGCAGGTCAGAGCAGCAGGCAAAGCAGCCTTGGGTGTCAGGCAAGTGTAACTAAAAGGCTGCAGTGCTTGCCTGCGGCAGAAAAAATGGGAGATCAGCTGCACACTTCTCCCTCCTGCTTTTCATCCTGCTTTTGCTGCCACCGAGGGAGGGACTGGGGCATGTGCAAGTACCAGTTCAGCTCAAAAGGGGCACCTACTGCCAAACTTTAGCAGCAGCAGGAACAGGCATCCCCACCCTCTGGGGCTGTTCCAGCCTCACTTCCCTCCTCCTCTTTTCATTCATGAGAGACAAAAAATAATGCTCCTTAACTGTGGTGAAATAGACTGACAAAAGAAATACCTGATAGGTATTTTCAAACTGAGATGTTTATATGTGTGTCAAATATGGGTTTGTGAAATCTCCCAACCTCGTAGATAGATTTTTCTCATCTCTTATCTCTGGATATTAGACAGTCAAATTCTGTTCTTGAGCTGAAGGTTGTTTATATAAACCAAGGATAAATGTAGTCTTAAAGGCTGTTCTTTCTGGATGGTTTAGCACAGTATAGTGGTTGCATATTCATTTCACTTAGCTGTTGCAGTATTCCAGCAGGAAACAGCAGCAGGAGACGGATGTTATGCAAGGGACAGGAGCAAAAAGGATATGCTTGTGAATACTGCTCTCCTGACTGATGTACTCATTGTGATAAAAAATAATGTCTGACACTACTGAGACCCAACTCTTCTGCATGAACTTAGATACATTCTGCACAAATCTAGTTTCTTCTGGTAGCTGAAAAAGAAGGAGGGCCACAAGGATGTGGAGCAGATCTGTACCACACATACCGCATTTCTTGCCTCTATGGGATCCAGGGTAGCAGCAGAAGCCCCAGTACTCGAAGTTCGTTGGGCACAGCTTCAGGATTCATGACTGCCTCAAAGCACAGGATGAGAGAAGACACCTTCCCAACATGAAAGGGATGCTGAAACGTCTCCCAAGAATCCTGACACACCTCCCAGCTTCTGGGAGGCAACAAGTCAACTGAGGCTCCTGCATTTACAGGTTACAAATGGCATTCTAACTAAATCATTCCAGTAATGCATGAAATCAACAAAACATCATTAAGAGAAATTAATTGGCTCTCAGGCTATCATGGTACTCACCACACTGGTCACTTCCCTTTGCATGACACAATCATGAAAGTTCTTACCAACTAGCTTATTTAAAATCTTCATAAATTATGTACCCTGCTCATCTCTTATCCTTCTGCCCTTCACACCTTCTCCTTTTCCTCTTTCTTAGTCTGTGTTTCTGTTACTTTATGAACAGCTAATGGTCCAAATGTGAATGCTAACCATCTTCCATTCCCTGTAATGGGAGAGAAAGGTCCAGCATAAGTCTCTGCATCTCCACTGTAATAATCTACCCAGCTGTGACAACTCCAGAATAGACCAAAGACAGACTTGAAAATTTTAAAAAACAAAACTGCAAATAACCTGGTGCTGCTCAGAAACTGACTGTTGCAATACTTAATTCTGTAACAGGGTGTGAATTTTGCATCAGTGCTGCAGTAAGCACATAAAAGTTGAGCAGATTGGACTGCACCATGCTAATTTCATACAGCCACACTTATAAAGCTAATGACAGGCTATAAGAACAAGGTACCTCAGACAATTCACAGAAGTTATAATTTTAGGCCACTACTTCACACCAAGTAGCCAAGGCAACAAATTTACAACAACTTCTGGTGTTTAGTTTTCATATATTGTTACATAATTGTTAGTGTGGTAAATACTGTAGTCGTAAACAAGTTGCACATCAATTATTAAAGAATCATACACTGTTTTTGATAATTACTCAAATTTTACCTTAATAAATCTGAACAGTGGATAATTTCTCTTTACAAACTCTATAATTGTTCTTTTCAAAGTCAACTGAAATATGGGAATGCTATTGTTTTCTCAGGACCTAGTGCTACCTTGCCTGCTGTATCCAACAAGCAACGATACCATACCACCTCTCACTTGGTGGGGAAAAAATACTTCACTGAGAACAGAATGATTTAAATAAGGTACATTTAATCACTCACAGAAGGCTTAATATTCAGAAAACATTAAAATAACAAAAGTTTTGTTACAAGGATGGAATCATTACACAGAATGCTAATGTACATATTTCTTCATAAATATAAATGTGCATAGAGGCAGTGATCACTGGCTGAAAACAGACGTCTTGATGTTGCAATGAGTACATTTTACTAAGGGCAGATCTTAGACATGGTAAAACCACCTGTCTATGCACTTGTAGCAAAACAATACAAATATGAGAGAAACAAAGACAAGCATTTTTCATCTGTTTTCTCTCATATTATATGATTTAATCTAGAAACCAGAATAGACTCCAGATGCACTTTTAAACATGACACAGAGCCAGTTTACCAGTACCAAACCTCTAGAGTGGTGCACATACAACAAATCTGCCCCTTCAAGAGCACAGGCAGAAGCATGACAAGTCAGTCACTTGTTCTGCATTGTGGTCACTTCCTGCCCTCAGGAACTAGCTGAATGCATCTAGACTTTGAAGTTTTATTCTTGACTGCAGGACCAGTGGCTACAGGGCCAACAGTTATTCAGCATGTTCCCTTCATAACTCTCAGAAGATTTGCCCAAAGAGGACGCAAGTAGTTTCTTAACTGCTTTTTTTTTTTCCTTCAGCTTTCACAGAGATGGAAAAGTTGTATGTTGCAGATCCATGCTGTCCATTTAGCAGGCTGAGGCAGAGAAATTACACACATGCAATGGTTGTGGTAAAGAACTGGCTTCCATAATTAAAAATTAGTTCTCTAACCTATCCAACACTGACAGGAAGCTGTGTTTGGGGCACAATCCTGTTGCCATTTTGTACTAGCAACACTTAGGTGAGAATAAAAACCCACAAAAATCTATCTGTTCTTTTCACTGAGCTCCAAGCAAGACAATCATTACTCACACTGCAACTTAGGCAAAAGTCACCTAGACAAAAATACCAGATGATGCACATGGTCCATGTAGAAAATAAATGGATGAAAGATAAAAATGCATGAAGTGCATATTGTAACAAAAAAAACCAAAACAACAACAAAAAATATAAATCCAAGTTTCCCTTTTCACTGACCTTTTTGCACTGTTTTCTTCACTGTGTAACTCAGGGATCCTACCAAGTAGCACCAGGAGATTGGCTTGCTCTCTACAGACAGACCGCTTTCTCACAGCTTCTGGTTCACCCATAACACCAGTCACTTCCAACATTGCTTTCCCACCCCCAACCTGCAAAACACCAATTCAGACCAACTAATGTTCAGTCAACTTCAAACATTCCTTATTCATCCCTGACAACTCTATGCACTGGCAGTTCAGGTATCACAGGATAACTGAAGCTCACAGGAACCTCAGGAAATTTCTAGTCTGACTTGTTCCACTGCTTGACTCTCCTTGCGGTGAAAAAGCTTTTCCTTACATCCCATCCAATTCTCTCGTCTCAGTTCATGCTCATTGACTGTGATATTTCTGCTATGAGTGACCTTGAAGAGCCTGGCTCCATCTTGTTGAAAAACTCCCCATCTCTATTGGAAGGCTGCTATTGGATTCCCCAGAAAATGTTTCACCTCCTGGCTTGTCAAGCGCATCTCCCTCAGCCTCCCCTCAGAGGCCAAGTACTACAAACCCTGACAATCTCGGGAGATTTCACTGAACTCACCCCAGTTTACAGATGCCCTGCTTGTATTGGGGTCCCAAAACTGGATGCAGTATCTAGATGTGGTCTAATGAGGGATGAGCCAAGGTCATAATCACTTCAGACTACTGGCTCCAGTCCTCTCAGTACAGCCTGGGATGCTGGTACTCTTTGCTATGAGGGCACACTGCAGGCTCATGCTCTACTCATTAAGCAACAGGACTCCACATCCTTTTCCCACAGAGCTTCACCCCAGGCAGCCAGGGCCTGACCTGCTGTGCTGCAGCACCATTCTTCCTTCTTAAGTGTGGGACTTTGCACTTGTCCATGCTGAATTTTTTAACATTTCTGTCAGAGCATTTCTTCATTGACCAAGTTCTGAAAGGCAATCCTACAATATGCTTTAAGAAAATTCAGAGTAAAGAGATCCATCAACAATTTTGGCAAAGATTTCAGTAGTGTGACCAAAAATGAACTGCTGGCAGAGCTTCAGATGCAGAATCCTTTCAGAATTTCATGGCTTAAAAATGTGGGGAAACCCACATTTGGCAGCCCACAGACACTGCTACTGAAACCAGTCCCCAACCTAAATAGTCTACTGGCTGAAATCCACCTGATTCTCATGTCTCTTCAGCTCATTCCTATAGCGGCTTTACTTGGATGACATTTACTTTTGTCTCATTGTGTTTACTGGTGTCATCCATTTGCTGAGTGTCATCGCTGGTGATAATAAAAATTATAGAGGAAGAGCTGAAAGTCACTTTCTTCTTTGGCCTGTCCCCTGCTTTCTGAGACATAACTATTGGTCGTATTGGTTTGTCATTCCCTGTTGCCGGTGTCTCTTTCATGGTCCTCTGGAATCTCATAAGGCGAAAGCACAGAAGTTGCAAAAGGCATTGTCGAAACTGCAAGAGAAAATAAAAAGAATGAAGTTACAACTTCCTAAGCATTCACTATCACGTACAATCCAGTCAAGGGCACAATGACTCAAAATAACAGATTTGAGAATATCTTCACCTTGTTCTGAGTTAGTTTCAATGCTGTAACAAATGGTGGCTTTGTAGCAGCTACTTTTTTCTCTGCAGCAGAACTGAATAGGATCAGTGAGCCAGTAGAGGGCACTGAAATGCAATTTAATATTTTACCAGCTATAGAATCTACAATCCACAATCTGCAAAGGACAAGAGGACTAGGCTCCAAAATGTTCTATGGGTGTTGTTCCCATATTCAAAATTCACAAATTTTATCTAGCAGGGAAAGAATATTCTCAGAAACACTTCCCAGAAGGATGCAAAGGGAAGGAACAAGGGGAGGAAGGGGATACAAAGTGATGTTTTCTTCCTTTAGCTTAAACTCCAGGGTCTGGAATTTTATCAAAAGTACTGAATATCACAGATGTTAAATGAAATTTCAGTGGCTGGCAACACAGAAGTAAAATGTTTCCACTGAATATGGAAGGAACAGAAGCCCTTCAGTGGACTAGAAGTTACCTATGGTATAGGAAGTCTGTTCTACCTTGTGACTAAATAATGCAAGGTATTCAGTGAAAGCTCACACCAGTATGCTGAATGATAATTCCAGTAGTACAGCTGTTTTAATTCTCCAGTTATGGTCTCTCCTGCAACAAAACTAAGATCCAGCTATGAGGATTAAAGGATGCACTCATTCAGTAGATCCACATCTGCACACATTTAAAGCTCAAATATGATCCTCTGGGGAAATTCTCTCATTTTACAAGAAATAAGTGGGCAACTTCCTCTTCCTTTAATAACCCGTAGCAAGACTTGCCTCGAATGTATGAAGAGGACCTCAAATAACCAACTAAAACACCAAACAAACTCAAAACAACAACAACAAAAAACCCCAACAAGAACAACAAAAAAATCCACAATGACAAACAGTGGCGAGTGCGGGGAAACAACACACCTTTTCTCTGGAAAAGGAGTAGGATTTTTTTTTTTTAACAGCCTCCCATTTAGCTGTGTTAAGGATTATTCTGCATTATCCTGCACGGCCAGTGACTGCTTTCCCAGTGATTATGCAAGGAGCTCTCTGACAGGCCAGTTTGGAACAAGGTTTTGTCATAGAAAATTAATCCCACTCTTACACAGAGGAGACCATAGGTCCTGTTGGGAAGGGGACTTAGCCAATTACAAGATGACAGGGAAAGCTAATCCGGTGCAAGAGAATGGTCATGTGGAGGCCTTGAAAACTTCAGAGAAAATGTTCTACCTCTGAGCACCAGAGAAGTGAGAAAGCAAAAGTGTGTTAGAACAGGTTAGATAAAGGATGGATATTATAGGGAACTGGGTTTAGGATTCCTTCTGAGAGCAAAATAACACAAAAAAATAAGCAAAAATATCATCATTTTGGTCCTAATCTGGAATTAGAGGTGAATGAGAAATACTTCACACTGCATCTCCAATAAGCACGTTCAGATGACTGATTCTTATCCTGGCTATGTCTTTACTGGCTTTGTGCCTGGTACCGGTTTGATTCTGGGTATCAGAACTTACAAATTGTTTTTCAGATAAACTACTCAGCCTGACATCTAGGTAAAGAGCCAGTGTCAGTGTATTAAAAAAAAATCACTCAGTTGAAAAACAGCCTTTTTGAATGTGACTGTTAGCTCCTCACATACAGGCCAGCTCTGGTATTGTGCAGCTGTGTGACTGTGATCAGACTGCTGTGAAATGAGCTGTGGGGAAGAACTGCAAGACGCCACACTGGCGGCCTGCTGCCTTTACTCAGGAAAGCATTTAAGCCCACCCTTGCCCTCAGTCCTGGCCTGAGCTGCACTGCAGCTTTTGCTTGGCTGCCCATCCGGCTGATTGGGCCCACTGACTTCCCTGGCTCATCCCTACAGACTTGTGGCTGGCCCAGGCTACTGCCTGGCAACTACAAACCAATGTAGGAAATCACAGAAAATTCCATCTTTATAATGAATTAAAAGGTAAAGAAAATCCTTCTAGAAATCATCCATGTGGTTTACCCTTTGCCAGGTGATTCTATTTAACTCCAGGTATATTTAACTTCTATGCAATCTTGGTTTCAGAAGTTTACCATGTGCATGTTACACTTAGTTCTAATAACACTAACACTAAGCCAGTTGGAATACTAACACCAAGTTAGTGTTCTTCGTTATGGTGAAGCGTTTTAATGTCTGAATAAATTCACCAACACGCAGTCACAACAATCAGTGATTATCTTCACAACTATGATGATTTAAAGATGTATAGTTTTATAGTTCCCATGTATTTCACATGCCACTGATAAATCCAAATGCTTCCATGCACTCTTTACTCTGTAAAGCACGGAAATGAGCTAGTTACCGCCATTAAATCAGCAGTCAACTATTCATAATGAAGACTGCAGAAGCAGACAAAAATAAAAACTGGTTTCACATGGGTAAGTATGTCTTCTTAACGGTACATAATTTGTCTTCAAAAAACATTTCACTGTCATCCACATCAGATTTTGGCTTTGAATGTCATCAAGCTCTGAGAAAGGTTACTGGTATATTATTTGAAATACTATGCTGAGTTGTTCAGTTCTTGTGTTGCCATAACAAAAAAACCAGAGGCAACATTTTTTTTTCTTCCTGAAAAACAGACACAGGATATTCTGAATTTTCTCTGATGGGAGTTCTGTTGTGGTATGGGAGTGATTCAGATGAGGGCTTATAGTTGTAATACATTTCATGAATAAACTGTCAAAACTAGACACTTAAATTCTGACACTCTCTTCCCTTCCATGTGGGTTAAATGTCTGAATTAATTGCTCAACATATGAGCAAATCCAATTTCTAATCAGGTAGTACTTTAAGCACCATCAGGGATTTTAATTCTACTAGGTTGTCACCATTTATTCTAGCTGTTCAAATTTTTTAAAAATTTAAGCTTTTCAGATTAAAATATCTCAGATCTAAGTTCCACAACTATGATACTGGCAATTAATCATTCAAATAAGAAAATCTTTGATTTACCTACCTTTCTACTCATGAAGATATAGATGACAGGATTATAAGCAGTGCTTGACTTGGCAAAGAAAGATGGGATGATGGCTACTGTTGGAGTTACAAGATTGCTGTATCCATACGTTATCAGGAGGGAGACCACTGCATAGGGCATCCAACAAATAAGGAATGTGGAGATCATCAAAAAACACATTTTAGCCACCTTCTTTTCATATTTTAGAAGTTTGATCACTTGAACAGTCTGGAAATCTTCTACACTGCGAAGCTGTAGAAGAAAAAGATAAAATGGTAAACAAAATAGCTCAATGTTTTACTTGAAACTGAATAGTTCTACATTCACTATATTAGTTATTCACTAACTTAGTTTTAGGCACAGATGCTCTATCTGAGGCTATCACCTTATCTTCTGAACCACAATTCTTCTGGAAATTTACATCATGATTCCCACACTTACTGTCTATATTAAGCATAAAAATACAATCCAAGGAAAAAGAGAATAGCAAATCTACTAGTAAACAACCAATCCAATGGTGTAACAAAACATGCTGCAGTTATCATAGTAAGTATTTTAGAAAAATAACTGTACTCATCCACTGTCATTAGCAAGCTCAGTTTACATTTAGTGGTCCTTTGACTAGTTAGACAATCCTCTAGATTGCACCATCAGAAGTCTTTAGAGAGAAGAAAATTTCATAAATAGATTTTTCTGTACTGTTCTGCCCCTTTGTTACCTTAAAATAATGAAACTGCTAGAGCAGAATACTAGGCAGCAGGTTCCCAGCATTATCTGAGAGAGTCATAAAACGAGAAGATGGGACATGTACGTGAGCATTCTCCATAAGATATCAGTTGTGCCAATACTGTTTATTTGAATGGGTCCAGACTACCCACAGAATATGAATAAATAACCCCTTCTGATACTAAGTATCTGGACTGAATTAAAAGTGGTTGCCTTAACATGGAAAACTATTTTAACAGGGCTTTATCTTCACTTGAATGAGGAGGAGAGAGAGTTCATGAATCAGAAGAACTGCAGAATTTTCTTTTTCTCTTTTTTCAAGCGAGGATCTGATGTAGATTAGTGAGCATAAGCAGTTCCTTAACCTTCCTCACAGTAAAACAACACAGCAAATAGCCCTTGGTAGGTCTAGGTTGATTCTCTTCCAATAGTACATTCTTCCCAGTGGTGCCTGCCATAGATGAACATTAAACATTCAAAAGTTTGAATAGCAAGTAAGAGTGCAAATTTGGCTCACATCCAAGCTTAATATACAGCTTCAAATTTTTTTCACTGAAAACATTACATTAAGAGAAGTTTTATTTGAATTAACTTACCATTCTTACTGCATATAGAATATGGCCATAGCAATATGCCATGATCCCAACAGGTGCTACTAGACAGCCAAGGAAAAAAAGGAGTACAAAGGAGGTGTCATTGGGGTCTTTTGACTTCCAGTCCACTGAGCAACCTAGTCCGTGAATTTCCAGTGTGTATCTGTTCCAGCCCAAAAGAGGTGCTCCAGTCCAGGCCAATGAGTACAGCCAGATGTAGGTGATAGCCCGCCAAGACCAAGAGAAGTCAATCACTTTTGCATGGACTACTCGAATGTAGCGTTCATACGCGAGAACAGTGAGAGTCATAATTGAAACAATTCCTGTAAAAAAATACAGAAAATCAATTAAATTATTCACAAATACTGCAAATGAAGTCCTCTTGATGGATGTTTCCTTTGCTAAAAGGTTAACTCAAAATTAGCTAGCTCATATTGTAAATCTAGCACCAATAAGACTTTTGGGTGACACCCCATTGCTCAGTAACAACAAGGTCAAACAGAATCACTAACTTCAAAACTACTCAGAGTAGGAATGTGACATCTAATCCTGATGTACAATGGACAAGAAGTAGGACGAGAACAAAGGAGACCAAGCTAATACTTCTTCCTAAACATTATTTGATTAAGTGAGGTTTCATGGTCTAAGGTTTGGCATTTTTCCTGCTTGCAGTTGTTGTAGGGTTTGTTGTTCTTGTGTTTCTTTTGCGTTTGTGGTTTGTTTGGGTTTTTGTTGTTGGTTTTGTTTTGAGTTTTTAAAAGAAAAAGCTACTATATAAAATTGAGATAATCAGCAATAACAAAATCTGCTAGAAAAAATGAATTCAGAGTTAAGACTGAAATTGAAGAAAGCCTTCAACAACTCAAAGCATAGATGTGCACCTTTAATGTGAACAAGAGGACTAGAAAAATTTGAACTTCTTTCAAGATATTCTGGAAACCTTTCTATTCAAAAAAAACCCCAACAATCAGGAAAGAGGAAAGCAAAGTGTTACATTGCTGAAGGTGTCCCATGTGAAAGACATTCAGTTATTTCAAGTATCCTTTCCTATCTTGCTGCTTTCATAAAAGTATCAGTCTTAATTTATTTATGCACTCTCTTCCTCTTCTGTCCACCTCAAACCCACTACACAATTATTAATGTGCTATGACAAATCACATGTTATTTTCAGCTCTCAGCATTACCTTACACAGAGACTTCTATAATTTAATGAAGTCAGGGCAATGCTGTCTTGGTTAGGATATAAAGATTTCTGTTTCAGTGGTTAGGATATAAAGATTTCTGTTTCAGTGGTCTGTGACACCTGATGATCAAAAACCAAACTGCCCATCAGGCACCTGTCAGACACCTGAAATCTGTTACAATGCAGTCATCAAGCTCATCTACACAGCCTCTTAAACAAAAGGGTGTATTTCACAGAACTCTGTGAGGTGACAAATACCTGTATCTAAATCTGTATACATTTTATCTACTATGAAGCACAAGTATTTTGTCATGCATATGCACAACATTTAATTTCTTCAAGTACATTCATATTTGCCACAACATGCATGTATGTGGTTGTAAGAAGGATAACTGCAGATTTCACTACCAAAAAGAGAATAACCATTTGTTACAGAGCAGAAACCTTCAAAGGATATCACAGATACCAGATCTCACTTTGAAAAACAGATAAGCACTAACTGAAGACAAATTAACAATAGCACAGAAGCACCAGCAACATGGATTTTGGAAGGCAACCAAGAGTAACAAAATCTAGAGAAATACATCACCTCTGTGTCAAGGTATTCAACAGTAAAAGCAGTGTATTATTAACCAAGTATATCATATCACAGTAGGGTATGCTTCAAAATATCTAAAAAGGTTACTGAATCCTGCAAGTATTAAATGATTCCTTTTTACAACTAATGAGTTTAGAAAGCTTTCTCAATTAACAGGAAGGATTTCTCACACTGAAAGAAAAAGTGCCCCATTCTTGTCATAGATCTCTTCAAAATATAACTTTTTTTTAATATGTACTTTTCTGCAAGTTCTCTTTAAACCTTAACCACAAAAAGTAGATATCATTGGGCATGCAGCAGCCTTTCACAGATGGTTTTGTGGGTTTTTTCTTATACAAATCATTTCTGTAGAATTTCATTCTCATGGGCTTGAAATAGAAATTGGACTAGTAAATGTGGTCTAGGTTTCCAAAAAGACTTAAAGCTTGGTTGGTTTCTGTTCTTTTTGACATGAAGTTGACATTTTGTGGGACCTAACATGCTGAAAATACATTGAAGAATGTGTAATTAAGCAAAATATTAGCAGCCATTAGAACATAACTACAGACTTTTATAGGTAGTATTCTACGCTTAATGGCTCAGTAAATGCTTTATACAACCAAACATAGTTTCATTCCTGAACATGAGGTAAGGCAAAGAGTTCCCCTTCTATTTCTCTTGTCAAAATATTAGGAATTACAAAATTTTACCTGACAGTTATGAAAATCATCCACAGACATGTTTATGGGGAAAAATTCACGTCACTCAATTATAGTCTCAGTCTGCTTACATAGCGCAGAGGCTTCATCTGTGATCAGTGGAGAGGAAGAACAGCTCCTCAGGATGGTGAGTCAGAATTCCAAAATTAACCTTCTGTTCTTTACCACCTTCCTTCTCCCTACAACAATATTCAGTGACTAACGTCCCTATGTACTTTTAATATTTCCCCATCCATTTTTCTATGAGTACTGAATTCTAGCCATGACAAAGTAATCAAAAGCATGCACGCTTGGCTGGAAGTACAGCTGTTCAGAAACAATAATTTACTCAGTCCTTGACATTCTCAAGGAAGGCACTGGATGCTCAGTATCTCTAGAACTCAGCACATGCACACAGACCTTTGAATAGTTTTATATCAAGCCCCTTTCAGTCTGAAACCACTGCTCTTCAAAGACATACTTGAATTTTCCTCCTTCAGCTGTAAATGGGACCTTGGAAAGCCTGTTGGACAGTATGCACCAAAATGCAAATCCCTGTTCTGTTGGTATTCAAGAAGTGTCTGGTAGAATGCAGACATGAGGCAAGAAATGCAGGTCACAGCATATTACAGTAAATTCCTCTTTGATGCAGGTTCTCTGCTGTAACAAGGTCATAGCAGTAAGAGTAGAGGTTGAAGTAATAAAAATAGAAATTGGAAACAGAATGTCTTTATAGAATAAGAAAAAAATGTGGGGAATTTCATTCAGGAAAAAAAGGTCCTTGCACGCTGTGGAGCCATGGCTGCCTCTTTAATTGTGGTAGATAACATGCCGAAATACCTCTAAGCACAGGAATACTGAAATCTGCCCTAAAGAGATTAGTTTTAAAATATGCATTAGAAAGACAAAGTCCCTAACTAGGAGGAAAAACACATTAATTCTGGTGGAGAGTGCTGTAGATAATGATGTTTAAGAGTTATTTGGGTTTTCTTGTTCTTGTTACTTCTGCAGTGGGCTATACAACAAATTAATTCCTAAGCAAATAAAATTTCAGTGCATTCAACAAGTAGAACAGGTCTTGTGAGTGTGCATCACACCTAAGTAAATACGTTTTTAAATGGGCAGAAGATTTTTCTGGGGAGATTCTGACTGAAGAAAAGAGGGAAGTTTTCCACAATGAGAAGAATAAGCCATTGAAATAATCTCCCCAGGGAAGTGGTGCATTCTCCAGCATTGTACTTACAACATTCAGCTGGACAGGGTGCTGGACCATCTTGTCTAGACCATGTTTTTGTCAGGAGAGGTTGAACTAGATGATCCTTAAGATCTCTCCCAGCCTGGTATCCTAGAATTCTATGAATATCTTTATTAGTGTACTGTATGATTTGACAACCTTTTTCCAAAAAGAAACAAAGCTTGCAAAAATCTGTACAAGATAAAACTTATTTGGATTTTACTGTATAAAGTCTGTGCAATTTAAAGGTTAAGCCTATGATTTCAAGGTTTCAAATGTTATTACCAAAAGTTATTTAAGCCCTCAAAATACAAGCAGCTGCACAGCTCTCAGGTTATACCACAAACTGGGGAGCTCTTGCTTTTGATAGAAATAATGACTGTAATTCTTGACAACAGTTTTCCAGCTTGTAAAAATTTCAGCTACTTCTTTATTTTCAATATCTAGAATCATCAAAAACGGTCAAAATTACTTAAGAGCTTGTGTACCACTGAAAGTAAGTGCATAATAAGGTCTAGTTGGTACGCAAGGGTGGGGGAGTTCTTTGCTTTTTAACAGAACTTTAATACAGGCAAAGGTAAGAGCAGAACACAGAACAATTTGAATTCCCCCCCCTATCATGCATCTTTTCCACTATACATCAATATGCAACAAAAGCCCATTTGATATTTCTAACAAAAACTGAGTTTTTAGCCTCATGGATAGACCATAAAAGCATTAGCTGACTGTCATATCTGTGAATGATCCACAGCAGTGACTGTACACCTTATATTTTATTTGAGTTTCACAACTATTGGGAATTTGGGCTACTCTGTGTGTGCACTTCGTGGCAACAAATTCCACTACTAAGGTGCAAAATGCCCAAGGGTCTCATGCCACTGTAAGTAGCAGGAGCTTGTCACCTCCATATGTAAATGATATGAACCAGTAACACTCACAGTGGCAAAAACCTTGAAAAAGCCTGTTCAAGCTCAGTGTGCCACAGTCAGTGTGCAACATGCATGTTGACAGTCTAGGTTTTTTTCTATATGCTAATAGCACTGTCAGGTTCCAGCCAAATTTCTGCATAAGGAAAAATTAAACAAACCCCAACATATATTTAATCAGTTACTTACATCTTATTTGACTAATCACCTGTACCTCTGGTGCACTTGATCCCAAAGATGGAAAATTTCTTCTCAAATGGGGAAATTAGAATTAAATGAGAAGTGAGGAAGGGTGAATTGATACATTTTGGTAGGTGAATTCAATGCAATTGGAGATTAGCTCCAATGTTAAGGGATAGTTTCAAGCACATTTATGATATATTCAACATCCTAGACAGTACTGCTAGAAGTTTATAATTCTTAATTATGATTAACAAATATAAGAGTTTCAGTTCCTTTTGAGATTATTTTAACTTAGTTACTTGTTACCCCATAGTAATGCAGGATTCTATTAAATTTGTTCTTTTAACATATTAATGACAATAACAAGACAGCCAAGAAACAAAACATCTAAAGATGCAGCTATAGAGTAATTGTTAAACTTGCAAATAAAGTCACACTTTCATGAAGCAAAGCAGAGCTTCTCACACGACCTATCTAGATGTATAGTTCAGTAAGAAGCTGTTCATTTTGAAGTCACTCACAAATGGATTTAAGGGCTCATTTCTTAAAGGTCTAGAAGTCAGTCTTTAATTGGATTTTGTATCTTTACAGAAAATAGTTCCTGAATCAGTAATAGCTATCAAATAAGCTTGCAATATGCATGTTTATCAGTTTGCCCTTAAAGCCAAAGCTGTTTTATCAAAATAATTTCTTTTTTTTTTAATTTTCTTTTAAAGCTACTCCTCTAGATTGAGGTGCTCTGTTCTACCAGATAACTAACAGAAGTGTAAGGGTGGTTTCAGAGACACAGTTAAAGCTTGAAACAAATACATAAAAATTCATCTTTGCATCCTGGTATCATTAGATGTAATGCATATTTTCTTGTTGTCCAGAATTCTCTCAGTGAATATAAATGAACCTATAGAGAAGGGTGAAGTTTATTATGGTTCACTGCAAAAAGTGAACCTTGAAGCCTTCATTCAAGCAAAATTCATATTAAACATTAATGGAGCCTCTGTACCTAAGGACTTCATCCATTATTAATTTGGATTTTCCTCAATGCTTATGACAGGAAAGATGGAGGGAATGGTTAAATGATCACAGTTAAGGAGCTAAAATGCAGGATTGTGTCCAAAGCAATCAAAAGCACTGATCATCTGTGGTGTGGATAAATCTATTAACACATCAGATCCACCAAATGCATCATATTTCATATTTCAAATGTACATCTTATTGAGATGAAGTTCTCTATGCAGTTCTCTACGCTGGGCATTAAAAGATTCTTTTTCAGTGGTCATTAAGCCTTCTTGGCTTTGAACATATATTTTAAAACAATTACAGATAACATACACCTGTAGATACCTTGATTTTCAAACTCTATGCAAGTCTCCATAAATATGCTAATTTAATTTGGATGACATTCATATTTTCATTAGACGAAAAATGGTCTTATTTGCTATACCCTTCTTTTATCTATTCATTGAACTTTTAGGTAAATTTGACCAGTAGTGAGTGGTACAGTATTAATTTATCTACTTCCAGTCATAGTTGCATATTCAGATGAAGAAATTGCAAAGAAAACTGAAAGTTTGTTTGTAGTGTAGCAAAATGATAAATTCACAATGCTAACCCAAGTTAGGCAATTCAGGTTAAAACACAAGGTTTGGATTTGTATTAGCAACTGGAATTTCACACCACAGACAAGTGCTAAAAACAACTCCCTAAAAAGAGTGAAAAATACAACCTTGTTACAGATTTCATGAAGCAAAATACATATTTATTTTTCCCCCAATATGTATTAATTCTTAGCATTAATTTCTCCATGTTAACTCTAGCTGTGATGTCAAGCTTCAAAACAATCTTAGAACTTTTAACACTAAAAAAGAGGTTCAAGGGTCCTTAAACTAGTCCTATGCTAAATAAAGCACAGAGGCTGGTAAGCATGTATCTGCCAATGCTATGGTACCTATCCCTAATGTTTATGACTCCATATCTTATGAGGGTGAGGGTCTCTGATGCAGGAGAAGAAGGGGAAGCTGGTGGTTGTGCGTTATCCGAAATATTATCTCATGATGAATTGTTGCATGCATCCGGTAATTAGCTTTATGTTGGTTAACTTAGCAGACTTCAGCGCCTCTTTCATATGTGACACTCTAGTGTGGATCAACTCTTTGCAAGGCTAGGTCCTGGGTATTTCACATGATAAGCAGATAGAATATTCTTCAAGTACCTAACATGTCTGGCCAGATGCCACAATTCCTCCATAGCACTGACCTGACACTTTTCAAGTCAAGTAATAGAAGCTGAATCCCCAGTGTTTTATCTGATATGGCAGGAGCACTACACAATGTTCCCTAGAGTAGACACACACCAAAAAAATGTCATGTAAGTAGAATACTAGTCACCATCTCAAAGATTTTCTAAAGTATGTTTTCAGAGCCATTCCTATCCTATCTCCCCACTTACACACATAAACCTGTCTCTATATTCCTCCATCTTTGGTGTTGGGTTTTTTTTTTTTCAATCCTGCTACCTACGCACATACTCTTTCATATCACACATTTTGGTGAAAAAGGATGGGAATACATGGCACTAGCAAGTCCAGCTAATGTTTTTTGTCTTTGCACGCTCAGAAATCAAATCAAAAGGCAAATCTATGATCATAAACGTTTCAAGCTACCATAAAAGAAGCTAGAATACAGCCTGTTCACCCAAAAATAATGAAATTTAAGCATCTAATACATATGTCTATTGAGATATCTGTCACTACTCCTACATGCACTTTCTGACATCAGTCCTTTCAATAAATTGGCCTATCACCACCCCTGTGAAGCAACCATGAGTCTTTTGTTTCAAGCCACTATAATCTAAAGAGGACTCCATCTTCCATCCTCTCTCTCCTCTACCCCACGTCCCCTCCAATACACTGGTTTTCAGTCAATCTGGGTTGGCTGGCAAACAGCAGGTAACAATATCCATTGTAACCACAGAACATAACGGCATTACCTAAGTAAAAGTTGGCTAAGATTTTCGCAGAGCACACAGGTGCAAGGCTTCTTGTGCTGTCACCACAGAAATGCAATGCTTTGCATAATGCCATACACCTGGGTGGCAGTTCTCACCTGCAAGAACCTTGCCTTTTTTAGCCCACTATATACTCACATTCATGCATGTTCTATTTCCCATGTATGATTCAGTTTCTGTGATCTATTGCAGAGGAAAGCACTGAATTTTACCTCCCTCCCTGTCCCCCCCGCTTTCACCCCAGTAGCTTTTCTGAAAATTATTTAGATTTCATTCTGAGTTGCATATTTTAATATGATGAAATATATGCTGATTAAAAACAATTGTTACAGAAAGCCATTATGGCTATTGTTTGGATATCAGCCCCCTCTTAGCAAAAATATGCATTTCAAACCAATTTTTAGCTATTAGCTGAAATAGATTTTGTCATGCTTAAAGCTTCTTGAGGTATTGGAGATCTACGTATTTTGATTCAAGGCTGAGGCCCAAAATTATGAGGGTTGATTGACTCTACTAGCAAATCAGTCTTCCTAACTCTTTCTGAAAGACTTGCCTGCTCAGTGTTTACAGATGGTGCATGTCTGATATACAGATTTTCATCTCAGAAAATACTTCTATCTGTAAGTGCCATTTATAAACATAAGCATTCTCTGTGTTTAGGAACTCAGTTTTAGTTCTGATTTAAGCCTGGGCAATTACCCTAGCACAAATGGGGTCGTTCTCATTTAAACTGCAGTTAAATGTAGCAAAATTGAAGTGTGTTCTTGTTTAAGCCACCAACATGCAATTTCCAGGTTGCAAATCTTCCTCTTTGGATCCAGCCACTCCAAATCAGGGAGGAGTGATAAACTACTTCTTTTTGCTTGGATTTTTTTGCAAGAAAATTCTCATTTTTGCCATTTTTATTGTTTTCCTACAAAAATTCTGCATTATGTGTAGATTTGATTATGTATCATATGTGACAATCATTTCTTCTGTATTCTAGTTTTCTTCAGGAGTTATATTAGTCTGGATACATCATTAAATACTTCAAGCTGCACAGTGTAGGTCATCATGGAGAAGACTGCAAAACACATCTGAGCTGCACTGCGTTGTCCTACACAATGTGTATATTCTGACTGTATAATCTTTAATTAGAACAAAATATATTCCAGTGCCTTCAGAACTGATAGTTTCAACGAGTTCTAACAACCATGCAATATACAACTTATTTTCATGGTTTGCCATATTGCTCCCTGCCCCCAAATGTGGCTTATAATTTGGACAGAGGCGGTATTGGGTACATATTCCTGAAGACTGTAATCACTACAGAAAAACTGCAGCATCATGTAGCAAATAAAATCCAGTTCTGAGATAGATGATGACTTCTGTCAAACATGTATTTTCTCTATCAATTAATCCTTGACCCACACCCAAATGCTGAATTACTATTTTGCATAACTAATCAAAAAACAACCCTTCTGCAATCCATCCTCATTTTCTTCACATTTGAAAAGCTAGACAGCAGCAACTTAGTAGAAACAACTTTCAGTCTATGGCAAGACAAGCTCCTATTGCACCCTAGTTTTGTATTACAAAACATATAACCAATCTATTTGAATTCAGCAATTAGATGTTACAATATGTTTTAGGTGTCAGCTATTTATCACTTCTAATTTTTCAACCAATTTTAACATCCACATTCAAATCTAAGTAGGTGAAAAGTCATTTCTCCTGGACATAACAGACTTCAAGTGTATTTTACATGTACCTATCCGATAAAACTACAATGAAATAAATCACCTCATCCAGATTCAATCCTGCAAGTTATTAACTCACTTTAAAAGGAAAAAAAAAAAAAGAAAAAAATGCTAAAGCTGAAAGCATGCTGATTGAATCTCCAGCTATCTGTAATACAAGATCCTAAAACCATCTGGTGAGCAACCATAGAAAATGCTTTCAGTGAGATTAAATCAGTGCATATAACATACATTGGTAATGCACAAGGCTGGCACAGGACATCATTCTGTCACTGTGCAGAGAAAGCCTTTGATGAAGTAGCTAACAATTATACACAGATAAATGTTTTTGCTTTGTTTTAAAATAGGCTGTAACTGAAGGCAGGTTCATGGGACACATTCTGCCAATTAATCCTTATTTCAGTATATTGTCCCGGTGAGGGGGGCTGGGGAGTATGGGTGAGGTGGTAGTGTCATTTTGCCTTAAAACAAATAAATAAAAGAACCTCAGCTGTGCACACAGCAGGAAAGTGCACTCTGTGAAACTACTTAAAATTTTTCGTATCCTCCAGTTCACATTACTGGAATGGAGGATACACTGAATAACAACATTTGCTTGGTAGCTCATCAAGATTTACCTGTTGTATACCAATGGTGACTTGTCCAGAAAGGACATAATACTTCTAATTAATTTGACACTAAAAGCTGGCAGTGATTTTTTAACCCTTATAAGAGCTCTTATATTTCCTCACAGTTAGGAAAGACAGAAGTTTCTAATCACACTTCAGTCACACTAGCCTTTCAATCACAAACAAGGTTCCATAACATAAATCCCACCCCAGAGTACCCCTTATTATGCAATCTTCTGTCAAGAAACTGTCTCAGATAAATGTGTTCCTCAAAGCTATTCCTGTTATCAACCGGTTTTTTCACTCCTTTCTTCCTTTGCTCAATTAAACTTACCAGAAGTGTTAGAACACTACTACTGGCAGATGGTTTATTTGCCATTACTTGTAGCTGAAGTGATTTATGCCTGAGAGGTATGTGTGTATGCTCCACGTGACCAGACTAGCTTACCTCAAAACCCTCAGGACCCATTCCTATGTACAGAAGGCATTAAAGCAGACATCCACTGCCTCTGGGTAGGCAGGACATAAATTTCTCTCATGCACATCAAACTCTGATCATCACTGCTGTTTAAAAAAAACCTTGTCTGTGAGAAGCCAGCAGATGCACATAAGGAGGTGTCCTCTCTCGAAATTATACCCAAACCCCTATGCTCTCTGTGGTAGACAGCAAACCTCCCAGGTATGAGTTGTATTACTAAATCAGATAAAGAGATTACCCAGATCTCCAGTACTTACAGCTTAGTTGACTATGGACTGGGAAAAAATTAGAAGCTTTTTACATAAGGAGAGGGTGGCAAATTCAGTGAGACTGGCACAGAGTTGACTGCACACCTCCACAGAAAGGTGACCCTCCTGGTATAAATATATTACTTAACTGAAGCAGCTACCATACTGTATCAGGATACATCACCTGTTACAAAACAAGCACTGGAACTCAGTATGACAAAATTAAATGAGGATTACTGTCTAAAACAGACAACTATGTCATCAAAGCTTAGACTAAGACTTGTCGGTTAATCATTTATGTCATTTCCCCACACTACTATATGAGGTGTTAAGGATGGCTTTGTAAGAGCAAAAAAAGCCCTTTACACAGTCTCTGATGTGAAGATATCTGTACCTGAACTGTATCCTAACTTCAGACTCTGCTGAGTAAAAGACAATAGGGATTGTTACTTATGTGACAAGGACAAATGTTCAGTAGTCAAAATGATCAGTTTTACATTGTAGAAAGCAGATCTCTGGCCCTTCTAAAGGCTCAGTGAAAAACTTTCAAGTCCCAGAAAAAGTAGCCAGTAGCACAGACAGCAAGTTCTGAGCTGTACAATGCAACTCAAAAAGCAGATGGGCTTGTCTCATGACAAAGTTAAGGTAACAGCAGAAGCAGAATATTGTAAGGAACACAAAAACCAGCCATATATTTATAGACAGACAATCTGCAGTTCTGCTGACGTCTTCTCAACTTCAGACCATCAACAGCTGCTTGCATTGTCTAAGTTCTGGATCTCATGTACCTCCAACTGGCTGGTGAAATGAGAAACACTGACAAAAAAAAAATTTCAGTTTCTCCAATCCAAAATTATTAGAAGCGTAGAGAGGGCCCTCCTTGTTCCCATGAGGGGGAAAAAAATGTTGGCATTATGTAACAAAGGTTTCTGAAAGTATAGATGCTACCGGTTTATTCTAAGCATACATGTCACCTATATATTTAATCAAATTGACACCCTTAAGAGCGAAACAGCAATACCTTAAGCTTGGATTTCAAAACAGTATGAGCAAAAACCTTATAACGATACATGTGGAAATTTAAAATAAAGCTGCATGATCATGATTTTCAAAGTGATTCCTGATCAACTAGATTAGTAATTAGAAAGAACCCAATTTTTAAAATTTGTTGCGAATTAGCTCTGAATTTAACATGAAAATCATATTTAAAAAAAAAAAAGAAAGAAACAAGAAAAAAAGGAGATTCAATAATTTGTCCCAAACTTGTTTACTGTCAGGGTAACTTTTCATTTATAGGTAAACAAATGCAGAGGACAGCTTACACCAAGTATTCGGACTTAGGGGCTGTTCTTCCAAGTCAAAAAAGGTGCATAAAGATTCTCTTATTTTAAGTTAAGCCTGCACAGCCTTCAGACCTGGAGGGCTGGCACTGAAAGATCACGTAACAATATCTAAGTTTATACCAAAGAATGAAATTGCATAGCCCTAAATAATCAGGTTTTGGTCAGCTCATGTAAAATGAGCTGGACTGGGTCCAATCCCAGGATACATCCACAGCACTAAAGTAACCTCACATGATCTGTTATGACTTAATAGACTCCATATCCACAGAATCAAAGCTACCACCACTTTGTTCTAGAAACATCTTTATTAGGTCATTCTGGCTTACTGAGCAACTGAACACCCCAAAGCTGTAAATACTCTGCTTAGTTATTGAGAACTTCACTTTTAAAAGCTGTCAGTTTTGTATGTCTTCTGATCAATGACCATACTTTGTATTCCCAAAAGTTCCTGGGGGGACTGTTATGCTTTAAGAAGCCTTGCTAGGTAATACACATGCAAGACTTCCATTACATTAATTTTCCCACCACCATCACCTCAAGATAATAGGTGGCTGGAGCTGTTATATACAGGAGAAGTATATTTATAAATATAGTATCCAGTTACACTGAATGAAAGCTTCAACCAGTATCTTCACCACTGCCAGACAAAAAAAAAAAACACAAACCAAAACAAACACAAAAAACCAACAGACACACACAAAAAAACAAACAAACCTGTAACACCCCACCCACAATCTCCAAACAACAACAAAAAACCACAAAACACATGCAAACAAACAAAAAAACCTTCAAATTACTGCTCTTTTCATAGACACATTACAAAATGAAAACAGAAGCTGTGGTGGCAATAGTCCAGATGGCAAACACAGTGTGATGCTACCTGCAGGGCATCATTTAATTTTTTTTTCCTCAGCATTGATATGTCCCTGCACTCCTATGCAGGTAGGGAACCACTTATCTTCAAAAACAGAAAAGAACAATATTTCTATTTCCAGATGAGAATATGAAAACAATACTGCATACAAAAGCAAAGGTTAAGATTAGACATAAATTTATCAGGTTAGCATCCAATTATAATACCAAGTTGAATGTTTTCTATACCTTTACATGGAAGCTGAAAAAAGTAACATTCAAGAATGATGCCTGAATTTAAGTTATGCATTTACTCTGCAATTCCATATAAGCAACTACACACAAACACACTTTTCTAATGAAAAAAAAAAATAAAATTCTTCCCACTGAAACACATTATGGAAGAGGAACGTAATGTGACCAACCATAGGAAGATGTACTTTTGCAAACCACTGACACTAACTAGACTACTCTCTAGATATGGCCCATGAATTTGCCTACATTTCTTTGGGAACAAATTTATTAAATAAGGGGATGCAGGAAAGTATCAATACTGCATATATTTATAGTAACAGATTATGCAGCACACTCCAAAATAAACAGAAATTAAAACCCACACGTGGTCAAACAATTTGCTTGCCAATTTACATACTCCATTGTTTCTATTTCTTCTATTTTGGAAGATGGTATGAGATTATTACAGTCTAGTTTTTAACAGTAACCCTACTTTGTATCTTATTTTTTGATCCCATACGGGAAATGACTTCATCAAAAATAGTAAGTACAATACATAAGAGATAAAGATAGGAAAACAACTGTACTTTACATCTCCTGTGTAAGCTTAATGTTCAGCTGCCTGACAGAATTCTGGCTGGCAGACACTTGAGTGTCTCCAGTATTTGAACAGGCTGAGTGACGCAGACAGACTTAAACTAGCAAGGTTCTCTACTACTTTCCCTGAGAACAATAGCTACAGAAATGTCCCAGAGCTGTCCACCACAGAAATCATGCGGCACCAAACCTTGTACAAATAGTTAATTACATCCTGTATCCACCATAACTTCCAAGACGTAAGATTTTTGCTGCACTGTGCAGCAGCAGTCAAATCAATCAGGGGCAACCACGCACCTTCCTCCCAGTAGCCCACCAAAGGCAGACTACAGTGCCATGTGAAACAAAGATTATGGTATGCAGGAAAACTACAAAGCTTACTCAAGACTTTATTGTGCCTTACTAGAGGCAATTTTCAGTGCATACACATTACATGGGTACACTGTGGCCCACCTGTAATTTATATACCTCTCCCAGAAAAAAAGTACTTGACATGAGCTTTAGATTTGGTCACTGATTAGCCAAACATTTACTTTCACCATCAGAAACACAATTCTATTCTTTTGCAGCATTCTTTCCTGATAAAAACAAAACCATATTCATTTTAACACACTGCTTGTGCATAGACTCCAACGTACTCTTCCACAGACTTCTGCAAAGGGTATGTATGAATTTCAGGAAGGAAAGCAGTGAAGAGCTTATAGGTTTCAAAAATGGAAATAGCGTTAAGTACTCCTTCTGCAGCGCTTAAGCCTCACAGGAACGAGTGGTTTCTCGAAGCCCAAGGGTGACACCGTTATTACTGAGAGACAGCACCCGAATTCCACACATGTACAAGGAAATTCAAGGCACTGCCACACGATGCGTGGCTGGGAAGGCTGCGGGAGCATTCCCACAGGGCGCGGCCGGGTTTCCACCTGTTCCACTGGGGCGGGACGCTGCTGATCCCACACCCAGAGTCCTAAGTGCTCCTCACCCACAGACCGCCGCGCTTCCTCCTACAACACGCGGTCCTCCACGCTCATGAAGCCCGCGCAGCCCTCGGTCAGCTCGAGGCCCCTTCCAACAGCGCTGCCGGCCTTTCCCCTGGCCGTCCCCTCCCTCCGGCAACGGCGGGAGGCCGACAGACTGACTTCTCCAAGAACTCACTTTTCGCTCGGGATCGCCCTTCCTCCGCACTGTCGATCTTCTCACCAAAGCGCCCNGTCACCCACCGAAGAGGCTGCTGCTGAAGCCGTCCCAGACGCATCCGGCGGCGTCCCACACCCAGCGGCTCCTCAGGCAGGACATGAAGGTAAGGCTCACGCCGAAGACCGACACCAGCAGGGCGCTGAGGCTGAAGTTGACGAGGAAGAGGTTGGTGGGC
>VWZF01003842.1:3287273-3560360 GCA_013396755.1 Sclerurus mexicanus
GCCCACGGCTGCCTTGTCTTACCCTCTCAGCGTCGTGAGCAGTCCGGTCGCGGTCGGGATGCGTCTGGTTTCTTTTCTTTCTTAAGACTCGCCTGTGCGCTTTGGCTCGGCAGGGCTGCCGTCAGCAGCGCTTCCCCCAGGGCAGCTGCGTTTGGGCAGGCGGCCAGCGCGGCCGGCTCCGCGGGGAGGTAGAGCCGGCCTTTAGGCTTCTTCTCCAGATGTCCTGCCAGTGAAAATTCCTGTTCTGGCGATAGTTTCTCCTCAGGGGCTCCCCCGCCGTGCTCGCAGGTGGCCGTAGGTGTTGCAAGCTCACGAAGCGACCGGCGGCATCGTGGCCCTGGCAAACTTGGGTGAGGGAACGCTTTTTTTAAAAGTCAGCCGCGGAGCAAGTAAGATAACAAATTTCGCACCACGCAGTCACCTGTTTTCATGCCTTTGTCCCCAGTGTGTGTTGTGTGAAAACATTACAGGAATGCCCAAGCTGCGTGTGTGCAGCACTAGCGGGTGTGAGTCAAGGTGTTGTCCTGAGCCCCAGTGTGCTACGGTGCCTGTGCTGTCTCCCAACCCATCCCTGCACGTATCACAATGATTTTTGCTCAGCATGATTTTATGCCCAGAATATCTTGCCAGACCAAGCATCAGTCTTCCCCAGAGGAATACCTCTAGTTTGTTTGCTTTGCTGCTGACCAGCAGATGTGCCAATGTACGACAGTCTCCAAGTAAAACTTTCAGTTTAGCCCTATTCTTAGTTTAGCTGGGTTTAAAAAAATAGTTAAATATATCAGCTCTGAAAATAGCAGAATTTTCATGGAAATTTGGGGAAAAAGATACCTGTTAGGGAGTTTTTCCCTCTCTTATACACATGGTGATATTAAATAGTCTGGACTGAGGGTGTGATTCCTTGTGGGCTGAGACTGAAAACATGCATAGTTGAGGTAGGTTTGCTGTCTTTTAAAACACATATCTATATACAAATTATGTGACAAACTACTGCTGTAAAAAAAGGGTTAGGAATAAAGAAAGTCATAGGTCAGAAAAATAAAACACTGATTTAAATGCTATTATAACAAAATACTATTCTCATCAATGTTAACTTTATTTCCAATCTGTGTTTTTAAATTTCTCAAATATTATTTAAGTAGTAATTGAAACCTACTGTGAAAAGCTAGTCCAGCCTGTTTATTTATCACTGGTCTTCAAGGGTTTTCTCATTACAAAGGCAGCATGAGCTGCCTTTCTCAAATCAATTACATTCTGTTCTCCCCATAAAAGCTGTATTTATAGAACACGTGACCTTCCAAAATTTTCAGTAACACAGTACTTGAGCATGGGCTTTAGGGAAGACATAATTTTGTCTTTCCTCATCCATTAAAGAGATTCACTTGTGCATGACAGACTGTGTGCAAAAATATTATGTCAGTACAGTTATGGGTTTGTTTAAAACTAGTCACTGCGTGCTGAAAGTCTTAACAGTGACATGGCTGGACCAAGTTAGTGCTACACCTCATCAAGAAGACATCTCTGTCTCTTGCCTTTAAAGGAAAATCTTAAATTGTCTGTCTTTTTATCCCTGCAAAATGAAAGGAGAGAAAAGGTGGTAGGGCTAGCGGGGAGAAATGTAATTTAGTGAGTAGTACATGCCAGACAACACATTGGCAGATTCCATTATATACTCAGGGTTTCTAAGCAGTATTTCACTACAGCACCTGTCAAAAATACTCCCTCTAGATTTTTGGATTTCTAGAAAGTAAGAGAAAAGGAACTCATAAATTGCATTTTACAAAGATCAGACCTGAGAATTCCTGGTTTGGGCTTTTTCATTTAAAAATTAAATATGCGGTCTTTTCCATGTTTGATTTGCTAGTAGTCACATTACTAATACTGTCAAATTGCTAATGTTATTCAAGTGGTCTTGAATACTTCATGAGCTTTCATATCCTTCATGACAAATGAGTTCCATTTGTCTTCCATGCAGTGTCACTACTCATATGAGGCACAACAAAAATAAATGCTGTGTTATTGTATTATCAGGTCAAAGGCAAAGCTGGAAACAGAATCCTGATCCCTAATTCTAGACCATTCTAGCTTCCATTTTACCTAGCTCAGTCTAGAACCAGTGCAGCCATAGTCTTAATAATCTAGCTTTTCATGCAATTGAAAATATGAAACATTTAAAAAACCCAGACATCTGCTTTGCACTTCATGTTTGCACTATTTTGTATTTGGACCAGACCCTCCTCATCAAACATGCATGAATATTAATGGAAATGCTGCACAAAGGATTTGACGTTTATTGTTACAGTTGCATAAAAGGATAAACCACAACCCTGTGTTTGCATTTCTGAAAGTGTGTGTGTGTGGTTTCCTGGAAGTGCATCTCAACTCAAAGTGCTAAATATATATGTAGCTGAGTTCATGGGATTAAAAAGTACAAGAAGAAGAATGAATACGAGGTCCCCAGTCCTGTTCTATAAAAAGAGTCTCTGAGACTCCCAAGGACTTCCTAGATCACTTCTGCAGCAGGCCTTTTAACAAGTTGTCTATTATGCACAACTTATATGGAATGTAAGAACACATTGGCTGTAAATTTTCACCCGGCCAACATATGCTTATATAAGCATAAAACAGACCTTAAAAGCTAGCCTTGGAAATAATAATTCACAACTGGAAAGTTTGCAGATGTCTGGGACTGTCTTCAAATGTTCCCTGCCTTTGCTGTATTTAGTATTTAGAAATGTTTCGGTACATCACTGTCACTCACATATTAGAGCTGAAGAATCTGAAGCAGAGTAAATACAGTGTCAAAGTTACTGCTACTCTCTAAGCTTGTGTAGAAATACAAACCACACCATGACTCCCAGTTATAACTGCACCATCAAAAATGTCAGGGCTTTTGCAGTGAGAACACTGGGGTGTGGAAAAAAGAGTGTTTTGAGGCATTCAAGAGATCTATTTAATTTTCATGTTCATTGACTTATACATTGATTTCACTCTTTGTTCTGTATCTTCTACTATTGTGCCTTTCTAGTCACAGGCTCTTTCCCATCTTTCCTGGCGAGCAGGAAGTGAGCAGAAAAGTCAAGCTTTTGTCCATACTAAATACATTTGTTTTAGGAGTCAGATAATGCTGGGGGCTTGCTGCCTGTTTTGAACTTTACAAAACTTATTATTTCAAAGGCCATGGTATTACAGTCAGATTGCAGGCCTCTCAAAACAAAACAAATCAAAACATCCCCAAAACCCTGGCTACCTGGCTTCAGCTTTTTAATTTGTATTTTTACAGTCTTCTCCTGGCATTTCTTTTTTTGCATGTTCTTTTTGCTATTCTTTAGCCTTACAGGCAGATGAAAGCCAAGTGATTATTCACTGTGTAGCTGCAGTGCATATCTATAGAGCAAGGGAGAGTTTGTGGACAGAAGAAACCTTTCATCTGTTCTGAACCATTTGGCATTAAAGCAAGGCTTTTAATACATATCTACACCTGTTGATAATGCAATATGTAAGTATAAAAAAATGCACAAGCCTAACGGCAAAAGTTTAAAAGTAGAGCTTCATCTTGCAGAACTTGTAATCCTAGCTATATAGTCTAGTCCATATTGGGATGTGAACTTTAAATCATAAAGCAGGTTAAATGGAAAAGTTGCAAGAATCTGAAAATAGTCTGTACTGAGAAAAGTGCTTGGCTCAGACACAGTTCACTGAAGCAAGCACAAGTTTGGGCAGCAGGGCGTGGACCCAAGTGGACAATCCTGTGAGGTCATGGCATGCTGTCAGAACATCTGTGCTGCAGCTGGAAATTGGCTGCAGACTGTTCCATGATGTGTTAGCTCTAGTATACCTGTCGTGTACAAATAGCTGTACTAGCTGCAGGTGTGATTCGTCTCACCTAAGTGATGTATTTGAAAGTTAAGCACCTAAGACCAGGAAGATTAATCACTCTCTAAAAGTGTTGTTATTGTTGACTGGCACATAAGGTGACTTGAATTATTAACTTTTAGATGCCTAAGTTAGGTGAGATGAACTTCATCTTGGCTATATAAACCTATTTGGGACTGTGTTACATGCTCAGGTGGCAGATGTGTATTGATGCCTCTGTGGCACTTGTTTTTGCTAGGGAGATTAAAGCAAATGTGATATATACTTGCACCTGCTGACATCATGTCTCCCTTGGTTATATAGACACAGCTCATAGGGCAGCTTGAACCAAAAACACTAGTACTATAAAACCAGTATATGACCAGTAACACTAGGTTTTGCAACAATAAGCCTGTGAAATTCAGTTGTGATATAAGCTAGTTTGTTGTTTTTTTCAGGGAATAACCTTGTGTAAGAATTCATGCCTATGTTGCAGCTTCTTGTTAGTGTGACAAACATGAAGTGAAAAGTGTTTAAAACTCACTGCCCTGTTATCATTTTCCAGAGTCCAACATACAAATCAATAAATAGTGCATCGGAAATAGCCGTTTTAAAAGTATCACTTGGTCATTTCAGCTGTTGTTAGTGACACAGAAGAGCAAATGCACTTTTATAGCAAGGAGTGCAATATTACTTGTGGGGCATAATATCAAGAGCAAAGTGAAAAATGAAGCCAGTAGGATAAAAGAGCAAGCTAATGTAAATGTGAACATGATAACACCCCTTAAACACTTTTTCATGGAAGAAATTTAAATTTTACAGTGCTAAATTTAATTACTTGCCTAACCCTACACTGGTCAGTGTTCTAAACTGAAGCAGCTCTATCCTGATTGGACTGCAAACACAGCCAGTTTTAAGGAACCATTTATAAGGAAGAAATAGAAGATAATAGGTAACTTAGCTCAAAGGAATCAAAAATACAAAAAGAAAACAGGTTGAGGGACTGATTTTCTTCTATTTTTTCCTTGTTAAATGGCTGGGCTTTATCTGGACCAAAATTAGAGTCAGAAACAAAGTCTGTTATGTGCCAGAGCCTCTTTAAGGGTGGATATGGCCATTTTAGATTTTACTGTGTTTTCTTTGGGCTATTCTGAACCATCATTTTACTTGGGGACAATTTGCCTTTGCATGAAACAACCATGCGGAGTGACTGGCAACCTGGTACAGGCAGGAAAGATCTTTCACCTTTTGCTATTTCTCTTCTGCAGTAGCTTCGGGTTATTTGTTGTGAGCTCTCAAATTACATGGTCAGAATTTTAAAACTTCCATAGAATTTCGTAGACATATGATAGTTCTTGAGATAAAGACTCAAAATTATCGATTTGTCAAATGAGCTGCCATTTCTGCAGTGAACTTGCTGTAGCTGTTCTTTGTACCTGTGCAGACGTACATATCACTAACTTTGGACAGGTATGAGAATTTCCAATAATTGAGACTAATACGATTATGTGGTAAGAAGAGGAGAGTTGGGAGGGTTGACTTCTGAGTAATAATCAACTCTACCATAGTCCATATTCAGTGCTTTCTACACTATCAGTAAGGGAGACAGGAAAGGAAATGCTTTTAATTCAGTTAGTGCTACTGTAGACTTACTAATGCAAGAACTTCCTGTTACTCATGAATTTAATATTGAATATTCCTTTTAGACTTTTCTTAGCTTCTAATAACATTCCTATCTTCTCCACTTTTGTATTTCAGTCCACTCAGTCATCACATTTTAAAATTGTAATGTACATTTTTTTAAATTTAGACATTGAACACAACAGAATCAGCTGAAACTGAAAGCAGTGGTTCCTCATTTGGGGTTTCTGTGTGTTTTGATTACATAATATAGCATGAAGTTTCCTCATGGCTTCTGGCAAGAGAACAAAACATTTTCTTAACCTTCCTGTTACAAAGATGGATGCTACTGCCTTTTATGAACCCTAAACCACTGTTACTAATTGGGAGATAAGACGATAGCCTGATGCTAGATGACACAGACTGGAAAAATGAATCAACAGGAAGCACTGCGTAACAAGGATTCAGCTGAAAGCAATGTATGAACACAGTAACTGACCAACATACAGTATCTGACCACCACTGGGTACCTTGACACAGAACAAAAATATTTTCCTAAGAGTTACTGTTGGAATTAACACAAATGGATCCTCAAGCTATCCCTCACTTTTACATGAATCCTTGCTGCTCTTTTTCTGCCAAACTCTTTTTCTTATTCTAGAAGACATGCTCATTGTAGTTGAGCAGCAGTATCCAGAAACTTTTGTGCTCTTTCCAGTGGAAACGATCGAACTTCAAGGAGTCAAATTGCTTGTCTTAGGTAGCATAATACTAGACACCACTTTCCCTCAAGAACTAGCTGTATCATGCAGAGATATTTACATGCATTATTTTTAGTAACTTTGTTTAATACCAGTTAATTGTCTTCCCTATATGTTTTAAAAATGTTGTTCAGCTGATTTTCCTAGTATATGTGAAGTCTATGGTCTTTATCTCTTTTGTTTTGGTTTGGTTTGGTTTTTTTGAAGAAATAGTCTCAAAATGTGCCTTAGTGACACCAGTCCTTTACATTGCCACAAAAAATATGAAGTGTAATTTCTTCTTCCTTTTCAACTACAGAATATCCACAGAGCAAAGTCTCCATGCTCAGCAATTCAAGAAAGCCTTGACCAATAAGCCTGGCATCAGCCTTGAGTGAAGTAATAGAAAAGTGGATCTGGAGATCAGTAGCTAAAGAACAATACAAAGAAATTGATCAACGTGGTCTACAGAAAAGTGAGTTTAACCCATAGTCTGAAATTCATTATTTGGCCCCAGTACTGACTTGCATTTTATGGTATAGCACAGCAACATGGCTTCAGCATTCTTTAAAGATGTTGAAAAGATTAAAAATGTGGAAAAGAATTGCAAATATTATATCGAGGTCTGAAGGAAAGTGCTGCAGTAGGACGCAGAGAGTTCAGTTTGCTTTAATTAATAGGAGAAAAAAATAATGGAGAAGTAGCCCAGTTACAAAGGCTTCCTACTATGAGAATATACCTACTGTTACTCTCAATTAGTGAAAACATTCCAAGAACTGCTGAATGGAAGCTGAAGCCACAAAAATTCATATAAGAGCCTTAAATTTTAACAATGTGAGCAATTAACCTTTGCAACAAACATGATGGATGCTCCATCTTTTTGTGTCTGAAGATTAAAACTTGACACCTTACCACAAGTTATACTTTAGAACAAAACTGCTAGGCTCAATATAGTGATAAATGGCTGATATTTAATGATCTGTAACATAAAAGAGATGAAAGTAGATCTCAAGGTCTCTTCTGTCACCAATTACATGAGATAACATGAAATAATCTCACATGCTGAGTTATTTCATGATGCTGGTTCATGACCTAGGGCCACTCAGTGAGTAGGATTCTGTGATGTAATGGGAGGTTGTGACATCAACAGTTCACTACTGCATTTTCCAGCTTGAGATGCTAGGCCGTTATTATGTAGTTACATTATTATGTAATACTTGATATACCTATCATACAGCTTAGTCTCATATGAACTCATGTGAGAATTTAAGATTTAAGGAGCAAAGGAAGACTTGGACCTGGATATAAGAAGAGCTTTCCCGCTTACCTTGTCCTCTGTTATTAAAGGATGGCTAGTCTTGAATTGCTGGATTTCAGTAATGCGTTGGAGCAGTTCCAGAAACTGGTGGATAAAATGATAATCCAGAAGACAAAGGAGAGATCAGGCTTGTATACTGAAGATGATGGTAAGAGATATTCTTTCTGATGGAAAAGTGCAATTTTCATATGGAGAGAATGTGTCATAGAGAGAAGACTATAAGAAAGAACTCAATGTTCTGTAACTGTAACTCTTTGATTTTTACAGGAAATAGGCAGATTGCACTATCAGAGTGTTTTTCTCCTCCTCTTAGGACTTCTGGCCAAATTATAAGGCTATGGTGATCGCTCACAAACGGTAATTGGTGGAGGTGCCACATACAGAAGTTCGCATGACATGACATTTCTGTAAAAGCACAAACCCAATGAACTATGTAAATCGAGTTGCTAAATGTAAATAATGGGGGCAAAATTTTGCTTCTCTGAATGCAAATGGCTATTGCTGCATGAAAGGCTAAACTTTATCCCACACACCATTCACATTCAGAAAAACAAATCGGAATCATGGACTGAAAACAAGGGACGAAAGAAGAGGTGAGGAGTTTTTACCCATTCTTTTATCTGGTTCCTGTCATGCACTGCAAATTAGGTAGTTCTGAAAACAACAAACATTAAGACTGATTTTTTTTCCTGAATGCTTTAGTGAATACAATGTGAGGAGCTAGAACTTGCATGCTATTGATACTGAAGGGTAAATAAAACCAGGGATAGGATGGATAAAGAAGGAATCTGTAGCTTGCAGGTTTTAAAATGTGTGAATATTGTCTCTTCCATTCAGATGAGATAGACTACAATATGTTCTATAAAACCACACGAACACTTTTTGGTTCAGCAGTCAAGGATCATAATATTCAAGCCTTTTTCAGGAAGACTATCAACAACCCTGAGAAGCCAGACTGGTTAGAGGTAAGGATTTCTGAAATTTTATTAAATGTAAAAAAACCTAATTAGAATCTTAAATGGTAACAGTATTTATCTGTTGATTATGTGTTGTTCATGAGTCTGTTGTTTCATGAGTTCCATGGCATAATGGGGCACTCTCATGTTGTTATTATCCTAGCTGCCTGAAGCCTGGGTATGTCCAGGTGTTCTGAACTACTTCAATGATATGCATTGTCTTCAGGTTTCCTGGCAAAATGCAAAATCCTTCATGACTACAGAAAGTGATTTGTGCTCTGAGGATAAGTCTATATTTAGATAAACCATCAGAAATGCTTCCTCTCTTGCTTCTGTTTGCTCTCTTCTCTTACCTTTGCTTCCTCTACTTTCTCTTCACCTGTTCACAGGCACAAATCTTGCTTTACTTTAAATATGAAGCGTTAGAGGTATGGCAGCATTTTAATACAGAGTTTTTTAGTCAGAGAATTCTGTATGTTTTATTTAATTCTGTAGATGAGTGTGATCCACGTAATCAATTCTTCTGTCTCTAGTGAGGTACTCTATAAAAGAGTAGATATGTTTTATCCTCCTTGCTCCTGCCTGCACATAGTTTATGGATTTTCTCTGCCAGAGTTGCAACTGCATGCTGTGTTTAATATCCCTTAATCGATTCGTAATCTATCCATTTGTAAGTTACTTCTGCGTCCACCTAAAAAGGATGCTTCCATAGCATCCAGGTTTTCACATTTTGTGAAAAAGTACTTTTTCTTGCCTTTTTTTTAGACATGGTGCTCTTTTTTATTTGCATGTTTTGAGAAATGAACACTTGCTCTAGAAATGTGATTTTTATTACAATATCTCCCATAGATAGTGTTTCAAGTAACAGTTCTATAAAAATGACTGAATCGTAGATTATTAGAGCCAATTTCTATCAAGAACATCCATCATCATATATTACTGCAAGATTTTTTTTGTTTGTCTCTTACCTGAAGACAGAATTGTGCAGATGGGATATAACTTCCAACGCACAGTGACTTTGCTATGATAGCAGAGGTTGCATTTCATACATGCAAAGTCCTTTCTGGTCTTAAAGCCTTTTGGCAAGGTGTTAACAAGTGACATGAACTATAAATTCATCAGCATATTTATGTTTATGTTACTCTGGAACATCACAGTATTATTTGAACTTTGAAGATACCCAGCAGCTGTTCTTTACATGTTACCAACAATTGCTATCAAGCAATTTCCTAATATCAACCTAAAAACAGTGTGTTCAGCCTTTTCTGTTTAATAAGGTTTTGTATGGGAACATTTCTGGTTAATGCCTCTCTTAGCATTGTTTTCACTTACAGTGTCACATTACTCACATACTTAGTTTATGTCAGACATTAAAGATTTCCTTCAAGGAGGGCCTGAGCCTAATCCGGACAATAGCTGACAGTCTGAAGGATTGACAGTCCTTCATTTAGAGTAGCAGAACAGTGGCAATTATGTTCAGGGCTATTGGTTTATAAGAGAACTAAAGGAAGCTCTGTTCGTTTACTGAGGTGAGTATCTTTTACTCCAAAACCTTACTCGAGTTTCACATGCAGTCAAACTAGTTACCTGAGCAACGTAATTACACAAGCAAGTACAGTATGGGGTGTAATAAAAGAGGTAAAGCCCCCTTAGTTTTCTTACGAAATCTGTGGGAAAATTGCCTGGGATATAATTCTCCAGAACCCTTTCTATGAGCATTCCTGCAATTTTACCAAGTGAAAGCTGACTGATGACAGACTTTTAAAATGCCTTGTGCATAAACCTTCTTGAAAAAAGTGGAGCATGGTAAACAATTAATCTTCACCATCTCACAGCATGTATTTCATGTAGAAGATGGATATCAGTGAGACTATCAGTGCCGTAGGGAATGAAACAGAAATATTTGTTATTTCTCTACTCAAAAGAATCCTGATTAAAGTGTTAATGGTTTTTTTGCCTTTGTTTTATCTTGTGGGGAGAAATATTTAACATAAACAGAAAATTCATCCATGACAGAAATGATAATTATGAAAAAGACAAAGATCAGACTATTTGAATCAGACTCAGTGTTGCATTTCTTTCTTCACTGTGACACAGCCTTATCCAGCACAATTTGAAATCTAATACTGCATTGAAAAGCTGTAGTGAGTTTTTCACTTTTTTGGTTTCTTTCTGTTTAGTGACAAATCTGATTGTCCATATATATTACAAGCTATCTATACGTTATCAAACCTAAATCTAAGCTACTTTCAGGAAAAAAAAAAACAAACAAAAAAGGATATGATTTGATTTAAAGGTAGTCTTGGTAGAGAGAAAGAGATGAAAACCTCATTAAGAAAACTGCTGACTCCTGAAATTCTCCATATTTAGCCTACACAGAAACAAAATAATTCTTGCATTGATCATTTGATTGTTTTCTAAGCCCAATTTACATTAACCGTAACTTCAGCATCAGGTTTTGATCTCCCGTAATTTTGATCTCCTGTAATATCCTATCTGTAAGTATGGAATCAAAACAGATCCTTCCAGGATTATTTGAATAAGTTCTAATAAAATCAAATGGGATCCATTTGTATTCTACATAATATGTGGTGGTGGTCTTTTAAAATTTTGTTTCTCTGACAAACTCTACAGTTTCAAAATGGTTCAGATAATCCTGTAGAGTTACTAATGTCAGAAATGAAGCCAGTTAGAAAACTGGCTAGCTATGCCAGAGACTTATAAGTGTAACTGTAGTACAGCCCTAAATTCTCCTCATCACCTTTTTTTTGTTATTTTTAGGTTAACTCTATTTAACACTTGAGCAGCCTAAATACCACTTGCTCTTCTCATACTCCTTAGTCTTTTCATTCCTTTTAAGTGAAGCTTTTTTTTTCTGAAAAAGGAAAATCAAAACAAACAAACAAACAAAAACAACACAAAGCAAACAGAAACAAACACCCCACCAAACCCAAATAAACAAGCAGAAAAACACAAGAGCAAATACGCTCCTTTCCCTGCTTGAAAACTCTAGTGAAATTATTATTGGCCTTTTAAGACTGGAAAGTATACTAGGTATTCCTGTTGAGACTCGATGTTGTTTGAGAGATGGTGTAAGAGATAGAAAGGCCTGCCTTGCCTGATATATTAATTCAATATTCATCAACCTACAAGCTATATTAGAGAAATTGCATTTATAAATTTCAGCTTGGACATACCTTAAATTGCACCCCGTGAACAATGTAACTAGCTTTGATCATGCCTCAGCTTCCTTTTTATCACTTAATTTTTCAAATCTGTCATTGATAACAGTTATTTTCTGTAACATCCTAAATAGCCCTCATAGTTTCGGCTGTCTGTGCTCCAGTTTCCTAATTATTTTTTTTTCTAAAAGCACAGTATTTCAACCATGTTCTTCTGAGTTCTCCTGCTGCTTTTGGCACTGCTGAGCACACCATCAGTCTTGAAAGTCAAGGAAGAGGAATACACCTCATATTGTTCCTTTGATATTTCTCTTTTATCATCTCTGTCTCTCTCTCTCCCCCTGCCCTCCTTTCCCAGAAATCTGTCCCTGACCCTTTGTTCCTCTCTTCCTATTATACAGATCTATTTTTTTTCCAAATTTCCCTCTCCATATCTGCTCTCTCTCTAGCTTGACAAAACCTTCCAAATATATTTCCATGACCTAAAAGATCACGGCCTTGTGTGAGTGTTCCTATTTCTTTGAATCTCTGATGTTTCTCTTTTTCAAGTACCTTCATGTTCAAGGCTTTCATAAATTTTCAGTAGTCTCCACAATGGTACACCCATGCTCAAAGGACAGGTTTTTTATTTGAAAAAAAAAAAAAATTTAAAAAATTAAACTATTTTGAGATCTGCTCTTTGGATAAATTAGGATCTACCCTTAGTTATTTACTGGCATCCCAATTTAAAAGACCTATCCTGGACAGTCTAAGAGCTATCATTTAGCAATGGCTTGGGAAACTAACTTCTGCATCTCTTTCCCAAATGTGGTTGGCTCTTAGAAATCTGTCAAAGAAAGAAAATGGGAATTCTATTGCATAACATGGAAAATATTAAACTAGAATAAAGTGCAAAGTTTTTTCTCACATCCAAAGGGGCATTGCTTTTAGAACTCATGAAAGAAAATTAGTATATATTATGTCTGTATATAAGAAAAGAGTTTAAAAATCTGCACAGCTGAGTGGGGCTAAACTAATTTCCTAAGGAAATGACTAAACTACTTTTGAGTACAGAGCCTGAGGTTTGGAGAGCATTTCAGCTGAAAATGTCACACCCTGGAGCAGAAATGACCTGAATATTTGTGCAGGAATATCCACCATGTTCAGAAGAAATGGAACATTGCCAGACTTGGGGAGATGGCCAAAGAAATAATTTGGGAAAATGCACTTTATATTCAGAGTTTGTTTTTTTTCAGCAAATGAGAATTTAAATATCTTTATGGAAAAACTCTTCTTCTTTGAGGGCTAAATCCCTATGCTATTTTGAATATCTCAGTTTATAAATACAGAGGACTCTGTTTTGTCTGTGTTTTGCTGTCTTGTTTTTGGGGGGTTTTTTGTTTGTTTGTTTTTCTAGTTGAGGGTCTAGCTGATGAAGCACAAGTAGGTAGAACTGGAAAAAGAAAATTGAAAATCATTATTTACAATCATTATAAGGCGAAGCTGTACTAACTGCTTTATCAAATAGATGGGCTTAATTCCTAGAAGTCCTGTGTGTGCTTGCTTCTTTACAAACATTGAAGAAAGATTGTGCCTGAGTAGCAGATCTCAGCAGTCTAAAGCCATATTGAAAGCTAATGGTTAAAGGAAATAACACAAAGAAGCTTACTCAAAGAATATTAGATTAAAACTTGAGATAACTATTTGACTTCACACATATAAGCATATCTTCCAGAAGTAGTTCTGCAAGAAATTACTTGTTTGTTCTGTTTTGTTTAGATTTTTGGCTGTTTCACAGGAGAAAGTGGTGGCCTGCCTTCCCAGTTGAAAGAAAACATGGTTTTCCTTGTATCTCGAAAACAGCAGATTACCAATTCAGGTGACTTGTGCCAAAACCTTCTGTTTATGCCTTCCAAAATATATGGGATTTTACTAAAATTGCATCTAAACACTCTGCTGCTGTATTTCCCAGTTCTCCATATTTCCAAATAATTTTGAAATTTTGGATTTTTCTGAATCAGACTATTATTGATGCAGTTACTCTCTGTCTTTCTATATTTTTGAAATAATGTAAGAAGAACTAGCACATCCATAATCCATTAATTTAAAATGAGATTTAAAAATGCAAAATGTTTAATTAAATCAAGTATAGGATAATCTATGGTATAATGCATCACTGTCTTGAAATTGTGTGCTGGTTTTAAAGTAAACTGGTGGGAGAAATTAACCCAACTCAACAGAGGTTACAAATCAGAGTTCAAATTTACTAAAAATATTACAATAAATACAGTGATACAGAGAAAATATTGATTTTAACCCACAACAACTGATGTATAACCCAGTATCCTGGGACACAAACAGAATAGTGTTTAAGAGCCCCCGTGTTGAGCACCACATGGTCCCCCCAAGTGCAAAGTAAAAGGAAAGGAAAACATGTTGGTGAGGATGATGGTCGCAGTTCTGTCAAACCAATGATCATAGTCCCCTTGAGAGTGGTGGTCGCAGTCCTTTTGTGGTTCTGGTCCTCCTCTGGATCCAATGAGTGGTGTCAGAAGTCCCAAAACCAGACTACATATGCTCTGGTTCAGGTGGGAATGCCCAGTACCTCCCCCCAGGGAGGGGAGTTTCACAATGGATGATTTAACTCTGTGAGTCATGAGATATTTTTTGAATCTTTGATGGTTTAGGTCATTGCAACTGCCTGTTGTGCCAGTCCCTAATAGCCCATTAGCAAACATGACCCCTCAGGCTGGGTGTGAAGGTGCTAATGTCTCCGTGGAGAGGAGTTATCAGTGCTGAGTCATTGGTGTGAAGACAGAAACACTCCGCTGTCTTGTAGGGCTCTTTTACACCCAGCTTGTAGCCTGAAGTGTCAGGTGTGCCCTGGGCAGCTGCCACAAAATGGTCCATTATTAACAGTTCATCAGAAATGACACAGAGGGTGTAGAATACACAGTTTTGGCATACCCACAGAGTGATAAACTGGTTCCGGTCCCTGTAACTAGGACAAGTTGGTACCAAAATTAATTTCAGGAAAGGAATATGTTCCTGTTATTATAGTTCTATTTGTTTAGATTTTCTGTGTCTGTAAGATGAGAAATATTTTGTCATTGACAGTTGTCAAGAGAAAAGATATGATTAAGGGTATAGTGAAGGTACCCCATCTGGATTTCACAGTAACAGCCTCTCAGAAAGGAGTGATAACTGTTTTTAATAACCAGGTAATTCTTATTCAAACTGTTTTATTATTTCATTAGGCTGTACCTGTGGGAACTAAGTGGACTGTCATCTAGCATGCAAATTTACCCATAAGAAAGCTAGATACCTTGTTTATCAAATTTAAGTTTTAAGTATATTTTAAGTACAGTAAGAAATATACATTGTTCTTTTCAATTATAAACCTACTGAACAGTCCACATAGGTTGAGAGAAGGTAGAGATGGCTAATAAAAGACATTCTTCCCAGAAATTAATTTAATAGAAAAAAATCTGCATTTCTTTTCAGAAAAGGTTCCTTTAAAACAGAATATGCTATTGAAATTAACTTTTAGATATAGAATGGAAATCAGAGAATTAATTGTTTTCTACAGCTACTGAAAATATATAGTATGGACAGAAACATTCATCAGTTTGCAAATAAGATTTATCCAATACAGCAACAAAAAAAAAGCCTGAAAGTCTAGAGTTTTATGACAGTCTGCATGATGATGGTTCACAGTTAGTTCCCTCATCATTAAACTGTATGGAAATCTGTACCCTTTTTAAGTAGAAATTCAGGCTAAAGATGCTGTTAAAGTAGAATTTGTAAATTTGTAAGTTAATCTCCCATTATTTAGAGGTATGCACTTGTAGATGCTATGAGGTAGATCACACATCTATGATTATTGGTATACTTGTACAATTTTTATGCAGCCGTTTTACTAAAAAATATTTCAGACAATGCAGTAAAGCTTTAAAGCAGCACTAATGCTTTCTAGGCGTTTTATCTAATTAGTGCATTATGCTTATGACAGGAGCGTGTAAACCAAGAAAGGACTTCTGTGGATGATTAAATAACAAAGCAGTGCTACAGTTTTAGTAAATGCTGAAATAATTTATTTGAAAGCCTAGTTCTCTGTCCTCCAGAGAATTATCCCTATTGCGTACATTTCACAAAGTATAAGATTAAAAATAGCTCTCTTCCCCACCCTCTACCACCCCATGCTATTTTCAAGTTGAATTGCTGCCTCCTAGTAGGCTGGACTGATGTCATCTAACAGCAGTGACTGCAATGTAAATGATTTTACATAGCTGCTTAACACAGTGAAATAGGGACCCCAAATCACACTTATAAAACTGTATGTTATGAAAATGACTAAGACATTGCAACAGCAGTCATTTACTCATTATACGATCTCTGGTCTCAGGTGATCTGAGCAAATGATTTCGGATTTCATAAGAATTACTCTGATATATTTTGAGACAATCAAGAGGAAACTCTATTTCTTTAGCCTTGCAGCTACTTGAATCCTGTTCCTGGAATATGACTTCCCATAATAAAGGCAAATACAGAGTTGGCGACTGTTGCATCATTCTTCTTCTCTCAAATCTCAAGAATTTAGAGGAACCTGACAGTGAGGTTTTTGTCTAGTTTGGCTTTGCAACATAATGATAAGGCAATATGAAGATGGTTGCCCTGAAGATGCAGCTTGGTAGGACTCATGCTCTTGGTGAAGGGGCCAACATATGATTTAATGAGTAGTGGATTGACAAACAGACAGAGAGGCTTATTTTTGTATAATTGTTGCATTTTCAAGGTTAAATTATGTTGTTCTTGGATGCACATATATCCCCTAGAAGTCAGCGTGTTCTATGTATATGAATGAATAATATTTGGTTGGATATTAATTAGTGAATCTAATATAATATCGATTTTTAACTGTGCCACTACTGGGGCATTTAAATAGTAAGAAACATACACGTGGAGGAAGAGAAATATTCATTCACCCTGGTTTAAATTGATGTCCTGTGCAGAGAGCTTGCCAGAAAATCAACACTGTGTTGTTCACTTTGTTTCTTGGAAAGCAAATATAGTTTGACAATTTCCTTAATGGTTGTGTTACAACCTTGGAGTCAATTAATGATCTAGATGAGAAATTTTTATTTGATACTGAGTAGAAACTGAGAATCATTAAAAACTTTGGGGAAAAAAACCCTTGTTTACAAATAAGATTAAGAACAATAACAAGATTGCAAACAATATCACTGCTTATTGATCCATTAAACTTCAGTTAAATAAGAATTAATCAGATTTTTTATCAGCAAATTATTACTGTCAGTCATGTTAGATGGCATTAAGAGTGCTTAATTTAGCCTGTGTACATCAGAAGAGCTTTCAAGATCATCTCCTATTTCACCAGTGACAGGCTTCTATCATCCATTATATAAATTGCTAGTGAATCTCATTATTGTCTAAAAGAGGGCTTGGAGACTTTTGTGAACCCTGGCTGCTGTAATAAAAAATCCCATGTTCTCTTACACATCTATCAGAAACTGAAGCAAAGGCAAAGAAATACTCATTTGTAGACTAGCAGGTTCTTGGCACTGGTGAGGCTGCACCTCAAGTACTGTGTTCAGTTTTGGGCCCCTCACTACAAGAAGGACATTGAGGTGCAGGAGTGTGTCCAGAGAAAGGCAATGGAGATGGTGATAGGACTAGAGCACAAATCTTACGAGGAGCATCTGAAGGAGCTGGGGTTGTTTAGCCTGGAGAAAAGGAGGCTCAGGAGGGACATCATCAGTCTCCACAACTACCTGAAGGCAGGTTGTGACAAGGTGGGGGTCAGTCTCTTCTCCCATGTAACAACAAGAGAAATGAGCAAGAGAAAATGAACTGGACAAGAGAAAATGACCAGGAGAGGATTACATTAGATATTAGGGAAAATTTCTTCAATAAAAGAGTTGTCAAGCGTTGGAACTGCCCAGAGAAGTGGTTGAATCACCAACCCTGGAGGTATCTAAAAGATGTGCAGAAGTGGCAATTGAGGACGATTTAGTGGTGGACTTGGTGGTGTTAAGTTCACAGTTGGACTTGATCATCTTTAAGGTCTTTTCCAACCTTAATGATTCTGTGATTCTATTTGAGGACTAAGCATTGCTTTCCGTAACAAACGTGGACCTAATATGCTTCAATACCTGTATACAGCTCTACACCATCACCCATTTCCTGTTTACTCTAGAATATGAGACATTCACCGCTCAGGTTCTCAGACATGGTTACTGCCTTGGGCAGCACCTAAGACCTGTAGGAGTGGGCAGCCTTAAGGACACACTGTAGTTAATGTTACCGTAGGTAAAGCCAAGTCTGACAACAGTGCATGGATATTCATCTCTTCATTAACAATACTTTTCAGCTCTGCTCAAGCACTGTCCTTAATGACACTGGGCATCTCATATCTACAGGAAGAAAGACTTTGATCCTAGCTTCTTGTTTTATGAAATGTGGAATCGCTGGGATGGGAATGAGGCACCACTGAATAGTTCTGATGAGGGGCAGGGGCAAGAGGAGATGAAAAAGAAGCTGTGGTTGTTTCAGAAGGGAAAAGGTTAAAACTGCTCTTGAAAACTGAGTAATAGTTTTGTTAGAGGACGTAGAAGGTAACTCTGGCTCTGCTGGATGATCGTGACAGGTATGCTGACCACCTTGTGACTTTAAATTCTTCTGGTTTTGAGTCACATGCTACACTGTCCACCAATAGTTACATTTGATGAAAGATGCTGTAGCCACATGGGGATTCATGTTTGCAGCCTAAAGTGCTACCTCTGCCTGGAATTTTGCTGGCACTAGTTGACATGGCACCTGGGCCAGCATTAGCCTGGGTTTCTGTAAGATAGATCCTACGTCTTACAGGAGCTGAAGTTATTCTAGCTGTCAGTGACCGTTAAACACACGATTCCATCAGAAGACCAGCTGATCTGTACTCCACTGTAAAAATGGGTATTTTTTTACTTACTTTTCTCACTCTAGCATCCCAACATAAAAAAAAACAAAAAACAAAAACAAACAAACAAAAAACCAAAACCAAACCAACAAAGAAACTATGAAACAACTGCGAGAGAAAGAAGTTTTAAGTTCCTTATAGGGGGACAGACAGCAAGCAGGTTAAAGATGTTTCTCAGATCTTAACTGTACTCCTTTAGTTGACAACTATTGTTCTGATCTGCCCGTGAAGAGGAGAGCTGACTTTGTTTAGACTTTTGATTTAATTGCTAAGTTGTTCTTGTGACAATATATTCTTTGGTTTTTTTCAGATGAAGGTTGTGGCCACAATCACTATTGAAGTAAGTTCTTCTTTTCTCCGTCCTGTTAAATAATTTTAATTAAAAATCAGCAGCTACTAAATTGAAATAATTAGAAACTGAGCATTATTCTAATGCCATTTCTGACTTTAAGACTTCTGCTTGATTTGTCATAGGATGCCATAGTTCAAATAGGTTCAATTTATTCCTTTTAGTTATAGAAACAATTGAGCAACTTGTTTTCTTTCCTCTAATAAAGAACATCTCAGATAAATTCTGCTCTTTCTACCAAACTGTCCTCTACCTATTACCTTGCCAGAATATTTCCTTTTAAAATCCAACACTTCAATTGTCACTGTAAAATTTAAATAATTAAAATTATAAGTTTGTTATTGAAAAACACTTCTACGTGTTGCTAGGTAGATGATTGGTTACACAGTATATACATTAAAACCTCGTTTTTACCCTGGGAGTATCAATGCTGATTTTAGGTAATGAGATTCCTTGAGATGACCTGTAGACAAGAGACATCAGTCTTAGCAAAGTGACACGTTCTAAAAGTTTGTGTAAGTATCCTGTGCCAGGAGGCAGTGCATGTTGTTGATTATCTCTTACATATAGTGGAAGTTCTAGAATGTAATAGAAGTTCTCTGGACCAGAGGCCCTACTACTATGAGTTATGAAATTTTCAGGTGATGTAGTTAAAAATTACCCTCTTCAGCTTTGTGTTCTACCTTGTCTTAGGGAATAAGCATTTTTTGCTAATATTTAAGTGCTTCCATTGAATGGTCCTCATCTTGTTCAGCTTAATTTCTTCTCATCTTTCCTCAAACTACTGCACTGAAAATTGAATTGAAATGGCTTCAGTTGGACTTGAGGTTCCTGAACTTTTTGATGGTTATTAAAAGATTTTGATGCTTGCAGAACATAATATTCATGACAGCTGTGTTGTTCTTTAAATTGAAATTCTATATCTTTATCCCAAATTGAAATGAAATAAATTTCTGTATTTCTTTGATATAATAAATTCTACTTTCCAGACAGTTGAAATGTATGATGCTATTACCTTGGGGTTTCTTTGAGAGATTTATCTCTAGAATTTGGTCACAGTTTTTCTAATATAAAGTATGCTTATTAAAATTGAAGCTTTGCATCTTAATACCTTTTATATAAAGGCTTATTAAAAATCAAAGGACAATACTTATTTGAGTCTAAATCATTCCCCACCATTTACTTCTTAAAGATGTGGTGAACTATACTAGTTGAAGACCTCACCACCAAATGGTCACAATGTACAACTATGAATACTAGTTTGTGATTAATTTCTGAATAGCTAAACATGGAAAGCTTACTTTTCCTTGCAGGGCTTAAATTTCTCTTTTTCTGATCTGCAGAAATAACAGTCCATTCTTTTCTCACTACAATTATTATGCCATTTTCAACTGTTTTAACATGGTCATCAATCCTGACATCAATAGCTAATTGATGAAGCTATTTATTTGTATGCATCTTCATGCATTCAGGACTTATTCAGAGATAAGTTATGAGACTCTAAACCTTCCATCCATTGATAACCAATGATGTATGTAGAGGGTGGATAACAGATTGCAGCAATCCTTTTGTTCCTATGCTTTCTTCCTTTCAGTGTTCTCATTCTTAAGGTGTTTCTGAATAGAGACTTATTCAAGCAGGATGACAACGATCTTGGCCCTCAGGATATTGAGCCAGAAAGACTGAAGCATAGTAGTGCTAGAAATAAAATCCAGTGAACTGCAGCTATCAGAACTTTCCTGGCATCATGATGGTATAAATGGAATATGAACCATCAGTACAGATCCATTACTGTATTATTACAGGGATGTTATGTAGAACAGGTTGCTCCAAAAAAACCTGAATTCATTTCTTGATGAGATTATGTGACTGAGTGAAAAGAGTAGAGGCATAAATATAATGTACTTAAAACGCTATACAGTATTTGACTTAGCACCATACAACTTTCTGGTTTAAAATATGACCACTGAAAAAAAACCCAGTAGAGTGCATGGATTAACAATTGTCCAGATGACACCTAAAAATAATAGTCAGCATAGAATTATCACTGAATGATGATGGGAATACTGATTGTGAACAAATCACTTCTCTCAAAGAATGGAAATGAAATGTCTTTTAAATATGACATAGAAAATCATAAACAGATCCAATGGATGAGCCAAAGTGAAACAGAAACTGTATTGGAAATGAGAGTGAAGACAGAGCCTTGAAGTGACAGGATGGAACAAGGAAATAGTGAAAAGGTTGATCTTGATCTGCTGCAGCTGCCTTGTTTGTCTGTCAAGTATGGCAGTGCTAAGAGAAATTCCTATAGCCTAAAGCTGAAACCTGTTACTTTGACTGCATCACTAGACACCAACACAACAAATAGTGGCTTAATTACAAATGTAAAATCAGCTTTTTCACACCAGTGAGTCATTGTTATCTGATACTATTGTAAGAACCCCAAAAAGCCACAGTTAACAAACTTTTCCGTAAGAATTACCAACCAATCTGTAAGACTTCTGCAGGACCAACATTTTCCACATGTTTGTTGTTTAAAAATGGCACAAGAAGTCCTTGTATATGTATTACCACTTGCCCATAGACCATTAGAAAGAAAAAGAAGCTTTTTACTGCAATAGGCTGTTGACATCCTCTGTCAGGATTTTGGACGCTTTACACTAACAGCAAAATCAATATTGTGTGCAACAATGGAAATAAAAATAGAAGCATCAGCAGCTGCCTTCAGTTCTTTTGATTCCAAACTCATTTTGTGGATGTAAACTGTATCTTTAGCAACACAGGTCTCTGTTTTGCCTGTTTATCAACTTCTTCTACTGGAACTAAGCTTTTTAGAGGTTACAGATAGATATAGTTTACTTGAAGAACTGCAATAACAGAGCTCTTTAAGTTTCTTTGTTATTTTAATCTGGAAAAAAGAAAAGATACTTCGGTCAGCATTATTTTATAGATGCTCTAAATTATTTTAAAGTAGTAGATAATTGTGTCATTGTGGACATAGCAAATGGAGTATATTCCATTCCAATCCCACTCTCGTTTAGAAAGGTACATTACATTTGGGGGGAAAAAAGTCAAACAGCTGATAATATGTCAACAACACCCCCCCCCAAAATTCTAGCTAGTGTGTTAATGAATTTTAGTCTAATCTTATACTTTGCAAGAGAAATTGGTTTACATTTATACCTGTATAATTTGAGGTATACTTGAAAATGGTTAAATATGCACAAATGTATATATTTTTAAATATTTGATCTACCTATTGGGAAAATTAAAGTTATTTAATATAAATTACTTATTTTCATAAACATTTCAGTACAGGTTTTGCTATTAAAGCTGATATTTTTACTGCCTTTGATTATTTTTTTTTTCCAAACAAAACTCTGTCCCGGTAAAAATTTAATCTACTTTACTATGGATGTTTTAATTTAAGTTTTCTCTGCTCCAAATGCTTTTTCAGAGTGTCATTACAGTTCAGCTAACAGTATACGTGTATTGTGTTCTCTCACGTGCAGCATTTGTGCCTCTGAGGTGAGTCACTGATGAGTGAGGTTGAGCGTTGTGCCTCTGCAACTTCATGTGTATGCTATTCCTGGAGTTAGAACTCTGAGCAGGGCTAGACCTAGCAGGTGCTAGTGCAGAGTATATGGGATTTATGGCAAAATCGTTTAAAATGTGTACTTACGTGATAGGAAGGTTTATAAATGTACAGAGAAAATCCTTCTTTAGGTACTCTTTTTATTTTCATCAGGATACTGCTTGGATCACTGGATGTGATTTCCTACCTCAGCTGAAATATGTCGTGGCTGTAACTGAAAGTACAATCATTGTCTGGGACTATAAATCAGAAGAGGATAAGGTATTGTGTCAGATCAGACAAATGTGAAAATGAAGCTTGAAAAATTATCAGTCTTCATTTTTTATATATATTCACATTCCTTTGATCTAATAGCCTGATGGCTTTTAACTTGTATCTTTGTAAGACCTCAGTGAAAAAGTGGAATTTATACTAAAGAAGGAATACTCTTTCCACACCAAATGGGATTATTAAAGTGTCTTAAAAGTTTGGAAGAAAAAGAAGTTTGTACTATATTGCAAATAACCCGCCAAAGAATTTATTTTCCATGTGTATCTCATGCACCTGTATATCTAATATGTATGCATGGGTATATAGATATATCTCTCAGAATCTATTAAGAATCAAGAGACAGGTCTTCCAAGGCGGTAACTTCCTGATTTAGAGAAAATATTTCCTCATACCCTGTATTTTGTTCAGGACTAAGAGCAAAAACATTTTGATGTTGGTAGTATATGTCCAAACTGTTAAAGTTTTCTTGAATGCCTTATTGCAAAACAAAATTTTTGCTGACCCATACCTTAGCTTTTTCCTTCTCTTCCTGGGACTTCTTTCAGAAATTCTGAGTTAGCTGAGATGATGATGAGAAGCAAAGTAAATATTTTTATGATAATATCAACACTTAGGATTTAAGTTTTTTATTTCTTTTCAATATCAAAAAGTTGCTTCCCAAACTCAGACAGGTTAATGCAAGTCTTTTTGTAAATCCAATGGGACTTGTGGGAGGAAGGCTCAAAATTTATTCTCCACTGATTATTCTCCAGGTTCCCTCCAGTCAGTACATCAGTGAGAACTGCAGGTGTCCTGTTGGTGAATAAGAGCAGCTCTCTTTCAAGCCCCCAGAAATAATATATAGACAGTTCTGTATCCAGGTTATGTGACTTTAATGTTTCTGTGCTACACAGATGGCACTGAAGCAGTTAATTCCTATGGCATGTGAACAGTTCCCAGTTTAGGTTAGCAAGGATGATTTAATCAAATAACAGATGGAGTCAGGCAGTAGAACCAATAAAACATTATAATGCAGATGACCCAAAAATCCATTCCCAGGCCTTCTCAGTCTGGTGAAATACCACAGTGTCTTGCAACTGTATTCATTCCCACTATCTCTGTGCTTCCAAAATTGAAACACCTGCCCACATAAGTACACTTGGCACTCCCAGGTTTTATTGATATTAGGACTCTGATATAATTTCTCTCTGTGTGTTACTGCTGTATTTTGTGGTCTGAATAATTCTTTACTTTGGCTGTTTCCAATTTTCTTGTAAACAGCATCTTATTTTTGAACAGGAAAACACATACAGTCTTAGCAAATACACCATCCCACTTATCATGGGGAGATTCTTCATAAAATTTTTAATTAATATTTCATCATTGAAATGGAAAGAGCTGCCTGTGAAGCAAAGTCTTGGTGAAAAGCTTAGAGTTTGCTAGTAACTCCACTTGGTGATGATATTCCATGAGTTTCTGATACCAGGAAACAGCTGTCACAGGGGGAGCTTGAAAAAACAAAGTCAAGATTTGAATGCTGTTGTAACTAGATAAGCATAATAGATTCAGTCAATTTAAGGGCCCTGATGCAATATCTAATAAATTGTCTACCATATTCCACAGAATAATTGCTTTGTCATCAAACCAATGAAAAACTGTCTGCTCTGTGTTTGCACGGTGACTATGTCAGATCAGGCGGCTAAGGACAGTATCTTAATGGGAGATGATAAGGGTTGTGTTTACCTTCTTACTATGACCAGTGATCACTTTATAATGAAACAATATAAAGCTGAAAAAGAATCACAATTCCGAGTCCTGGACTCCGAAAATTTTAACACGTAAGTTGCTTATGATCAAATACTATCAGTCTTTCATTATTTTTTTTTTAACTTGGGTTTTTTCTGGCCTAAATGGAGACTTAGTTTCTGCTTATAAATTAACCCCATCTAACCAAAGAAAATAATTTTTCAAACTGCAATAAGTATGATTAGCTTGTTTTTATGTGAAGGAAATGCCATCATTTTCAGTAGAAGATTTTACAAGAGAGCTTACAGCAGGGAGGATGCAGAAAAAAATTCCAGGGGAGAATTTACAATTGCTGTTATCCAGTTTGACAAAGGAACATCTTTATTGTGTCTGATTAGGTGGAAGCATAATTGTGACTGGAGAAGTGCATGATTCAACCCTAACTTTAGCTCTTCTTGCTTTTGAGCTGAAAGAGTAGTTCTGTATCTGCCCTGGATATTTAATAGTTAGCATTGTTTGTGAATATAATCTCACAAAATCTCACCTATGGGCATATTACAGTAGGTGCTACTACAGCCCAATAACATTTCAATTTATATCCCTAGTGTTAAACGCAAGCTACATGAGGACTGGGTTGGGAGAGTTAAGTATATTTCTGCCCTAAAATGTTTTGGATCCTGCTCCTCAGACAGCTTTTGTTCATTTGTTTTGGATGACATAAAGCGACTAGAGGACAACTTGTAAGTATATAACATCTTCTAGGAAAAAATAGACTTTTGCTTTGTAACTCTGCAAGAAATAAGTTCCCTGAAAAATGCCATCCTGTTGTATTGGATCTGTCTTTTTTATAAGCATTGTTAATAAAAAGTATCATTATTTAAATGCTTGAATATTTTTGTTAGCTTTTGATATTGAAGACAATATATGTTCATTACTTGCAACCCTTAAAAATGGTGTGTTGACAGTGTTGTCTATTCCAGCTTCCCCTCAGCAGGTGGATTTTACTTAGAAAATTGTTTTGTTACATGTATATCATGGATCCATTAGTCTATCATTTATATCCAGACAAAAATATATTCAACTAAGTTTAATTTACAGTTTCAGTTGCACAAGTTTGAGTTACTCAAGATTAAGCCAGTTTATTCTGAGGGCTGTGAAATGGTTTTACCCTGCATCAGGAAAGAGTTTATGGCCTCCTTATTTGTGCCAAGTCCTTTGATATGGTCTAGAAGTGCTACAGTTAATTCCAAACTTTATTAGTCTGTGAATTTAGAAAAGTTTGTAGCCCAATTAAATAAAAGAAATGTATTTTGATGTAAAAAGGACCTAGAAATAACATACAGATAGAACTTTTCATTCAAATGTCTAAAAGTATTGTAAATATTAGATCAGCTTCAAAATCGCTCTTTGAGGTATATCCAGAGATTAAAATATTTTTAAGGCTAGTAGCAGCAATTGTAATAATCTTTTTTATCTCTTGGATAGCACAGACCATAAATACTCATGTAATAATTCTTGAATCAATCCAGTAACATTAGATTTTATGAGTATTGCATGTCTGTTGAGGATGGAGAAAGTGAAATATGAAACACTTATAGCTTGTCCAAGGTCATATACTGTGTCAGCTGAAAATCTTCTTTGATTTTATTGGAAGCTTTGGAAAAATAGAATTAATTAGAGGAGAAGGAAAACTAAGTTTGCAGAGCCAAAACTGTAGTCAAGAGTATATGCTACCATCACACACTGTTTGTAATACAGATTTTTAACTGCAAATATCTTGGTAGGTCTCTTTCATTTCACACTGGCTATAATTGTGTCTCATGTTGCAATAAATGCATATCTCTAAACAGTTTCACACAGCAGCTAAATGAAATTAAATATTTAGGCAACTGAAAATTTACACAGCTGTTAAAATGAAATTAATAGCCCTAAAAATATCTAAGGATCAAATCACTTTGAAAGGTCCATTCCATAAGTAATGATTGATATATATGATTTATTGATTCTAATGTAAGAAATTTCCCCAAATAACTTTGCAACAAGGAATTGTTTTTGTACTTGAGAAGGGATGCAATATATCTTCTCCCCTATGTGACTTATGTGACTTATGTGACTTAAGTTTCTTTGTTGATAATGGCTGATGAACAGCTACAACCTTTTCTTATAAAGTATCTAAAAAGAGGGAGGTGTGGATATGATCACAGGGTGCTTTTGTTGCAAGGCCATGGCTTGGACAGGACTTCACAGTGCCAGAATCCCACTGATCTTGAAAGAGGATCAAGACTGTTCATTAAAGAACTAATAAACAGTTATACAGAAGTATAAACAGTGACAAAACCTCAGGAGATCTGTTAATTATACATTTAAATCAATTAATTGCTATTTTATACCATCCAAAGAATTAAGACTTCTCTGTTAGAGCTCTGGGAAAAAAGCTTTGCTCCCTCTAAGTAATAGGGAGGAGACAGTCTTTTATTTACACCTGCCTAGAAAGAATAGACTCTTTCATTAATCCTTAAGATTTCCAGAGTATCTTGTCCAATTTACTCTCACCCCAATTTATAATTTTCAATATTAATAGTTACTCTTTAGCCCAGAATAAACGAACTAATACTTGTCTGAATTTCAAAGAAAAAATTTAAATGTCTTCTTATTTACTTCTGTGTAACTTATTTGCACAAGCAGTCATTGTTTCCTGGGAGTGCCAGGTGTTAACTATGCTATCGCTGATTCCAAAAAGCAATAAAATATTCCCTCATTATTAGCAATGTAACATCAAGACCTCCATGTCTGAAAGAGGCAAAGGCAATTGCTTTGATATTTTTCCTCAGTGATCCACTGCTTTAAGGACACAGGCATGTGTACAGGCTTACTTTGGCAGCAGCTACCATTTTAGGAGTCTGCTTGAAGTTTGCCTGTTAAAGGACTCAGGTGTACAAATTGTATGTTTATTTCTTTCATGGAAAGTGTACCATGTACCTGTATTCCTCTTTCATTGATGCTAGTATGACTATAAGTCACTGTTATAAATCAAGTTGCTTTTAGGAGGAGATTGTATGCATTATGCACACAGCTATTCTAAATAGTAGAAAAGTAAGGTGGAATGACTGTAGACTGTATTTTCCTAATGTTTCTTACATGATTAATTGTTTTCTTAATGATTGCAGACCTGTAAGAGAATTTTCTGTCCCTAAAGGAGTAAATGCCTTCGCATACTGTGGAAAGGCAAAAGTCGTTATCACTGGAGGTAAGTATTGGGATTTTTTCCAAGACACTGTGCCGCTGTGAATTTTTTTTTCCCCGTTAAATAAGATCATATATAGCTGAGTGTGTTAAAAATTTTAATAATGGCTTCTGTCTTAAATTGTACAAAACAGATGTCTTGCTTTTATTTGCTGGGAGCCTTCCTCTGAAAAGATGTACTTCCTGACAGGAATCTCACAAGGGCTCCATCTGGGTTTGATACAAGTTTCATTTATATAATAAAATAGGAGAAACAGTGTGTTGAGCTAGTCTAAGGTACGTTTCCAAGTCACAGTGGTGACTGTCTTAGCCAGGTTATACACATTATTCCTTGCAGTATCAGCAGGGCTTCCGCCCCATTACTCTTTGGCCATGCTTTCCTATCTTAAGGAATCACATTGGCCCATCTTAATACTTTCTGTTGGTCCTCTCTCTGATCATGTTTCCCCAAAGTGTTACTGTTTATTCTTTTTCCCAAAGCAGACTGCAGAAATAGCACTTTTACATCCATTTCCTCCCTGTTATCTAATAATTTTATGAGCCTTTCTACTGCCGTGGTCTTATTTGGTGCCGCAGAAATACGTCTGGAGTATGGAAGCAGTCGTTTGCATATTCTGTTTGACAGGATGGTGCCCTGGAGTGGCATTTATGCTGCCTTTCTACAAGTATGAGGGTTTTGCTTAAAAATTTGGAAAAAATAGCAATAATAAGCATTGCAATTCTTATGTCTATATTTAACAAGAATCAAAATTTGGCAAGGCTCTGCTGTCCAGCCTTGATAATATATACAACAGGAAAATAAATTAAAAAAAAAAAAAAAAGACCTAGATATGGGAAATAATGCAATTCATGTTGAATTGTAACAGCTTACCAAGGGAAAACTGTGACAGATATCAAAATAAATATCAGACAGTTCTATTGATTTTCTAGATGCAAGATTTAAAGGAAAAGCAATACAGCTATAGAAAAGTTATTAGTGAAAATTCTGAAGTTCAGCCTTGGAGGAGATACTGTTTGCATTGATTATCTTATCACAAAAAGTAGTCTGGAGAAATTTATGATGACATAAAGTAAGAAGGTTCTATAGAACAAAATGTGGTTAGTATTTTCTACGGGTAGAACTGGAGGCTTTTAGTGTAGTAATATAACCAGGGTGAAACATCTGAATGGGACAGAAGGTCAATTACACAGGAACTAGTAGAAATTTCTTTTACACTCTGAATATTGTTCTTACAGAAATAGCAGAAGAGAAAAATCTGGATAAACTTTCTAAGAAAGTAAGAATAGCTGAGGTAGGCCAGACCAAATGTCTGCCTAACCCACCCTCCATTCTTTGTCTCTGGCCAGGAGTAAACATTTGTGGCAGAGAATGGGAACAGGACAATTATGCAGCAATACTTGCCCTAGGTACATGTGTTAGTGGAAATATCTGTTCTGCAAGTAACAAAGAATTAACTTCTCTGAATGTGACACTGGTGTAAACTTACATTGTTGTAAGGGCAGAAGACCCTTCCAGAAGATTTATGATGAGGAGATTAGAGCTTGTTTTGCTCACAGACTTTCCTGCCTAGAAGAGGCATCTTTCCCAAAGACAGTTTTAGATGTTTTCTCCTCCTGCATTCCAGAGAAACTCTCCCTGTTATGAGAAAAAGGTAAGTCCTTGCAGACCAGTCAAAGGATGATAAAAGCCCTGAGAGGAATGGGGAGCAAATCTTTCCTCAGGCCTGGTGTTTGAAATGCCATTATGGTTAATGTTCTTTAAGTCCAGTGTTCTCAACTTTGGAAATAAATTTTCCTACAATCCTTCTACTGTCTGGCATTTTGGGGGTACCTCTCCATTTATCTTACTTCACAGTTTTATTGGAATCCACTGTATGGTTGATATGAACCATGTTTGAGAAAGATTAGTTGAATATAGAAAAAGGGCAGGAGAAACCTATCACATAGAGCAGTGATCTTCTGGAAGAGTCTTCTGAGTAGTGGCAGTTGCAGGACGAAATATTGTCAGTTTAAAATGGAGCTTGAAATTTTTGAAATGTATAGAATGCATATTTGTGTGTGATGTTTGGAGGATAGACCTGGAATGCAAAAAGTCCTATCCCATTTAAACAGCTACCTAATCAGAATATTTTAGGAGCAGGTGAGTTTTCTCAACACTGAATTTTAATTTGCCTTTGCTTTCCCTGCACAAAAGTACAGAAAGCATGGGCAACATGATAAGATTTTAATAATATTGTGTTCAAGGACTGTATAATGACAATTTTGGAAAAGTATAAGAATTTGTACTTCAAACAATCTTCGCATCTATTCATAAAATTTACATATCCTTGAGTTGGAATCCTGTCTTGCTTGTTCACCCACCAGCCTTTGTCTTCCTCCTGCCTCTCAGCCTCATTCCCAGAGTTTAGCTCTGCTGCTTCCCTTGAATACAAATGGAAATTACTCCTGGGCTGGACTACTAGGAGTCACAGGAGACAGTGGGAATGCATGACCAAAAACAAAGACAGGGTGGGATCATCTCTTTCAATTTCACTGTGAAGTTAGACCAGCCAGGGCCTAGTATGAAGCTGCACCCAGAAATTAGATTAACGCTACACGTCTTGAGAGATCCATCTACTAAAGCCTTCAAAACCTGAGCTTTAGAATTCTGTGCTCTGTTAATACAATACACTGGCCACAATGGCACAGCACACTGTCAGGCTAGAGCACACTGTGTTTGCGTCTCTGTCTTAAAAGCCATCTCTCTCTTGACTGGATGAGAAACACACATTGATGATCCAGTTAGTGAGAGAATTAAACTTTTTAAAACTAACATAGTTTTGTTAACTAGGAAGCCTGGAATTTTATCTGTAATATACCCTAAGAATCAAATACTAGAACAGGTAACTAATTCAGTAATTATAATATATAGATTTCTTTGTGACAAGTGCAAACTTGTGATGGATTCACCATCCCTGGAGGTTTTTAAGATGAGACTGGATGTGGCACTTAGTGTCATGATCTAGTAATCACAGTGGTGTTGGATCAAGGGTTGGACTTGATGATCTTGGAGGTCTCTTCCAACCCAGTTGATTCTACGATATGTTAAAGCTATGTTCATATGTCACATTCAGTAAGTAAAAGAAAAATCCAGCCTTTGATTGCAGGGTAGCTTCTAAAGTATTCAGCAGGGTTAAACTTGCTAAGCATTTTAGTAAGCCCCAACAATGTTATTTAGCCGGGTGTTTATAGCACAAATGGTATACTACGTACTGTGATGTGGGAAGTGACTATTAAAAAAGTCATGTTTTAACACCCTTACTCTTTCATCATTTATTTAGTTGTCTTTGATGATGCTCATGAATTTGTCAGTAACATGACACAACCTGATTTAGTCTTCCAGATATCTGACATTTATAATAATGAATAAGATGAAAGCAAACCTAGTCCTAAGTTCACTTTTTATGCTAAAAGCTAGACTTCAACCAGTAAAATGATAAAAGCCTGATAGTGGCCTAAAATATGGAGCCCACAGTAGTTTAAAATAACTTCTCTGTGTAGCATTTTGCATTAATATTTTGTTGAATGGTAAAGCAACATGGTTTTCTTCTTTGGTAGTTATTTCAATTCCAGCTATGTCTTAATCATCACCTCAGGGAACAACTGCGGTTAATATCAAATTAGGTATGCATATAAAAGCAGGAGGTGATCAGTTTTAAATTATACATCAACTTCTAACCCTATTAGTTCTTTGAATCTAGCTGTTGTTCTCCTGTAAGCAGTGAAGCAGAAGAAAAACTAGTGATTTCTAAATCCAGCAGTAACAGATTAAGACTGATAGAAGGAATTCCTCTGTGCTTGTTCAGTATCCTTTGTGAATTCCTGGAACAAGTGAAATACATTTTCAAAAATGCCCATGAATCCTAGTTACAGAGATCACATCCCAGAACTCCTCTAATCTTAGCTCTCAAAAGCGTAGCAAATGCTTTTCTATGATGCAGTCTAAATTTAAGAAGAACATATGAAGACAGGCAAGGCAGCACAAAGAAAAAACAAAAGAACCCAGACATTTGTCAATATGATAAACATTTGAATTTGTGCTAGTTTACTGGATGTCTAACTCTTCTGAAAAGGTTTTACAGGTATTAGAAGGCAAGATTATTTAAAAGACAGACTTGAAGGAATGACAAGTTGTTTTAAAGGATAAGGGGTTCTTCTGCATGAGAGTAGCACCTTAGAAAGAAACCAGGTGTTATATTTTTAATTTCTAATCTATCAGAGGATGTCAAGCTAAGCCTTATATTTCTCCATTCAAAAAATGTTATTGTTCTCAAATGGTTTTCAACAGCTCTGAAATACAGACATCTCAGCAGACTTGTAGTACCACGCAAATTACAAAACTGTGTAAGCAAGAGAGACAGTTTGACAAAACATCATGTGTTCAAAGAAGGTATTGGAGTCCATGCCATATAGCTAGAATAGAGCTGTGGTTGTAGAATCTGACTTCTAGAAAAACCCTAAACATTTGCCTTTATAATTTTTCATCTTGGAAGGGACTGTGCTGAACTAAGGCCATTTTAATTCAAATTATTGATTTTACAAAATCTTAAAAAATTGCTGTTGGATATGTAGACAGGTATCTTCTTCAAGCTCTTCTTGAATGTGTTTAGTACCCATGCTTTCTGTGTCATGATTCTGAATCCTGGAGCCATATTTGGTGCACAGAGAGAATAAATGTTCCAGGAAATGTTCCAGTGAAGCAGTAATGTTAGGGCCAATCTGGCATTAATCCAGAAAGATGAAAGAGAGCACATCTACTATAACAAAATCTATCATTATCTTCACATCAGCAAAAGGAACTAAAATTAATCCACTGTTCCACATGAAAAGCAAACAGTTCTTTTAATCTAGGAAAGGTTTTCTCTCCTAATGTCACTTGTTCTTCCTATTAATATCTGAAGTAAATAACATGTATTAATGAATCTACTCTTAGAATAAACTCTCTGTGCCACAATTAAAGGGCACTATCCTCCCCTTCAGTCATCTGCCATCATTTCAGGAATATAAAGAACAGAGCAATTAGGAAGACTAAGATTGATTCTGGTCCTCAAAAGTGCAGCAAGCAGGTAGTCAAGTTGATCAAATATTGTCAACAGCTTCTGCCTAGTTCACCATCATCTTAAAAGATGATAGTTTCCATCTGGGTCTGCTAACAGAAGTGTTGTTGAAGCACTGTCTGTTCCCTCTGATGTTATAATTGATCTCATTCTCACTGGAGGTTTCTGTGTACTGTGTTTTATGTCCTCCTGTTGACCTCATGGAAGGTCTGCAAGCTGAGTTTTACTCCCATGTACTTCTTTCTCAATAATGTTACTGACCTGGTCACAAGGGTTCTGCTAACTTGCAGGACGTGTCTAGGACGGCCTAACACAACATCTGAGGAGGTGACCAGGGATCTACCGTGTTCTGCAATTTGCCCATCCAACAGGGCTTCATAAACCACTTGTGCAGTTACAACCCATTTGACCTCCTTCCTGCCATGCTTACAGCATATACAGATTATCAGAGAAGTTAGGACTGAAAGTTACCCTGAAAAGGAAACTGGTTCCCCCTGAAGTTACAGCCAGTCAGCTGGATGGCTCTCCTTTTGTCTGCAGAAGTTCCCCCTCCATCGTGCTGGTACAGCTGCTTGCATACTTGAATTCTCAGTCACACTGTGAAATGAGCTGGCAAAAACCAAAATGAATTTTTGTTGTAGGTATTTTATGAGTAGATCATTCTTCTAGTGAGCCTCTCTCATTTAGAGAGAAGCCACATAAACAGTGGAATCAATTTAACTGAGGGAACAATATTGTTTAATGGAGAAAAAGGGAGATAGGGTGCTCCTAAACAGCTCCTATACAGCTTCTTAATCTTGCTGTATTAAAAAGGAAAGGAATAGATTTCTGGAGAGAGATGGAGGGACTGACTAATGACAGTAGGTTGAGCAAGCTTAAGGAAGATTATTAACAAAACTGATCTGAGCATTTTAGTCTTGAAGTTGGGTGAATATTCTCTTGGGGCATGTACTTCCTAGTCTGGGGGTTTTTTGGGTTTTTTTTTTGCTTTTTGCTCTTCAATTTAAGCCCAGAGAAAACTAAAACTCAGACTGAAGTTTAGATAAAATGTGTCTGTTTCTTATATTGTGTGTCAAAATAGAGTGTTCAGCTAACTGCATACAATTCATACAATTGCAATATTTGCCAGGAATTGAAAGTTAAAATATAAATTAACTAATCTCAAATTTAAACTGGGCTCATGTTCTTTTGAAACTTCTGTGAAAAATTTGAAATATTTCAGTGCACCACGTACAATTGTGTATGCAAACCCAGGAGTATACTAATAGATTTTTAGCATCTTTCTGTTTAGAAATATTTATTAAAACTGTTAGCAAGATAGTACTAAAAGATTCATCTATAACACAATCAAGGATTATTCCTTAAATTGTAGGTGAATTCAATGTTTGAACATACAAATAAATATGAAATACCTAATTCTTATTTACTTCGAGACACAGACTTAATCATCAGCTGTCACTGTTTCCTATCTGCCCTCAACTTCCATGCCCACTTGTCTTCCTTTCTGCATGCTCATCTCCTTCCATAGAGGTGGTTATCCCTTCATGTCCTAGCTAAGTGGACACAAAAATGTTTTGACACAAAAATGTTTTGATATTTTTCTAAATTACATTTTTAAACGAAAAACAATATGAACCCCAGTTTTCTGTTTCTACTAAAATATTCTGTTCCTATAGGACTATGCCACATAGTTTCATTCAGTGTCCCTGCCATACCTCTAGCAAAATAAAAAGGCTTTGAAAGGCTAATCAATTATGAGTTTTTATTACATATTTGGGCATAAGCAATTAAACATATGCTGTAATACAGCCCTTAGAATGAAAAATTCTCATCCTTAAGTGGGAGTAGCCTATATGAATGAACACAAAGACTTAGCAACCCTAAGCTCTCCATTACAAAGCTTATTTGTAATAGCAGTGACTATTCAGTCTTTCTGACTATAGATTTATATATATATTATTTTTTTCTTTCAGGTAATGACAGAATCCTTCGTTTGTGGAACCCTGCTATTAATATTAGGCCTACAGGGAAGCTATTAGGACACAAACATAGTGTTGTGGAAGTTGTGACAAATGAAAAAGATCAACATGTCATCAGCCTTTCCTGTGCAAAGGTAAAACACATCTCTGAACCTCATGGAAATAGGGCCGAAAGAAGGATCTGGGGAACCCCAGGCTTGTCAGCCTTGCCTCAGTGTCCAGCAAAGTTATGGAACAGATCATCCTGAGGGTAATCACATGGCACATACAGGACAACCAAGGGATCAGGCCCAGCCAGCATGCATTTAGGAAAGGCAGGTTCTGCTTGACCAACCTGATCTCCTTTTATGATCAGGTGACACACCTAGCAGATAAGACTGTGGGATGTAGTCTACCTGGACTTCAGCAAAGCCCTTAATACTGTGTCCAATGGCATTCTCCTGGAAAAGCTGGCAGCCGACGGCTTGGACAGGTGCACTCTCTGCTGGGTTAAGAACTGGCTGGATGGCCGGCCCCAGAGAGTGGTGGTGAACGGTGCTGCATCCAGCTGGCAGTTGGTCACTAGTGGTGTCCCCCAGGGATTAGTATTGAGCCCAGTCTTGTTTCATATCTTTATTGATGATCTGGATGAGGGGATCAAGTGCACCCTCAGTAAATTCACAGACAACACCAAGTTAGGTGGGACAGTTGATCTGCTGGAGGGTAGAAAGGCTCTGCAGAGGATTCAGACAGGCTGGGTCAGTGGGCTGAGGCCAACAGGATGAGGTTTAACAAGACCAAGTGCCAGGTTCTCCACTTTGGCCACAACAAACTCAGGCAGTGCTACAGGCTGGGGACAGAGTGGCTGGAAAGTGGCCTGGGGAAAAAGGAGCTGGGAATGCTGGTTGACAGCCAGCTGAACATGAGCCAGCAGTGTGCCCACATGGCCAAGAAGGCTGATGGCATCCTGGCCTGTATCAGGAATAGTGTGGCCAGCTGGACCAGGGAAGTGATCATCCCTCTGTACATGGCACTGGTGAGGGCACACCTTGAGTACTGTGTTCAGTTTTGGGCCCCTCAATTCAGGAAGGACATTGAGATGCTGGAGCGGGTCCAGAGAAGGGCAATGGACATGGTGAAGGGTTTGGATGGTAAGTCCTCTGAGACTTGGCTGAGGGAGCCTGGAGAAGAGGAGGCTCACGGATGACCTTATCATTCTCTACAACTATCTGAAAGGAGGTTGTAGCAAGGAGGGGTTTGGGCTCTTCTCACAAGCAACTAGTGAAAGGACAAGAGCAAATGGCCTCAAGCTGTGCCAGGGGAGGTTTAGGTTGGACATCTGGAAGAGTTTTTTTCACAGAAAGGGTTGTTAACAATCAGAATGGGCTGGCAAAGGAGGTGGTGAAGTCACCATCCCTGGAGGTATTCAAGAAACTACTGGCACTTAGTGCTATGGTCTGATTGACAAGGTGGTGTTTAGTCAAAGGTTGGGCTCAGTGATCTTGGAGATCTTTTCCAACCTAAATCATTCTGTGAAAACAATGTTATAAGTAGGAATTTATTTTTGAGTAAGTACTTCTGATGGTAATTTCTTATCAGTTCATTTATTTTAATAAAAAGGCAGAGTTTTAGCTTAACATTTTCAAATTAATTTATATTTAGAAGCAAGACTAGAATGGAACTATTTGACATGCTTTCTTTCTGAATGTGACAAAGGAATACTTACAACAGTAGATATTAACATGCTGTTAATTTCCATATTATTTTGGCAACTGCCAGAATTAAAACATAACTTTTACCCAAATGCTTCATTCAGTAGTGATCACCTGCAAAAACTGCCTACAGTTTCTTTTACCCCTCTGTCTGCCTTCCAGCCTACTAAATCCATAGGTGGAGTTTTTTCTTACACTGATGTATCTATAAATCATATCCACTCATTGATCTCTTTCTAAACAGTGTCTTTCACAAGGCTTACTGATCCAAAGTGTTGCCAATGTACACGAACACTAACAAAAGCAGTAATAATGCTTCTTTAGCAAAATTTTACAGGATTCTGATGGAAATAGATGAGTCTCTTTGAAGTTATTGGTGGAATCGTGGCATTGGTAATTTCCCACTTCCTCACTCCTATATAGCTATACGTGTCTGTTTTGTAGGTAACTCTGTATCTTTACTGCAGAGCTAAAGGAGGGTTTGAACAGATAGCCTGCAAGCTATATATGGAAGAAAAAATGAAATAAGACATAAGATATGACTTAAGGGGAATGAACGAACATTAGTATATTTATAGAAAAGCAACTAAGAATGAGGCCCCTGGGGCAGTAAATGTAGAAGATCTCTTGAGGGCCCTTCTTGGCCTTTCTGTGATTCAGTATGATGACTCAGTAGAAAGCAAAATCTATTTTAAAAGTCTCCAAGTATGTGGACCTGATCTTAACTAAATGTAGCCAAGTTGTGACAATGACAACGGTAAGATCACTTGAATATAGTAATTGAAAGCTATGTGTCTTTAAATAGTGCAGTGAGTTATAAGGCAGAAATTACACTTCTCAAAAAACAAAAGAAATAGATAAATTCCTAGACTTTCAAATGTCAGATAAATCTTGTGGTCATAGTGAAAACTATATCAAAAAAGAAGGAAACCCTCACAGAGAAGTTTAAATATAGACTTTTCAAATAAAGTGATGGTCTCTCTGTGCCTCAAAGAATTTGCAATTTCTCTAGATGATATAGGGGGTACCCAATAGCAGAGGGAACTCAGCTGTAACAGGCTTGCTTCCAACCCAGTTAAAGCACATTTGTGTTTAGATAAACCAGACCCAGGTATTATACAAGAGTATACAACTTCCCAGGGAACTTCTAACATTACTTTAAATACATAAGCTCTTTCCACCTAAAAAACAAAGACCAATTTGCTTTTCAATCTGCCTAGCACAAGAAAAATCAAAATAGTTTTCTATGATTTGTTTTTATCTTCCAATGACTGTGATACCGGAAGCCACTGAAGCAAAACAAGGACAGCCTATATACCTTCACTGAAAATAAGTTAGAGATATATCAGTGATCTCATGGAAGCATTGTATCCAAGAGAAACAAAATATCTATATAGATTTTGCATTAAATGTTTGACAGAATGGCAGAACTAGGGAAAAGCATTAATTAATTAGTACTTTTTCTGAACATTCCCAATATTAAATTTAATCTGTAACCTATCACTCATATTAAAATATTTTTTTTATTGTGCCATTTTCAGCTAAAAATACAGAACAGCTGAAAATAGGAAGTACTTTTTTAAATTAAGATTTCTAATTGTTATCTTTGTTACATAATTGTTACATTTGATGGCTCAGACTTATTTTATACTTTATGGCTATTTTTTGAATTATTAAAAAGTTTCTTGACTTATCGCAAAGATAGTTTTATGCTATATAAATTACAACACTTCAAAAGAGCACCATAAAGGTAAACCTTGGTTCCTGATCTTCCAGATTGTGAAGAGTTTAGGAGATAACAGTGTGCATAGGTGCAGCTATCACTGTACTCCGCAGCCATGTCTTTTTCTTCAGCAGTTCAGTTAAGTGAATTTCCTAGAAGATCTGAAATGTTGATGTGATCTAGGTGTTCCTAATCACAGGAACATGCTCCAAATCTTGTGTTGAGATTTCCCACAAACACAATTATCTGTTAAATTATTTACCACAGACCAACAGGAACCACATTCATCATAACTATGCTTACACTGTCTCTGTCTTGACTTACGTTTTGGTTGAAAGTTTTTCCTAAAAGGAATTACTGTTAAATTTATCTGAAGGTATTAAGTCATCCTTTGTGTCATTGCACCAAAATACGGAGTTGGGTTTTCCCATAATACATGGACTCTTCACTAAAGTGTCAGCATATTGCAGTCATAGCTGGGGTTATTAGCATAAAAGCAAAAGCTTATGTATATAACTGTAAATACAAATATATATAACTCTTTGATTGGAATTATTCTGTGGAAGCCACTAAAGCAGTTTTCAGGAAACATTTTTTCCAAGATGGCTGCAATAGCCTATTCTCTTGATTTATAACTGTAATTTCATTGATGCATATCATTTGGGAGTTATAAAAAGAGGAATGAGTGATGTATTTCCCACTGTTTGAATGATTTTTACACCTTTTCTTTTAGGTCTGAAAGAGTACACAGTAAAATAATATGCCTTATTCAAGCACTGAGGTAACATCTTTTGTATTGATGAGAAATGCTGGTAGAATATGTAAGTCCTTTAAAAAGTGCCATCTTTGAACTTGGAATTACAGCTAAGAAGCATCCTCAGGATATACTAGATAGACAACGAACTAAGACAATAGTTGGATGTTTCAAGCCAGGCAAGGCAAGACTTGTATAAAGGTACTTGATCTGCCTGGTTATTACATTGACACTACAGCATTTTTGTACAAATACCAATACTCTGTGTTCATAGAAATTGCTATACTTTTTCTTTTTGCTGGGCCCAGTCAACTGAAGAATTACTTTTACAGAGTGTGTGGTAATATGGGAACAATCTGTGGGGTGCGGTTAATGAAACACTGACCTGATGCTCCAGTTCAGATAGAAGAATGCTGCATGGGAATTTTTTTTTCCCTCTCCTTCGTGTCACTCTGCCCTTCATTGCCCCTTTCTCTCTACAGTTAGTTTGCCCATTCTTATTTTTGTCCTGGATTGTGAAGCATTTATTACTCCATTTTTTTGTATTACAAAACTGCTTGAATGCATTCAGGAAGCTTTGAAGGGAAAAAAACCCCACTCATAGGGACAGGGGCTATTAAACCTGGAGATGCAGCAGGAAGGCCATTATCTGAAAGATGATCTTACACTCTGTGGAAATAAGAAGGTTAAGGCTAATGGCAGAGACCAGACCTGACTGCATAGCTCTTGTACTGAAGGGCTGTGAAGCAGCAACACCCACTCTCTCTCACTTAGCGCAGAGTGGAAATTCACAACTAGAACAGTGGGGGCTACAGCTTCATGTCTTGCCTACTTGAGTTATCAATGGAAGTCAGGAAGCCAAAATTTGCTACACCAGTTGTTTCACTGATTTTACTAAAACATCTCCAATGATGGATTTGGTTGAATTAGACTACCTAAGTGAGTCAGGTGAGCAAGATTTGAGCCTACAAGCATCAATTCATAAAAACAGTTTTGTTTGATGATCGGTAGGGCTAACGTAAGGAGTATATTCCTAGCCTTCATACCACCGTAGAGCATCATTGGTAAACAGCACAAAACCTTTGTTTTAAATCAGTCAAGGGAATGTTCTTTGGGTTTTTTGTTTTCAGAATTTCATTTTTGGCAGCTAAACTGAAAGAGCAATGCACACTTTTACAGGAGGCAGGAGAGTAGTGCAGTAAACAGGGATTTCTCCCATCTCCATTCTGGGACATGTGAGAGTTTGATTCCATTCATAATTTCTTCAAAATCTGATGCAGCCAACATGATGCAACCACATAAACACTTCCCTGCTAAAATTTGCCTGTCGTAAATTAACTCTGTTATACATATGTTAGCTTTATTCTTATGGAACCTGAGGGCAGATTTTTAGCATTTCAGGGAAGATACAGGGAGGTAAGATATGTTATTAATTTTTGTATTTTATGACTTTTGCAAATTTATTCAAACCTTAATTATATCAGTCTCCAGTCCTCTTTCTCCAGATCTGCTTAATGGCAAACCAGCTGTGCAATATCCTAGTGGGAAGTCATATGTGTATTTTGTTTGTCTGGAACTGAGTAGGTGATTGTATCAATGCCAGTTAGTGTGGATGTTTGTCTAACCTGTTTTGAAAGCACATGACGTTGTTTTAAGGATATATTTATAGTACAGTCATTTGTCTTCCTGAAAAATGGAGCAGCACAGCTGGAAGCACAATGCTTAATTTATGTCAAGCCATTGCTAATCATGATGGTTACTGGAAGGTACTGTATATCAACAATATTAAATTTAATCTAGATAATTTGGAAAAGAGGCATTTGGGAAATCTGTTCCAGTCATTCTTCAAAAAAATTATGTGGCCATATCTATATCAGATACATTTTTTGTATACTGCTTTGAAAGCCAAAGTTCCCTTGCTGCTGTGCTTTTATTCTCTTTGTTTTACTTGCCTCTCTCAGATTGTAAGAATTTTATTCTTCTCTTAGATTGCATAATCCTTTAAGAACAGTGAATATTCTTCAGAATTTTCATGTAAGTTATGCAACTCTCTGTTACTTCCTGTCTCATTTTCCATAATTGCAATTACTTTGTGTCTTAGGTAGTCTTTAAAAAAATCCTACTGAATTAGCCTACAGAAGTCTCAAGGGATATCTCATTAATATGTATGTAAATATAAATATAATATATAAGTATATATAAATATAATATGTAATATAAATGGATACAAATGGAAGGGAGAGTGTAAAGAAGATGGTACCAGGATCTTTTCAGTGTCTCCCTGTGACAGGACTGGAGACAATGAAAACTGAAACACAGGAGGGTCTGTATGAATATCAGGAAACACTTCTTTTACTGTGAGGGAGACCAGGCACTGGCAGAGGGTGCCCAGAGTGGTTGTGGAGATATTTCAATTCCATATGGACGTGGCCCTGCTCTATGTGGCCTCATTTGAACGGTGAAGTTAGACAAGGTGACCTCCCTTCCAACCTCAACTGTTCTGTTATTCCATGAAAAAGGAAAGTTACTTCCAAAACCATGTCTAAGGTGAAAGAATCATTCTAAGACTGGTTGAGGATTGACAGGAGGAACCTGACTGTTTTTTCACTCTTCTGATCCAGGTGCTCGTGGGCAGCCACCTCTGTCCTACACATCTAGCTTCCTGTTTCTGACCCCCGCACAAGCTAAATGTCCACTGAAACTGTTCTCCAGAAGTGCTGAGTATTACTTTATCTTTGCATTAGAGGGCAAGTACAACTATTGTCACCCTGCACACAGATCAGAGAAAGACATATAGAGACTTTACATACACTCAGTTGCAGCACCCAGTGAATATCCTTCAGGCTCATTACTATGTAACTAGACTATTGCATATAGCAGTTTGATTTCTTTCCAGCACCTGTTCATGTTTGGGAAAAGGAAAGTAACTTTATATTTTACCAGGTTAATCATACTATCTGATGAAGTGATTTGAAATGCTTATACTTTTGAATTTTGCCAAGTTACTATCTCGATAAGGCACTAGTTATAGTACCGTCTGCTGCACCACATTGCGTTAATATGCTTACAGCTCAATCCTTCTTGCCTTAACCTCACAAGTAATCCTATTGACATTAATTTGTTTTTAAGTCTTCTTACTATGACAGGGAGTTGTAGCACTTTGCAGAATCACCTTCAGGGATCACAAGACACACATCAGCACTCTGCAGATAACTTAGTTTATTAAATAACACGGCAAGCAGAACTGCAGTTTGGCATTCATGCCTTGTGATTTTTGTCTTTGAGAGCTCAGATGTTCTGTATCACTTTGTAAATTTTTTCACTTAGACTGTGGAGCCTTCAATGACCCCCTCAAACAGTTGAACAATGTAGCAAATCAGGGCAGATAAAATAAACACTTCAAGAGAAAATCAGCTTTAATTGTTGCTTACTCTTCCTGTATATGTCTACAGTAAATGCTGTGGCTAGTACAACTTCTTTTTTCCCTATGAGTGTTTGATTTTGGATTTTCCTGCATAAGTGTTTTCTTTCGTAAGTTCTTTTAAAGCCTTGCAGCATCACCATTCTGTGATTGAGGAAAGTTGACTTCTTCAAAAAACAAATATTCCTTAACTTAAAAAAAGCATCAGCATGATGTGAGAATTCAGAAGCACTAAAAGAAAGTTACTGTTTTCTCCAGAGAGTTGTTGAGATATTTTTTGTAGAGCAGTGTTTTAAAGTCACTTTCTTATTCTTAACTAGCAGTAATTTGAAGGGATTATGATTTGGTGGGGGAAGGGGGAGGGGCATATCTGGACTTCTTCAGTCCTTCCCTATCTCAGTTAATTACAGATAGAAAGGAGAACAAGAGGATTTGCTTTTTCCAAAGTCAAAGCGTATTTCCACAGTGGCATCCTCATAACAACCCAGCAGACGATAAGTGTTCCTTAGCTTAAATTTTATTGTACTAAGAGTATATAAAAGATTTACTTACCAATCTTTTTTTCTGGCCCTATTTCTCATCTTCTTTTTTATGTTTCTCTCTTCATGTTTTAGTTGTTAAAATTACTCTGTTGCTCTCCATCTGTCTCTGTGAGTGTATTAAGAAAAATTCAAGAGCAGTGTGTTGCTGGTTTTACATGCTCATAAAATACAGGCTTCAGAGCTAATGGAAAAGATATTTCGGGCTTTTTGTATATATTCTGAGTTTTGGGGCTTGAATGAAGGCAATACTCGAGAGAAAAGTGTTTATGAATGCAAATCTACACATGTAAATTTTTAAAGGGACCTAAGAAGGCTTTGGCAAGAACCCCCATCGAATTCTGGTGGGATTCAGTTCTCAATTTTTATTAATGTCTGTGGAAATTCCACCTGTAACTATGTGGTTTTGCCATTGGGTTGAAAAATGAACTGTACAAGAACATCCCAGAACAGAGAAAACTGATCCAGACTGCAGTCCTGGAGAGGGTAACAGCATAGTTTGCTGAGGCTGTTGCAGCAGAGATAGAAAGAGATACAGTGTGCATCCACTGAGTGCCAGTTACTGACTGTGTGGAAAAGGCTGGCAAGAATCCCTGCTCTCCTAACTCTTAAAAAGACCTATCTGTGGGTTAAGGCCAATTGTGCTAACAACTAAACCAAAGCAAGGTTTTCATTAATATAAGCCACTGTTGTAGATATAATGTTGATGGAAGTACAGCTCAGATTTTCTTGTAAGGTGGAGACAGTGGGTTATTTCCAAAAGCACTTGAAGCTCTTCTTTCCACACTCTTTCTCCTCCCTAATATCTTTTGTTTGCTTGTATATAGTCTATTTTTTTATTTCAGAAGAGACCATCTCAAAGTGTTTTGCCATAAAGAATATGTTTTCAGAGGTCTTCAGGGATTCCTGGTATTTCTCAGGCTGCTGTGGGAAGTTCTTCAATAAATAAATAGGACAGTAAAGTTACTATTAATGAAAGTCTCCTAAGGCAACTCCCCCATCACCTTCTAATTTCTAAAGAAGCATGCCTTTTGTTGCCTCTCTTCATGCATGAATTCATGCACAGTCATGTGTGCTGATGCAGATGAACAGTAGTGACATTGTATCTCATGACCACACTGGTGATGCCTTGTGTGGGAGTTACTCGTGTGGAACACTGGTTTATGTAATCTCTCCATCCCTGCCCACAGGCTGGGAAAAGAAGGCAGCCATAAGGAAGGAAAGAGACTTATGAATGCTGTGATGTGTCTAGGTTTTTGCTGTCACTCTAAGTGGCTGCATTTTCTTAATGTGGTACTGGCATTAACAGCTGAAGAAGCAGCAAGAAATAGTGAATGAGGCTTTTATTTATATTCACTTGTGCTGTAAAAACATTTTCTTATTGCTTTGATAAAATGTCAATATTTCACTTGTTGACCAATGTAACTTGAATAGTCCATGAGACCATTAGAGCCATCTGTTTTCTCTTTTGTTTTGTGTCATTTCATCAACTATGTAGCAGATGTGGGTGATGTTTATGGAAAGGTTATTACATCTCTGTTCAGTGACTTATTATTTTCACCTGACTGTAATATCTTCATAGATACCCATTTCTGATTAATCTTCAGTTCTTACACCTGTTTTTACATGGTCTAATTGTGAGTCTACCAGAATTGAGCTTGGAGATCCACCTGCAATATTGCCCAAACTTTCTCAACTTTCATCACCAATTTTTTTTCTCTTTTTGCTGGTCTACTGTCAGCTGGATGGAGAGCTCCATATTTTTTTTCTATTCAAATGGATTGCCTTTCTCAAGTCTTCTCAATGCCTGCTTTACTTTTTGTATGCTTTAGAAATTGCAGGTCTGAGTGAACTCCTGAAATGTAATCAGAAGGAATGTGATGGACATGGTTCTTTTGACTCAATACTGTCTGAGAGAAAATTTAATCTCAGCAAGAAGATCATCAGGGTCCTTTCTTTTTGAGTTTTCATGAAAATAAACAAAATATTAAGGTACAATTTTCCTCTACTTAACATTCTGAAACACTCATATATTAATTCCTCTGTGGTGCCAAAGTTGCTCTGTTTAAGCACTGATTAATATATCTGTTTCTTCCCTGTTCAGAATTTTGCTGGATCCACTGTAACATCCTTTAAAATCAGGTTATGACTTTTGTCAATTCCCACAACACTCAGAATATTGATAAGAGCATTGTACAGACATGTGTCTTTGTGTTAAAATCCCAGTTAAAAGTGCAGCCTCACCTGTAGTAGCATAATTGAATGAATACAAATAACTTGCAAAAATGCCTATATAAAACTCAGCTGAATAAGAATTGCGGACAGATGTGATGACAGAATAAGTTTTGAGAGCACAGTAAGATTATCTCGCAGGGAAATACACCACACTGAATGCCATGGGATCTGAGAAATTAAATCATGCATTCTTGCAGTATTACAGAATCACAGAATATAGTGAGTTGGAAGGGACCCACGAGGATCATTGAGTCCGACCCTCAGCCTTCCACAGGACCATACACAAGAGTCATACCATGTACCTGAGAGTATCATCCAAATGCTTCTCTAACTCTGTCAGGCTTGGTGCTGTGACCACTGCACTGGGGAGCCTGTTCCAGTGCCCAGCCACAAACCCTTTTCTAATATCCAGCCTAAATCTCCCTTGACAACTTCAGCCCATTCTCTCAGATCCTATCACTGGTCACCATAGAGAAGAGATCAGTGAGTACCCCTCCTCTTCCCTTCTACAATGAGAAGTTGTAGACTTAAGTGCAGTTTGCATGGGATAGCAGTAAGTTCAACACAGCTTTTGAACAGGTAGGATGAATAAGTGCTGCTAACGTATAATTATTGATGAGCCATTCTAGAGTTTAAAGCAGGTGCTGTGTTTTCTGTTGAAACTGAAAGTAAGAACAAATACATCTAATACATTTGGTGCTCCTCACAGCATGGTGCCTCAACTGTGATCGGTAGCATTTCCTTATGAAGAGCACAAGAACATTAGCTGCATAAAAATAATACTTTCACAATGTGTCCTGATCCTGATTTTCTTCAACATCTGCTGTCAGTCAAAAGCTTCAGGAATTTCTTTATCCAGAACCCTCTGAAGTTTATCTGTATACTGTTGCACACCATTTCATAGTCCAGTTCAAATACAAGTTTTTGAACAACTGGCATTTATCTGTATGTGACTGAAAATTATGACACAATGGAGACATCTTGTCATTAATGAGTAGAACCAATTCTCCCGAGATCTCATTCTGCTGTGGACTTATCAGGTCAAGATCACAAAATTCAGCCTTTCTCTGCCTTTTATCCTTAGTAAAATGGGGAAAGAGATACCTCTGATATTTGTATTACTAATTTTGGATGTACCACGCTTAACAATGTGGTTTTCTTGGGTTTTTGGGGGTTTTTTTTGTTTGGTTTTTTTGAGGCTATAATATTACTATCATAGAAACAAAAAGTAGTTGACAGTCCAATCAGGATACAGTACTAGATTTTCTCCTCTCTCTCTCCCTCTAGGTTTTTAGAGTGTGGGATGTACAGACCCTTGCACCGCTGCAGGTTTTCCATGATAGTCAAGTGAGTCCTGAAGAGCTGGATGTCTTTCCCATGATATTTGACAATGATCATGGTATACTTATCACTGGTATGTTATGTTATTGCAGTTGATGTATGAGAGCATGCCCCTTCTCCTAGAATGCAATTTGCTTTATGGTGATTTCTTTTATAATTACAAAGAATTGAAGCTGAGTACAGGAATAAAGAATATGAGAATATACAGAATACAAATATACAGAATACTGGGAGGCAAGGTTATTTGCACATTATAACCATTTTAAAGTGGGTTATATATGGTGCTAATTTCAATATAGAAACATGACTGAAATTATGGAGCATAGGAATTAAATTCAGGAACCAAAGGAAAATGAGAACAGCTTCTCTGAAGGCAAGGTGAGCCTCCCATAGCAAAAGTAAACTACAGATATTGCTCTATAGACTTGCTATTTTTTGAAAGCTACTAAGCTGCTGATCTTCCCCTAACAATTCCTCTAGCATCCTCCTCCCATTTGGAGATCAAACAGCAGCATATAATCTCTGTGGAGCCCTCACAAGTATATTCAAACTCCTTATTTAGCTCAGTAGCTACAGACAGTCCCATAATCTGTGGTGTCAACAGACATACTGCTCGACTGATCAGGAATAAAATATTGTGGGAACTCAACCTGAGGTTTCTGGGCTCTGTTTCCTGACTCTGTAGCAGGGAGCCTGGAACCTCTGAGGGGCCAGACCTTTGCAGTTGTCACTAAGGATGTTAGTCTTCTGTATCCAAGACAGAGACACTTGAAACCAGCAGGATTTGTCTGCCCCAGAGATGTAGTTACTAGAAAAAAAAACAGCTTTGAACTTCTTCTGGGGCTACAGAGACCTGAGTTATACCAGGAAAATAAGGTAATTGCTTTTGGAGACAGATTTTTCTGTCCTTGGATTAGGAACAAGGCACAAAGCTTGCAAAGCTTGTCAGATCTGAGAAGATGAATGTGAAACATTTTGTTTTCAGTGACCTGGTAGTTTCTGCTGAATCTCTTGATTACTAAAAGATACAGGTACTATCTTCAATTCAAATTTAAGTTAGTGAGATTTTCAAGGCTTAGTAATGTAGGGACTTTACACAGATCAATCCTTGACAAAATGCCCTTATAAACAAGGATTCTATCAGTGCCTAAATATTTGTAAAAATCTAGTCCTGGACTCTGTTAATGATTCCATTAAAAGCCTAAGGCAATGTCTGCTTGCCCCTGAAGAGGGCAAGAGTCTGAGGCTATACGTGAGCAAATTAATTCTCATTGATACGTACCTGGCTTTACAGAGGAGATTTTCACTTAGTAGTTCACTAACATCCATAAATCATGTCTCACCCTCATGTTTAGTTTGAATTTTGCCATAGCTTTCCTTCTGCGCCTTTTTCCAAGCTGCTGGCATCTGTGCCTGGATTTACACCAAGGCAATTTCACCCTTTGCTATGTACTCACTGCTGCTCTGCTGGTAGATCGGCAGTGATACTGGAGCTGCAATGAGATACTGCATGAGCACTCTGGTTTGAGAGCGTTGTACAGGCCTTGTCCTTCCTTTTGTTCTGTTCTTCCCATCTGCTTCTGTCTTTGCAACCCTTCTGATCCAAGAGCACTGGAGGGTGTCTGGAAAACACCATTCAGAGCTGCAGTGCTGTGCAAAGGAAGGTACTGGAAAAACGTCATCATTGCCTGAAGAGAGAATTGCTTTATCTCTAAGAAAGCAGACACCAAAGTTTATTTTAGTGATATATCTCCCAATTAGACTTTTATTTATTTGAGTTCATTCTATTCCATGCCAGCCAACTCTGGGACTAGGGGATTTATGGATCCTAGTAATGTGCAGTCAGGATATCAATCCCATCAAAGGTGGGGAGATGGTTGTTTAAGGCAGGTAAATACTTGGCCATTGTTTAACTGGTGCTTTGTGGGGAGCATGTGTTTTCTGCTTCAGAGGACAGGTGTTCTCAAGAAACAGACAATATTCCTTATCCTCTTCAGAAGAACTCAGATGAACCCTTTGGTTTATATCAAATCTTTTTATGTTCAGGGAAGTAACTGATACTATACACAAAATTTATATATTCTCACTTCTCTCACCCTGTGCAGGTTCAGATGTCATTGATATTTATCCCCTAGCTCACATGATAGAAGATACAAGACAGCTGCCACAGACACATGAGAAAAGCATCAGTGCTGTGGTTTACAACAGGACTCTTCGCCAGATTCTCACCATTTGCACTGAGTCAATACTGAAGGTGAGTGTAACCACTTATACTGAAAAATAAAAGTCTCAGCTTTTTTATTTCTTTTTAACAGTGTGACAGTGATCATCAGAGGTACTGAGAACCTGTAGTTTTCATCAACTATTGGTAGGTTAGATGGCAAGATTTGTAGGGAGAGGTAGCATCATTTATTGGGCCAGCTGGTTATGTGTGCCATTCCTGTGGAGAAAGGCTGGTTTGTGTAAAGGCTTGTTCAGTTTATTCACTTGGTAAAGATGTTATTTCTCACTGTAAACCCTGCCTTCCTTAAACCACAGCGGCTACACCATTACAATTACAAGATAGTTTGGGGTATTTGGTGCTGCAGAAAATCAGATCCAGACAGTGCATATGAAATCAGTGGCTACTTCACAAATCCAGCTGAATCTGAGCTATCCTACTACAGCAACCAAATTTTGTACTGCTACTTCATTATAAGGCATTGCTTAAATTTTTGAAAGGATTAGACAATGATCAGAGATAGTTCCTACATTATTGAAACAAATGTTTATGTAACGTCTGATTTTTATATTCTGCACAGAAATAGTAAACCATCCTTTCTAGTTGGATTTCTTTGCCTTTGCACTGTGAAAACTCCTTATATCTAACGTCAGTCTTTCTGAATTAACAAGGATTTTTCTCATAGCATACACACTAAATAGAGCCTCCCCTTGCCAGAATGGCTTCTCTGGAGAGCGGGATGTTTTCAGGGAAAATAGTATTTCAGTAAAAGAACGTGGTAGTGGGCTGTTGTAACAGAGATGTTACACAAATGTGAAACAGAGATCACAGGGTGTGAAAATTTGCTATTGGCAGTAATTTCTCCAACTCCATTAGAACACATTGTGTGACAAGTTTTAGAGGATATATTACAAATAATTATTGTATTATTTTTTCAGGTCTGGGACCTAGAAACAGGATGTCAAATATATCAAATTGAAGATCCACATGGAGTGAATACTGAAGTAACTTGTGCAGCCATTGAAATAAATGATTTTTATCTTGCTACTGGGGCATGTGATGGTAAAGCAGTTAAATAATTGCTACATTGTTATTATATTTTTTTAAAATGACATATTACATGAGCAGACAGAACTCTTTGCCTTGAATGTCTCAGTGACAGAATAATTAATTTTGAATTCACATCTGTCAGTCTGTGGAAAGGGTGTGTGAGGAGTGTCTTGATTGGGTTTTATTTTAGAGGTGATTCATAGAAAAGTGATTTTTGGCTGCTTGGGCTCTAGTACTTTGATAGCCTGTTACTATTTGGAAGACTCTTCAAAGCTCCTGGTCTGAAAAGTTTTTTCCTCATAGGACTTAGGACCTACATCTGTAACTAAATGGCTGCAGATGAAGAATGGTAGTTTTTAAATTGTCTAGTGTCTAAGCTCAATTTTATAGTGTTTGTAACCAGTGAACCCTAAAAGATAGATACATATATATATATATAAATATGTGTGTGTGTTTCCTAAATTTTTCGCATTTATTGTTTAGGGTGCATGAGTTTTAGGTAATGTGACTAGACCTCTCCAATACACAAGTGCACACTGAATTCTGCAGGAAGCTTTAATAATTTTCTAATCCATTAACATGACTGAATAATTCTTCTCACATTCAAATGTTCAAGAGTACACACTTGAATTATTAAAATATATAAAATATATGAAAACTGATTCACAAGAAAGGGAGATGATGGCCTTTTTTACACAGCATACTGGCAAATATTTCTTGTTTCTTCTTGGGAGAAGAGGCTGCCCCCTTTATGGTTCTTAAGAGCACAACAGAAGGTGACTGCTGTCAAGTCTTACAAAAGGGAAGTCATATATAATAATTTCTTCACGTAGGAAAATTCTGTAGCTCCTTCTGCCCACTAGCTTTGTGGGATAAGTCCAGCAATCAAGTCCCTCTGCTTATTGCTGTAGCTCAGAACCTCAAGTCTTCTGCTAGATAGAACACACTCTGCTTGCTCTCTGATAATGTTATCCAGAAACAGAAGTAAAGTAAGCAGAAGTCTTTTATCCTGGGCTACAGAACAAAATAGACATCAAAAAAAGATGGGAAAATGGAGAGTATAGTGTTAAAGATGTTCTCTCCTAAGTTTTTTTGTCCCTAAGGCCACTTTGCTAAGAAACACGCACACTTACAATCTTTGAAAGACCAGTGACCTAGCTCTCAACTTTAAGTTGGATTTTCTTTTTTCTTCTCTTTTCCCTGTTTGATCCTTTTTAAGCTTCTGACTCTGAAGCACAGGTTATTGCTGAAAGTTCATTCCCTTTTCTACATTTTGTCATCCTTGTGTAGGAACAGTGAAAATTTGGGAGTTTGAAAGTGGGCAAGAATTTAAAGCCTTGCCTTTGGCCCAGGACAGCAAAGATGAGCATCGTGTACTGCAGATAGTTTATCTGAAGGCTGATGAGAGTCAACATGCACTTCTTGTTTTGGAGCAGAGAGGGAAGATGAAAATGATTCAGGTTTTTGAAATATGCTTCTTTTTTTTCCCCTAATTTCTTTTGGTAGCCCCTAATTTTTGAGGTAAAATAGGACTTTTTCATTAATTAGATGAACTTTTAGAAATTATCAAGGATCAGTTTGTTTACTGTAAATGATGTAAATGTATCCCTTGACAAACAGGTTGGGAAGGAGTTGAATCTCCTTCAAGTCTTTATGAATCTAAGTACATTTTTTTTTCATATACTTGCAAAACTACATTTTTCCAAAAATATTTCTGTGATAATAAGAAATAGAGGTTGTTACTAGCTTTTTAAAAGGCTCTGAATATAGAAGTTAGCAAGGTAAACTGGGGTAGCAGTCCAAAACAGTTCATCCTTTGCAGGACTCTACTAAAGATCTCTTAATTTTTAATCCCTCCCCAAAGGTATTTCTTGTTTGATACACTTAGTATTGTAAGATTTACTAAAATCTTAATTATTGCTTCATTCAGGAGCTCAAGACACCTATGAAAACAGTAGAAAATCTAAGGATCTTATTTCAGTAACACTTCTCAAAATGGACGGAAATATCGATATTAGAGCAGGAACTAGATATTGAAGTGAATTGGATTTGTTATAGTTGGAAAAACTATCAAAGTAACTCCCAGTTGCCTCTAAGCACAATGGGGAGGAATCAATGACTCAGGGCTGTAGCTGAACTGTGACTTCTTCCCTCACACAACTGGAACATCCAGTTTTGCTGGATGTTTTGGTAGATATCAACTCAAGAGTAGCAATTTAATAAAATAAGCAGCTATAAATACAAGACAATTTACTTAAGAAGGTAGTTAACCGAGTAGAATCTATAGCTCTGAACTCCACAGCTGCACAACTTCTAGTATAACAGCAGGTAATTTAAGGTCAGCTGGAATAAATCTGGATGAAACTTCAGTTTGCAGTGTAGGCATATTCTAGTTGGTACCTGTAACAGGTTTTGTAAGTTAGCACAGTAAACAAGCTTTTGATATACACCTGTTATAATTTATTTTTATGAATAGACAAATCCTTTCCTTCCTCCTTCATTAAGTCAGTTATTTTAATAGGGTAGCTCAGCTCAAACACATCTATTTGTCACATGGATGCTTCCTGAGACAGTGCCATTTCCACAAAGGGATCCAGTTGTATATCTCTTACTGACACCTGACACCTCAGAAACACAAGATCTTTTTCCATCTATTCGGCTGCTCTCTAACATCAGTTCCCTGAGTGATGATACACAGGTGAGAAACACTTCAAAGTTCCATGTCATTTAGAGAAGATTGGATTTCATGTTTTAGTAACAGGATAAGAATCAAATAGGTATTCCCCACTGTGGTCCCTTCCAACCTTACTCATTCTGTGATTCTATGATTCCAAATTTTCAGTACACTGAAATAAATACACAAAATAAATACTGTAAGAAAGTGACTGTTCCCAAGGGCTATATCTCCCTAATAATCCACTGTATGGTTATCACCATGATAACTGTACAAGATGTTCTGAACACACACTTCTCATTCCTGTACAATATAGTAAGTTGAGGCTCTCAAATAAACTCTTCTAGAATTAAATGTCATTTATACTATAGCTAGGCTCACCTTCAGTAATGATGGCACCTAAAGTTGAGTATCAAAGTGCTTCCTTTTTCTCTTCTTATTGCTTTAGTAAAATAAAATGTCAAATTTATGTTTCAATGGTTGGACAATTTAACTTGAATAGCTCACAAGACTTAAGTCCTGTTCTGTAAAATTTCATTAACTCTCTAACAGATCTGGATGATGTTTATATCTCTGTTCAGTGACTTATTTCTTTAACTTGATTAGAGTATCTCCATAGATAACTACTTCTGATTAATCTTCAGATCTTACACCTGTTCTTACATGCTCAGATTGCAACTGTGTTGTAAATAGCAGGTGAGGTTGGAGACCCTGTCCTCTGCAGCAGAGTCTTCCAATACTATCACTCCCTGCTGCCTTCTGGTGCTTCTGTGTAGTTCAAATACAGTAGTATTAGAATAGCAGACAAAATGTGGTTGTTGTAGACACTGTCTCTTTAGGCATTTTGTTAATTTAACACTTAAAACATTTCACTGTCTAGTGTCCACATTGCTGCTACTCACACTTTTTTTTTCATGTTCTTTGTAGACTTTTGTACCTTCTGTGGAAATTAACTGTTTTGCTGTTTTAAAAGTAGAAGGATGGAATTTGATAGCTATGGGAAGTGCAAATGGTGAAATAATTTTGTGGGATTTTGAATCTGCCTCTGTGAGATGCCTGTAAGTATTGCTTTCTTGGAGGCCTTTTGATCTCCAGTATTTCATACAAACTTTCCAAATGGCATACTGGAAATTCTAAGATGCTCAAATATAAAGGGTGATTGTCAAGCAGGAGTTAAAGTAGTAATTTATGTGGGCCCTCTGCCCCCTGCTTCAAATTACTTTGCTAGCTAGTCCTGAAATTGCAGGTAGGAGAAGTGATCAAGAGAGAGAGTCATTTGGGGATGGGATGATGTAATTAAGAACAGTGTTTTAACATAACTCAGCACTGCCACTGAAGGAAATTCTCGGCATATAAATCACTCTGTCACTGACTGGAGGCTGCTACTTAGCTGCAGAAACATCCTTATTTTGGAAGTTTTTGTGACTGAGAGGATATCTGGAAATAATGCTACTCAGATGACAATGGCAGATGTTCTATATTATTGATATCACTGTCCATACCTAGAAGACTAGAAGTCACATTCAATGAGGAGAAAACTTATGTGATTTTGGAGGTTTAAGACTGAAAATCCTTCACAGAAAGTGACAAAGAGCTCTCACTCTTTGGATGGTTCCATATATTCTTATGCACATTAAGCTGCTACATCAGTAAGGTGAACAATGGCAGTATTTGTGGTTAGACTGAGTGGAGCAGCATGGAAATATTCCTGTGCTGGTGAAGGAACACATACTTTTTAAGACCATCCAAAGTCAATATGTAACTATCCTACCCAATAGTTTCACAACATCCTTAATGTGTAAAATTGGCATGTTTGTGAGAAAATGATCTGAGTCTTTATGTACCATGGGAAATAGTAAAAACGTAACTGCACTTCTGACTCTGGCTCTTACTTCTTATTTTCATACCTATATGTGAGACAGGCAATTCATATGGATACATGGAAGACAGGAAAGTCAGTGCTTTGTAAGCAGCGTATTTTACTCTGGGCTCACATGACTCTTTGGTTGCCTTGAACAAGATACTATGCTGACATTAATGTAGCTATTTAATTTCAACTTAAGATAGTTTATTTTTTTCAATGCTAATTCTCAGGAAAATACTTGGCTGAATGAAATTTTCATCATTCCATCAGGTATCTGTTTTTCCTGGCACAGGCATATTCTGTACATGCTCTTCACTGACTTTAATCCATCATAACAGATTAAGTGATTCTGAAAAACTGTCCAAAACTTAGTTGACATGCATTCTAAGAAATTAAAAGTTTAATTTTTTTAACAGAAACATTTTCTGGGAACAATACACACCCTATCTAACATACCCTGTACAAACATCTTTATTTTCAGGCGTAAAACTAATGAAGACAGTCAGGATTTGGCTTCTCAAGAATGTAGAGTGAATGCCGTGTTATTCCTTGTACAAAGTGCTTTTACTTCCAGGTAACTTCATGCATTTTATCTTCCTCAGGAACAGGCACAGTCACTTGGAATTTTGTTGTAGTAAACAGATGTAATATTTGTCCAAGATAGCTGATTTAATTGAGATATTTTTTGTATTTAACCAATTCAAGTCCAGACAGTTGCTTATATTGCTTGTAATGCTTATCAAACCATGTTACATGTTCTTTTTTCCATTCAGCTATCCTTTTGTCCTCTAAATTACCTCATAAGTCTGAATTCTGTTGAAGAATTCAACAGAAGTTAGCTTTTGCCAGGTAACAGTTTTCCTATGTACCATAGCTTCTTTTGCTCTCATCTCTGTGAGACAACTGTGTGGCAGCAGGCTTTTTCTTTATAATGCTTTTTTCTTTAGATCTATATTTATATATATATATATATTCTCTATATATATTTTTTCCTTTTTTTTTTTTTTGAGAGAGGGGCAAGCTCATCAAAGTGTGTAGCCTCAAGTTTCATCTTAAAACAAACTAGAAGCTGTCATAGGTTGGCAGTGTCAGATGAAAAAGAGAATTTTAGCCAAATAATGAGAGAAAGGCATTGCACCTGTACATAACTTCAGAAGTGCTTGTCTTCAAATGGATATGCAAAGGCAATGGTAGCCAAAAGAACTCAGTATGGTTTAAATACTTACGCAGTTTTAATCTTTTAGCTATTAGGCAGTTTTTTTGCTCTCATGAATCATAAAGCTGGTTTATGGTCTTATGTTGCTTTGAAACCTTCAAGTACCTTATGCATTTACTACACCTTAAAAGTACATAGCAGCACCACTTTATTGAACATAAAATTCTCTTTTTTACATTATCCCAGTTCTTCAAATGCTCCCCCCCAAAACAGAGCAGCTGTGACATTATGTGTCAAGAACCACTCATTAGCACAGTCAGAACTTTTCTTGACTTGGAAACAAAACCACTGAAGATCACATCCAATTTTTTTCATGATTTTCTTCCATAAAATCTCATTTTTGAGAATTTTCATAACAAATTGAAAATAAGTTTCTATAATTAATTGAAAACTATTTGCTGAGCAAAGCACTGTGCAAAATGAAAGGGAATAAGTCACTGGCATGCAGTGAATTTTACCCTTTCACTTCTTGAGGATGAATATCAGTGTTACTTTTGATTTACTATGGATTTAACTTGCTCAGAACCCCTGACAGGAGAGGTTGACTGTGTAATATGCAAATATTGCCTAGTCACTTTGATAAATATACAAAACCAACAACCCTTAGTCTGATCAGTCTAATCAATTCAGGACTATTTTTTTATACTTTACAACACTGGATGTTTATTTTCATATATCAAACAGTATCTTCAAGAATGTCAGTGATCTTCAATAATTTCTTTCACACAGGAAAAGGAGTTTCCAGCCCTCTGTTACTGTGGGGAGGGATGATAGTGCCAGTCCAGAGCACAAGAGTTCTTTGAACCTACATAAGGTAGGTATGGTGGCTTCATGGATTTAGTAGCACTCAAAACAAACTGTTGCCATTTCAGTTTTGATTTTAAAATCTTGTAGCTTACTAAAATCCCTCTAACACCATGCACAGAACTAAATATCAAGAATTACAGAGAAATTAACTTTGTTTACCTAAACTGACTGAGGTGGGGAATCAAGAACACATTGTCAGTCAGCTGGCTCTGTGACATGTGGAATAGCTGAGTATCAAAGTGTTTGTCAGATGCTTGTCACTAGCAATTCTGACTTTCAGACAAGGTATAGAAGAATGCAAGGGGGAAGGTAAAACAAATAATGAAGTGCTTTAATAAAAGCAGAACCACATCTACATTGCAGCCACACCTGCTTAGATGCATTCTTTCAAATGACAGTATCTTTTCTTTTTTAAAATTAACCATCAATATGCCAGTGTCTCAATCTGTTTATTTTTGCTAAGGAGAGCATTACAGGTTTTGTGATACTTTTTGCCTCTCTATGTCATATTTGCAAAGCAACATAAAGTAAGTAGGCAAAATCTTGCTACCTCTCAGAGTCTTACCAGCATGTTGTTTCAGCAGAGCAGGCACTTTGATAGATTCCCAACATTGGCCTAACTGGCACCTGCAAACTAAAGTATTCAACATATTGTGCTGTGTAATCACTAGAATAACAAAACAGACAGTCTTTTGCAGCTCTTAAAAAGATCCCCAAAAGCCCCACACATCTAGCCTTATGTATCAATAAATAGGATGAGATTGAAGTGGCTTGTCCTCTTCTCAAACAGGCATGACTGCATAGTTTTTCCTGCCATATTTGACTTGGCAGTTTTTGAGGCTGATTACTGTCAGCCTTGGGGATTCTCAGAAGCCTGTATACTAAGGCACAGGTGAGGAACTGTGACAATTCACCTACTGAAGATGTAGAGGTAAGTAAATGTTACTGGTATTTAGGCACTTTGTTAATTTTTGCTCAAGGCAGTAACATATGCATGTTCTGAATGAAAGCCTCTAAGTAAGAGATCTCAGTTACATTCACATGACTGTAAATGATTGGCTTTGCCTATCCTAAGTAATTAGTGCTATTCAGCCAAATTTACGTATAACGTTCTCCTAAATTCCTGTTAATTTGTGATTTTTCTTCATCTGTTATTTTGATTCTCTTCAAAAGAAGTGCTTTTTGTTTACACTCAGTGGAAATTGGGGGAATATTTGAATCCCCCAACTCAAAAAATTAAGTTCTTCAAATAATTTCAACTAGAGAACTGTTCTGTAGTTACACTAAAGTTCCATTTTCTAATTCTATTACATTTTATTCCTTGCTTTTAGGAAAATATACAAGGAGATGAAGTTAATACTGAAATAACAACAGGTATGAAAAGATGTTTTTTGTTCCCTGTGTTGTTGATCTGTGAGTTCTGCCAAGATTACTATAGAAACTGAGTTTGTCAGTTGGTCTGGAAAACTGTGCTTAGAATAATTGGGATACCAATGGTATGTGGATAACATATCATCATCATCATCATCAGCTCCCTCCCAATTTGCAGTTATTTCCCAAAAGCCAGGGCAGGATACAGGATATGCAAGGCCTTAATTGCTGTTTTTTCTAGGTAGACATGATGACACCTTTCAGAATTCGTGAATGTCAACTACACAGACTTTACTTCCACATAAATATACTAGCAAAGAATTATTGAAATAGTATAGCAAGAGCCAGCTTGAGTCAAGCATGAGTGAATAGGCTCACAGACAAAATCCTCACAAGTAGGTGAAATTTTAGAAGGAAAAATCTTCCTTATAATATATGTCCTTAAAAATCATAATCAAGAGAGAGCCAAGTGCTTAAGAGTTAAAGCTGTGCAAATGGAGTTGGTGAATTTGCAAAAAGCAAATCCTCTAGATTCTTTTGAATCCTTTAGACATTCTCTGCTGGAAACCAGAATTTACCAATAACAAGAAATTTGATCATCTGTAATATGAATTTAAGATGAATTCTTTTGGCAAAGAAAGCATGCTCTGAAAGCAGAATATTCCTAAGCCTTGTAGCTGCCCAATGAAATAGACACTCATGTTAGGTCTTGCATCCACTGAATGAATGTCCTTCGTGGGACCTACCAGCATCTCCAGCTCTGGAGAATTCACAGCAAAAGCTCAAAAAAGCTTCTCTCTGACCACCATCTTGCATTTAGCAAAAGTTTTGAACTGAAGAAATAAGTATAGAAATCTAGGCTTCCAGAACTGGTAAGTGTCAGTTATTAAACTTCATTGCTGAATTCACAGCTATCTCTAGAAGCCTCATGCAGAAGCTGCTCATCTGCCTGTCAGCTGTCCTGATGACCACTGTCTTGCACTGCTCTTCCACTGTCACCTGTGCTTGCAGTTTTTGTAAAGTCTATAGCTCTGCTCTTCAGAGGTTCCCTGCATCACAGATCAATAGATCTGGTTGGCTTAGATAAGATCATGAAGATTGATCTAATTTCTTTTCACCGTAGTGTTTTCAGAGTAATGCCATCTAGAAGACAGAGTTTATTTTCAAATTTACTTCTTTTTTTCTTAGTGTTTTATAATTTCTGTGCATTCAAAAGCAGTAATAAAAATTTTTGAGAAGATTTATGATCATTTGTATTCCAAAGCAGAAGACAGAGCTCCATCTGAGGATTCCGAATACCCAAATATGAATGAACACTTATCCAAGCCTACAGCAGGACACTCACCAGTACTGGCTTCTGCTCATGAAAGTGGCTGCATCCGACTGTGGAATATTCAGGTAACTGAATGTCTTCGGGACAGGACTGGACCACTGAGAAGATATTTCCACTTACCTTTGGAAAATGGCTTTTTAACTAGCAATTGCAGCAGCAGACATTTATTGCATTTTTTGCTTATTAGTTTCTTCCATGAACGCAAATTAGTTCTGATTTAATAACTGTAGCGGGGAGTAATGGCAAGTGGAAAATGAAGAAACATGATTTGAAATAATTGGAAAAAAATGACTGTAAAGTTAAGTGAAAGTGTAGAATTTGATTTTTCACCCACGACATTTACCTTGGATGATAGGCAGGGCAGAATGTCCTACCCTCAGAGGAGGATAAATACATCTGGATCATTACACAAGCCAGCTAGCACTAGTAGGATTACAAACCAGGAGAAAATACTATCCTACAACCATTATGAGCTTCAAAAGTCAGTCCTGCAACAGAATGCCAGAGGCTTAGTTGTCCTATCACCTCAGATTTACAGGACTTTATTCCAGGCAACTTGTTAGTCTAAACAAGAGATGCAAAGTAAATACAGCAAGAAGGAGAAGTACAATGATATGATTGGTAATAGTGGTCATTGTGGCAGAGAGTGGTCATAATAGGTCAGCCATGTAAGGCTTTAACAGGAATCCCAGCAAAGGCAGTAAAAGGAAGTATTTTTCAGAAAGAAAAGGTTACCTTGCAGATGTTTTGTGCAAAAGTAGGGTATGATGGTAAATGTATCCAAGTACAGTAGGTGTGGGCTTTGTTAGGTTTTGTTTTCTTCATTGTTGATATATTAGTCTGCTTAGATTCCTGTAGGAATCTCCAAGTTCAGATGATAGTTACGTCATCGCTGGCATGATTGTCATCACCACTACAGAGATGACAAAAGTCAAGAATCTCCTTACCAGCAGGACATTCTCCCTTATATTCTCCCAAACCTGAAGAGGCAATAAGGGAGAAAGTCTACTGGTGCTTGAAAAATTAAACAAGTTGGTGAAGGAGACATCATGGGCCCATTTGCAGCAAGAAATAACTCTTCAATAGCAAATGGGGTGCTTAAGGAAGATATTCCACAGAAAATGAGGGGTAAGTGGTGAAGTAGGGGTAGGTACAACTAGACTGAATTGCCTGAAGAATTAAATAGCTTATTCTTTTGATGTAAAAGAGACAGCAATCCAGAAGAATATACCACAGCTATCCTGGTCACTAAGTAGATTTAGGAATTTACCTTTTTAGCATCTTTCTGAATAGATGCGAGTTCAGTAATGCTGAATAGATAAAATCAATGGCACTCAACTTCTGATGCATTAATATTTTTAATGTAAGCATTATAAGATATATATGTGGTGTTTATGTATTTGTTTGTTTGTTTGTTTGTTTCAGGGAAACTTAATGAAAGAACTTTTGCCATTTTCAGAATATTCCTCAGGTCCTCTGACAGTACTATGTACAGACATCTTCACTAGAATTCTTTTGGCAGGCAGTAAAAGTGAGTAAACTTGCTTGTCATTCTGTTCAGGACAGTCACTAGGACCACAAAATATCATGATGTAAATGTGCCAGAAATGTGGAAACAAAGGTCCAAATGCTGACAGATTGTATCCATCAAAGCTATAATTAAATAATTGAGAAAGGTCTTTTGTTGTATGAAAGTACAGTAGATTAAAGCTTAGCATTATAGCATTATCAGTAGCAGTGTTTTCATAAAAGACATTACAATTTTCTTCACTCGTGCCCTGCATATACTTTCCATCTAAATTATGGTATCAATACCAAGGGTAAAGATTACTGCTGTGAACAAGCAAAAATTTTACATCCATGGTAATAACACAAAATAAAAAGCTGCAGCTGGGGCTGTACCAAGAGCCATGATTCCGACACTCATGAGGAGTGCACAGTAATGGCTCCAGCAGTACACTGCTATTCAAGAAAAGCACTTGTGTCTGTTCTAGCAGCTCATTGCTATACTTCTATTTTCACACCAAATCTGGCTTTCATTTGGCAGAATTTTCAAGAGTTTATCTGCTGTTTGATTCTTCTCCAAACCTTTAGACTCACTCTGGCAATTTTCCACCTCTGGGTCTGTCATAAGAGATTTTTGTACTTTAATGTGTCGGTTTTCTTCTCAAATATTAGAACTGTTTTCTGCCAGCTTCCTGCTCTGTGCTGTCAGAAATTGGATGGAACAAGGAGGTTTTTTTCCCCATTTGTTTAAAAACTGAGCCATAGCTTGACTTTGACACTGAATATGAAGAGGAGTTTCCACCCCACTCTGGTTCCAATCTCTAAATGAATTCAGGAAGGCAGCATGCACTGAATAGGATTTTAATTAGTTGTGAAAAAGTATCCACCCTATTACCTATTCATTTGATACTCTCCTTTTGCCTTTTTGTGTTTGTGTCACTGTGTATTTGCTTTTCATGCTTTTTGCACCCTTCTCTTTTTACCTTCAGTGCTGCTACCAATTTCCTGTTCCAATTACAGATTTTTCCTTGTTAGGAAAAGGTCAACTTCTCAGCCAGCCTCCTCCCCTGCTTGCAGATGTACAGTCCTAGAAATCAGATGTGGCTGGTATGAAAATTGCAATTACACAAAAGATTCCTCTGTCTAGTAGCAGAAATGAGAAATAAGAGGCAACTTCATCAGGAAAGAGGGAGCCTAGGCAGGAAACTTAGCAGTTGTGGGTCATAGGGAAAGTGATTCTCTGTTTCACATGAGTGCACTAAAAGGTTGTAAAACACGAAAATTTCATCATGTATACAATTAATCAAACTTTGTCCATTTTACCAGGATTGAAAACCAGTTTAATCTGGAAGCTCTCGTACCTCATCTGTGCAATAGACCACTGTCTTGGCAAGATGACTCTTATTCTTCACTCATGTAATTTAAAGAAAAAACTTTATGTTCTTTCCATTTCAAACCTATCCAGTTAATGACACATTGCTTACAGGTATATACATTTCTTTACATATTGATTAATTAATAGTCCATTATTTATACTCTGTGCTTGATAATGAGATGGTGACCTTCACTGTAAAATAACTGACCCGTATTCTCTGCTTCACTCTGCCCAGTGTTTACTGAGAACAAATGGCAGCAACAAGTGAACATATAACACTAATGAAATTTATTGATGTTTTGCTTTCTCCTTTCTTAAACAGAGGGACATATTATTTGCTGGAACATTGCCTCATTCTTAGAAGATCCACAAAATAACAAAAATGTAAGGAAAAATCTGTCAGATTTTCTGAACTTGAATATTATACCAAGATAAGACAGAGAAAAATGGATTCAGAGTTCTACAGGGACTAAAAATATTTCCTCTGTATTAAGATCATGTCTTGTGCTTGAAATAATAACTTGATACTGTTAAAAACAAGAAAACTGTAAGTAAAATGGTGTTAGCATTATTCCATTGTGTTCAAAGAAGATACATTAAGAATGAATTTATCCATGTCCCCTGAGTTGTGCTTCTACCATATGCTGTTAGCAGGCTGTTTCACAGAGGGATTACTTTTTCACCTCTTCTAATTTTCAGAAAGACACTAAGCTAGCAACCATGGTGGGATACAGAACTGCCTCAAAGGTGGTTATGTTGCTTTTTTCCCCTCAGCAAATAAAGGAGAAGCTCTGCTGGAGGGCACACACTACTGAAGTGGTTGACTTATTTTATGAAGAAGAGAAAAATGTGGTAGTGACAGCATCCACTGATGGTTCAGTCAGGTACAAAAATGACTAGTACCTCTTACTGTTATGGCAATTCAGTTGAACTCTCTTCAGAGTTCTTCTTGCTGGACTTGTATATGGGCTAGAACTTACATAAAATGAAACACTGGGTGCATTTTCTGTTCTGCAAAGAGCTGTTTTTAGTGTAACACTTCCAGTTGTCTCAGGAAGTCAGACCTTTTTGCAGGCTGTCATTTTTTTTTCAGCCTTTGTTTGACCTTGAATGCATAGGTAACAGCTCACTCATTTTAGAAATTACCTCCTGTTCTAATCCCATTTTAGCTTTCAATATTTCTTAAATTGACATGGATCCTAAGCATTGCATCTAATCGATGTGTATGCAGTTAAACCATTGATGTTTGAAGATGTTTTATAGACAACTATTATTTCTCCTTAGCTAACAAAGGGTTTCTGTTGCTTTTTGGGGAGTATCAATGAAGCAATATTGTGTGGATCCTGCTCTGGTGGCAGCGCCTTACTGTAGGAACAATTCAGGATGTTGGTAGTTTTACTCCTTAGTTTCATAAATATAAAGATGAACTGTTTGTTTGTCTTCTATTTTTTTTGACTCTCAAATTACTTCTAAAAACAGTGACCTTCAATTTCTTTGATGTCTTTTTATGACTAGTATACTGAACGCTAGAACAGTCCTGCAGAACTTGATACTGTAGACAGGTATTTTCTCACTTTTGCTCCACTTCTAAAAGTATCCATTTTTCCTTTCTGTCCTTTGGCACTGCTTCTACTATGTCTGTAGGATTTGGCATGCCGAGAATGGATATTATTTTGGTTATTTTGGACAATCCAGGAAGTTTGAATTATCAGATACCAGTCGGTTGATTTTGCCTCCTGATGTCAATAACTTTCCTGCTATAATTAGAGAGGAAAGCAAGCCTGTGGAAAAGAAGGTTGAATATCCTCTCATGCTGGACAGAGACAAGTAAGATCTCATACATTTACATGCATGTACAATTGAGGGAACAGTTTTGAAAATATACTTTAAAGCATCTTTTACTTGAAGATCAGAAAAATATTAGTATTATGAGTCAGTAGAAAAATGCTTTTTAAAGATGTTTTTCACCCAGCATGGATAAATCTTTTAATTGCAATGACTAGGTGACAGTCAGGATTAAGTGATGTTCAAGATTGGAATTCAGTAATAGTGATGACTAGATAAGTATCTCAGCTTTTAGCTTAATTATAGACTGTATATTATGTACACTGTTCAGGTTAGCAACCTGTTACCTTTCATTTTCCAGAAGTAGCTATACTTCTGGGATCCCCAAAAATTTATTGAAAAATCTTAGTATGAATAGTTTCAAACAAAAAGCAAATCCTTCTAGAAGAATAAACCAAATTTAATCTTTCATTTTAAAAAATGGTCATCTTAAATTTGCTGGGATGTTTATGGATGCATTAGTGTACATGGATAATGGATTCACAGATCAAGACATTCTGAAACTGGCATAAATGCTGTGTGTTCAGTAGTAGTGTTGGGCTTTTCTTCTAGACAGAGTTCTCTAGGAATATGAGTTAGTTACAAGTCAAGTCAGAGAGCCTTATTCCTCCAGTTTAAGTATTATTTCTAGTCTTGGAACCGCCTGGTTCATTTATTAGTGGGTTGACCAAGTGAACATAAACGCTGAAGAAGACATCTTCAGCAGCAACACACATAAGTGTCTTTAGTAACAAAGTACTCCATATCTGGGAAAAAATTACTTGGGGGCTTAAAAAGTGATGCATGTTTTAGTGGTAAGATTTCATATACCATGTGCATTCTTAGGCTGCCTTTTAACCAAAGCACTTTGGGACAATGGAAAATCTCTATGGTGCTTTACTGTTACCCTGTTTAATTCAGTATCCTGCTAACACTTATTACTCCATGGAGTTTTACTAATATGAGTAGTCTCACTGCAGTCAGAACAGTAGCTCGTCAATAGAGAGAAGTGCTTTGCTGTGTTTGAAGGACTAACCCCTGTAGTCCTCTGGAGTAGTGAGCAGATAGTTTGAAATCTCCAGAATCAAAGAGACTATCATTAAGTCAGCTAACCCTAAACTTTCTGTAAATTACATGTCTGTGTCAAACTGTGACTACTTCAAATATTTCTGTAAAGGAGAATGGCTATCATACATTTAAACACATTAATTATATAGACAAAGAGCAAGCAAATGAAAAAAACCTTAACTGTATAGAGAACTGGAAAAAAACAAAAACAGCTACATGCTGCTGTACCCTCCAGCAGATCAACACATCCAACTTGGTGTCATCTGCAAAGTAACTGAGGGTGCACTCAATCCCCTCATCCAGATCATTGATAAAGATATTAAACAGAACTGGCCCCAATACTAAGGCCTGGATAACATTTGTGACCGGCTGGCAGCTGGATTTAACTCCATTCATCACCACTCTCTGGGCCTGGCAATCCAGCCAGTTTTTACCTAGCAAACAGTGCACCCACCCAAGCCATGAGCAGCCAGTTTTTCCAGGAGAAAGCTGTGGGAAAATATTCCCCAAATGGAATGCACAAAAAGGCACAAACCCACCTGAGTACATAGGTGCTTTACAGTTTAAACAAGCGTCTCAGCTGATCTACTGCAAAATGCCAGCAGGTAGATAGACTGATACAAGAGTAGTCTCAGTTTCTCTCTGTAGTTCATAATTCCTTAGCTTATGTGACCTGACTTAATTTTTCTGATCATAAATGAAACTGTGTTTATCTGCACTAAAAGACACTCATGACTAAATTTGGAAACCAGACATAAGAGCAAGAGAAGCCTTCTTTGTTACAAAAGTTGCATTAGGAGTCATAGTCAGAACTTACGGGAATGCTGAAAAGCCATTGTAAGACAGTGAGTTAGCACACAGCTGTTATAAATAGTGTCTTTATTAACATTTTGTGCCTTCTACAGATGACAGCCAGTACTTAGATTGACAAAGTGTTAGCGAAGCACTTTGTGACACCTATGAACGTCCTAATATAAATTGTATTTTGAAGATATATGGAATAATTTCTATTTCAAAATAATTTCATTTTGGAGCTAGATAAGAATGTTACATTCAAAATTGTCATTTTGATAAGAATTTTTTTTGCCTTGTGTGTACAGGTGGAAGTCACTGACCAGAAGGAAGTCACTACCTTTAGCTTTAGGAAAGCCTCACCTTATGCATGTAATTCAGGACTTCAAGTTTTTTCAATCTCTGGCTCCAGAAAAGGTAGCTAATGTATATGACAAATTTGTTTCTGTTCTGTGCAACATATAGGAAATACAATTGTACTACTCATTTAGAAATTATGTATAAATAACCCTACATATCCCTCTCATTCGATGGACAAGCTAGAACAAAAATGCATAAACAGAGGGATCTAAGAAACCTCTCTGGGTTTCATTCTCATTTTCATTTTTCACTCTCATTTTTCATTCTCATTTTTCACATTTTCAAATTCCAGTTTAGAAGGTAGCACACACTGATTCACCTGTTTAACAGAATTAAAAACAACCAACCAACCATAATAACAACAAAACAAACAACAAAAACCCCAAATGCAACGAAACTAACAAAAATAACCCTTAGAATTTTCCCATATTTCAACAGAAAACCTAAATATCATATGTTTACCTGAAGGAAGTGTGAAAGTACTAGAACAGTAGACAGTGAATTCCTGGTCACGCAAAATAGTTCTTTCATGGTTCTTATGAAATCAGAAACCAGGAGAGTTCTGAGTTAGATTTCATTATGAATACTTTCTACAACTATAATTGAGTATCAGTGGAGCTTCTCTATCTTTACCTGGATTAACCCTTAAAAGTCATGGGAACAGATAAAGCTTTCTCTCTTGCACTTGTAGTAGAAAAGGAAAAATACACAAATCCTATGGCCCCTGGCCAAAGAAAGCTTCCATTCACACCTTTCTGACCATTCTTCCCTAAAAGTTAATGGTCAACAGCTAGGGAAGGGTATGAACTCTTTGTATCCTCTCCTAAACTATGTGGTGTGGTAAGTCTCTTACATACCACAATCTCATATCCTAATGTAGCGAACTGAGGTCTAAACAGTAGCCAGTGAAAAGCAACATGCAGTGCAAGGAGAAGGTCCCCTGCTGTTCAGCAGCTGTAGATGCAGCGCTGTATAATAAGAGAACAGTATTAGTGGGGAAGAAATATGTCCATGCTGGTATAAAACACATTATTTGTGTTTTATATATATTGATAGACATTAGCACTGGAGTTCCCTTCTGACTGAGCTTTTGATGAGAGAAAGGTTTAATTTCCTACCATTTGCCTTAGAGCAGAACAAAACAATGGGCTTTTGGTTGCACTTCAGACTAGAGGTATGCTATTCAGTGGCTGTGCAAATAGCTAAAGTGTATGATTAGCTTACTGTAATTCAGTTGTCATGTTTTTCTGAAATGGGTAATGCCTAGTAATCAATGCACATCAGTAATGCCTAAAATTGACAGACAGGCACTGGAAGATATTCCTTTAGGAATGTTTTACATTATTGAAGATGTGGTATCTCTTAAAGTGTTACTACTGCAGCACACTCAGCGATGTATTAGTAAGACCATGAAAAAAAGTCTAAATAGAAAATCTCTCTGTAACAGACCATTTCAAAATAAAATCATGTTTTCAAATTTGAAGGAAACATGAGTTCTTTGCAGTATTTCAAGCTGTAGGTGCTTTTTTTGTTTCCTTTTCGGAGGCCCAGAAATTGTCTTCTTATTGAGAAATCACAGCCATATTACATAAAGACAGTTTCATTTCCTGCCCTGTCCATAGGTATAATCCCTAGGTAAGTCTCAGGATTCCTGTGAGTGTGGATGAGCTGTCAAGGTACCCAAGGTATTTTCACAGATTCAAAGCTGTCAGCAGTTAGCAGAAATGTGTTCATTTGCACCTTTCCCAACTGGCTGCTGAAGTGTTTGTAATTTACAAAGCCCAATAGAAGAATAGCCAGACTGACAGCCTGTGATGAAACTATAATCTGGGGGCAAGTTCTTACCCCTTGGCTAAACTTCCACTGTCCTCTGCTAACATGCATCCACTAAGCCAGACAAGTACCCTGAAAACTATTCCTTTATTGAGCCTATCCAAAGTGTTAATAGGTGAGAAAACTAAGTAAGTGTTTAAAACTAGATTTAACTTAGGTGACAAAAAGCATTTTGCTGTTAATTATCTTGATTTTGTGCCCCTTGTGAAGCTGGAATTTTGCTGGTTATACATTTTCTATAGCAGAAGAATGATTCCTTCCTATGAAAAAGGTCAGTCTTTACATGGTACAAAGAAAACCTGTGCATAAATCATACTCGACGTAGTAATGCTATATGTTTCTTCAGATAACATGAATGTTAACATGCAAAGCAATAACAGAAGTAATGTCTTCATTACCTTTTGACTTCAGCTAGTAATGCTCTGACTTTGGCTTCCTTTCATCAGATGGAACCTTTGGAAACTTTTGAGGCTGGAAGCAAAGAGTCTGGTGCAGTATATGGGTTTCTTCCTATATATGAGGTAAGCACAAGAGTGTTTTCTCCTTTCTGCGGTGGCGTTCATACAGCAGAAGCCACTGGCACTAGTACATTACTACAGTGATGTACTCTGATATTCTATTGTTAACTGTCTGCTTCTCAATTTAATTTTCTAACATGATTTGCATTCCTACCTAACCAACTCTATCTGGTGGAAGCTTGAGAATCCAGTTGAAGTGAGCATGCCAAAAAGTGAGTATTCCAGACATTTACTTCTCCTGTTCAACCTCACATCATTAATTTTTTGCTCAGACTTGAATCGTTCAGCCAGGCCAAAAACTATTGATTCTCATCTGCACAGAGCTGTGGGTATTGTAAGGTAGTACTATTTTATGGGTACTATTGATTTGATGTATTGCAAGCTGTCTAGCAAAGCTTCCTAGGTTGTTCCCTCTATGGAGAAAGATCAGAATATTTCATAGCCTTGTCTATCCCACCCACCTATCATAGGATGAAAAGAATCATGCCCAGCAAAGGTCCTGATCTCCTTCTACAGAGGGAACCTAGAGAACTAGTTTGGATAAGACTCCTTACTCCTACCTACATGGCTAGTTAGGTGGAATGAAGAGGGTACTCTGACCTAATGCTTGTACATGCAGCATTGCAGAGTGTTTCAGAAAAGAGAAAACTCAGGAGCACAATGTTCAAATAGTTGGCACATTTGCTATTCTTCTGATCATTAGTGTGCTTTAGAAATCTGTGTTTTGTTTTTTTCCAAAAAAAAGGAAAGAAAAGACAATGGGTCTTGTGCCTTGGTAAATTAGGAGCAACTGCTGTGAAGCCAGTGGCACTGCAATGAATTTAGAATGAAATGAAATTAAATTAAATCAGACTTTTTCTGTGAGCTGCATGTACAAAAAATAAGTTTTTGTCTGTTATCAATCTGGTCTATTCACCTCACTATATTAATTAGTTCTTGAAATTTTTTAAAGGTCTTCAGAGGATCAAAGCTATGAAGTCCACTGGATTGACAATGGATACAGATTCCAATGAAGATGCGGGTCAAGACAAATAAACATAGAATCCTTCATGAAAGTGAAATAGCAGATTCCTTTTATCATTTTTAAAAGACTTTTTTAATATTATATTTAAATCCATTTCATTATTAAGTAGAACATATAGAAATCAAATCTTTACTTCTATTCCAGTCCTTCATATATATTCTCATAAAGACAGTGTATGATTATAACTAGATACTCGCAGAAAAGCCTATTTGACTCTACTTCTTGAAGGTTAAGAAGGAAAAGCACCTTACTATGATTAATAGCTTCAAGATTCAGAGCCATAAATCTGCAAAAATCCTTCTTGTGCTAGCCATACAGCCTTCTCTGAAGAACAAGAAATATATTGCAGAGGTACTTCTCTAACCTTTCTCTCCTATTTCAGGAGCTTTGGTGTCCTTGGATACACAAAGAACTGATGGAATGTTCAACAGGTAGCACACATATGCCACAGTATCCTAGTTAAATGTCTTCCAGAAATGCTTAGATTTTCATGTTAATCATGTGAAAATAAGAAAGGAGGAAGGTTGAGAACTAAGTACAGATAATAAGAAACAGCTCTGTTTAAAGATACCTGGATTTAGGTCCCAGCCTCATAAAGCATGCCATCTTTAACTCTGCAGTATTTGCAGTTGAACTAACTTTATATTAATTAAACATAATTACAAAAACAGAAAAAAGAAAAACCAAATGAAGCTCCTTGGGTCAAGTATAGAGGGTAATAGTGAATGGGGTGACATCAGACTGGTGACCTCTCACTAGTGGGGTTTCACAGGACTTCATCTTAGGCCCTGTGCTCTTCAACATCTTCATAAATGGCGTGAATGCAACTCTGGAAGGGATACCAAGCAAGTTTGCAGATGACACAAAACTAGCAGGAGCTGTTGACTCCCTAGAAGGCAGGGAAGTCCTGCACAGAGACCTTGACAAATTAGAGGGCTGGGCAATCACCAGCCATATGGAGTTTGACAAGGGGAAGTGCCGAATTCTGCACCTGGAATGGGGCAATCCCAGATGTATGAACTGACTGGGGCATGAGATGCTGGAAAGCAGTGCCACAGAAAGGGACCTGGGGGTCCTGGTCGATGGCAAGTTGAATATGAGTCAGCAGTGCCCTGGAGGGCCAACGGTGTCCTGGGGGGCATTAGGCAAAACATCACCAGCCACTCAAGGGAGGGGATTGTCCCGCTCTGCTCTGCACTGGGGCAGCCTCACCTGGAATATTGTGGGCAGTTTTGCGTGGCACAGTATTAGAAAGATATTACGTTATTAGAGAGTATCCAAAGGAGGACAACGAAGATGGTGAAGAGCCTTGAGGGGAAGCCATACGAGGAGCGGCTGTGGTCACTTGGTCTGGTCACGCTGGAGAAGAGGAGACTGAGGGGAGACTTCATTGCAGTTACAACTTCCTTGTGAGGGGAAAAGGGGGGGCGGGCACTGATCTTTTCTCTGTGGTGACCAGTGGCAGTACCCATGGCAATGCCCTGAAAGGCAGGGGAGGTTTAGGCTGGATATTAGAAAAAGGTTCTTCACCCAGAGGGTGGTTGGGCAGTGAAACAGCCTCCCCAGGGAAGTTGTCACGACACCAAACCTGGCAGAGTTCAAGAAGTGTTTGGACAATGCTCTCAGGCACATGGTGTGACTCTTGAGGGTGGTCCTGTGCAGGGCTGAGGGTTAGACTTGATGATCCTTGTGGGTCCCTTCCAACTCAGCATATTCTGTGATTCTGTGATTCCTTGGTTCTGTGTTTTGTTAATGCTATATAGACAAGTCTTCAGAAATATTCTTGTAAAGCTTTTTAGTGGTAATATTTCGTTTGTTCAGAGGATGCCTTGACCAGAATTGTTGGCAGCATGAAATGACCATGCTACCCAAAAAGTTCACTTTCAGCAGCTGAGATTCCTTTGGGCTTATGCTGTTTTAAAATGCAGCAACTTGTTATGGTAAGGAAAATCTATTTAGATAAGATTTTTTTAAATTAGTTTTTCTGATCTACTTACTGTCTGTCAGTTCAGGTTTATGGGTGAAATCCTGATCCCTTGTTGAACCAATTTAAATCTTAGCTATGTAGATTTAAAATAGTAAAAACCACTATAAACCAACTCAATTGACCCCAATTATTTTCATAATTTTTTTATTATATAATACATATCAAGCCTAGGGCATGGTAGATATATTAAAGGAAGGTTTGTGTTTTCAGGCTGTAATAAGGGTGAATGTTTAATAGCATTACTTTCTCATTATTGTGATTTAATATGAACTGCTTATACTGAACTGTTGTAATAGATTCCAAAATTTTTTAAAGTTTCTCAGCATTTTATGATGATCAGAAAACATAACTCCTTTTCAGCAGTTGCCAGTGGGTGTTTACTTAAGGAGATGCTATTAACAAGTAATTCTGGGTTTTGCACTCATTAAATGTGCTAAAACCTACTTAGTATCTTCCTTATTTTTATGATTGGACCCTGAACCCTTAATCTAAAACCATGCCTTTGGATACCATGAGAAGAGAACCAGCAAATGTTGGAAACTGATATCCTCGACATTTAAGAAAGCTATTGCTTTCTTAGTAGGTTTGCCCCTTCTTCCATAGCACAGTAATGTCAGAAAGCTCTGCTCTTCTTACACTTTAGTCTCTATTTTCATCTAAACAGGAAGTCCAAATCTTTAACTAGCACAGGTAATAATAGTATCATAGTGCAGCATCTTTCATCCTGGGCTGCCCGATGAGCTGGCATTCTGCTTGGGAAAGCACATGGCCAAAGGGGAAGGGATCTTGGGTTTATGTAAAAATCATTCCCATTGAAATCAGTGGATAGCCCATTCAACATCTAAGAACTCATTATGGCCCTGAAACAGACATCTTAACCAGGACCAGTGTAGTATCTATTATACAAAAGAAAATGCTTTTGCTTGAGATCTCAGATAAGACATCTGCTTCCTTAGGGAAGATGTTGCAGGATCTTCAATTATCAGAAATAAATAAAATTGGTTTTACGCTGACAGAAAGATGAGTGGATTTTAGTGCCAAAGGAGATTGGCTGTATGATCCAGTCTAACCTTTTGGGTAGCACAAGGCAGAGAAACCATCAAGAACACCTTTTGTGGCCAAATGCCTGTTTCTGTTACTATTTTGGTTTTCAGTTGAAGGGAGCCTCCTAAGGGGTTTAATGTACAGAGTATTTGCTACCAGTTATTCTCCATGTCAAAACAGAGGGTTTCCTCTCTGCTTCAATTTGTCCAGTTTTAACTTTTGTATATTGCGTATCATACTGACTGTTTCCCTGACAGATTAAGCTTTGTCAGCCATCTTTTTTTTTAAGCGTCTGCCTCAGAACTCCATTTTATACTCATATCTTACAAAGAATCATATACTGAAAAAAAGAGTTAATATGTCCTGCTGTTTCTGCCTGTTAGTTCCTTATTTATGCTTTCAAAAGAGCCTGTTCATCCTCTAAGCCAGAAGAGTGCCTGCTGAGCTCATATTCAATTAATTATCCATCATGATTCTGCAAATCCTTCCTGGCATTTCAGCATTCCAGGACAGTGTCACATCATGAATACATACACAGAATACTTACTCTACCGTCCTATTGGTAAAGATAAAAATCCTTGCCTAGTGTATCCTCTTAGTGAGTAATTAAGATAATCCATATAAATAGTGACATTATTACCTACTATTTTTGGGAAAATAGCAGATTTTCTATATCACTGGCATTAAATGGTGTTTGGTCTGCTGGACTTCTTGAAAAGACATTCTTCTAACGAGCTGAATATACAATGATTTGCAATATTTTACCTGTGTTCACCTTGTTATATGGCTATGATAGATTTAGGGGTAACTGCATTTTTTCTTTAGCAAAATATCTTGTGGGAGTCTATTTAAAATTATTATGATCAGCTGTACTAGGTCTGGCTGAGATGAATGTAATTTTCTTCATAGCAGCCTGCATGGTGCCGTGTCCTAGATTTGTGACTAAAACAGTGTTGATAACACACCAGTGTTTTGGCTATTGCTGAGCAATGCCTGCACAACAACCAGATGCTTTTTTCCCACACCCAGTGAGTAGGCTTGGAGTACACAAGAAGCTGGGAAAGGACACAGCTGGGACAGCTGACCTGGACTGACCAGAACTATTCCATACCATATAACAACCTGCTCAGCAATAAGAGCTCACAGAATGGAGGAGGAAAACAAGATGTTCATGGTTATAGTGTTAGTTTTCCCAAGTAACCATTCATTACATGTGCTGAGGCCCTACTTTCCAGGAAGTGGTTAACATCTGCCTGCTGATGGGAATTAGTAGTTGAATTCCTTACTTTGTTTTGCTTCCACAAGCAGCTTTGCTTCACCTATTAAACTGTCTTCATTATGGCCCATGAGTTTTCTCATTTTTGCCTTTCCAAATCTCTCCCCCATCCCACTGGGAGAAGCAAGGAAACATGCAAGCAACTGAGAGGGCACTTGGTGTCTGCCAGGGTCAGCCCACCACATTAACAAACCTTGTGATTAAAACTAAAATTAGCCTTGTCTGACAAACCAAGTGGCACCAGATAAAGTGTAACATTCCATTTACTATTTGTGTTCCTTTCATCTGCCTCATGATTTAGCAGCATATGAAAGGTAAAATTCCTGCAATTCTGAGTCCTATTTCCCTTTGAAACACAGCAACATCAGCTCTCTTCCAGGTACCTGAAAACTGCCTAGTCTTCAAAGATTATTAAAAATTAACAGTTCAGGGGCAGAGGGCTCTTACCCATTTCCTTTGATGCTTGTGTGTGTTATGTTTTATCATTGTGTAATAGTTTCTCTTTGGTACTATCCCTGTAATAGTTAGACCTAAAATATTTTACTGTGGTTGCAAGATGCAGGTATCCCTCTTCTCTCTCTTCTCTTCAGTTTAACTGACTATTTACTTATTCTTTTCTTTTTACCAATCTTTTAGCACTACTAGGATTTCATAGATTCTTAATTTTCAAATGTTACTCTTTTCAGTCTTGCTTTCTACTCCCTTTGGTTTTCTTTGTCAATTGCCTGTGTTTTCCAAGAGCTGATTTGTACTCATGGCTATTCATGCCTCTATATTCTCCTACGTGCAGAAGAACTCATCCATAATGTAGTACTATTCCCAGTGACAATCAAGTGTTTAATCCTATGCTGAATGAAATGAACAGATCAACTCTCAGGAGGGAATCATGCTTTAAGGAAAACTGTCAAAAATGCATGATGTGGATGTGCTATCTTTATCACCCTTCCATCCATTCACTACCTTACTGTTAGGCTGTTTAAACTGTGACAAATTTACAGTGCTGTAAGTGCTCTCAGATTTTTTTTTTCCTAATTCATTAAATTAACAAAACATGAAGTAGTTCAGACCACGTGTCATTGCTCAGCATTAAGGTTTACTTGAGTTCCAACTTCTAAGGCTTTATAAACATCATATGGAAACCTGTCCTAGCCCCAGACATTTTACACAATGATGTTATCCAGCTGTCTTTTCTAAGTGTCAAAAGAAAAGCAGAGGCATTTCATTTCTTTGAACAGATAATTCACTAAGGCACTGCACAGAATTTGTTAGAAGATTAGTTGTTTATTGTGTGCTAGAGAATAGAGGACGATACTGGAAAGAAATTAAACACAAAAATACTTCCAAATATGACCACTCATAACAGTCTTTTCCATGCTGGATCTAGTACAAAGCTGTGTGTTAAGGGACTTGTTGGTATTAACTGTGGATTTTCTCTGTATCCACGTTTCTGTATTTCTTTGCGGGTTGGTTTCTTTCCACGGGCATCCACAATTATTTTGCAGGCTTACATGTTCCAGGTGAGTGAGTTGTTCTGTTGTTCCAGATCATTACTGTATTAAGGAAAGGTACCTTAACAAGACAGCCTCTTTCAGCATGGCAGAAATTCATGCTTGTACTGGCTGCAGTAGTTAGTTTGCCAGAATTTCATTACAGCTCTTGCCAGTGCTTTACAAAATCTGGGACGCTCTTCAGCTGCCCTTACCCACTGGGGTAGTTCAAGCTGAATGGCATCAACGGTGCCAGAACTATGGGAACCAAAAGTCTTTGTTATGTATCCACCACTATAATAGCTCCCATTATTTGGGCTAGGATTGGATGGAGAAGGCACACAAACATAACTGTTATTTTGTTCTTCAATATATTTACCCAGACTTCTGTTCCCAGAAACCAAGGTCTCAGAAGACACATTGACTAGCTGACTGGCCAGATGGCTAATTGAGGAACACGATGCAGAAAAAACACCTGAGTTAAGGGAAGCTTTTGAAAGTGTGTAACCAAGTTCTATCCACCTTTCAGGGTGTGCTTGTCCATGGATATCCAGAATCAGGCCCCCTGACATCCGTGATTTTGCAGTGGTCAAAAATCCCATATAGTCCTCCCAGGCCTGTTCTGCTTGGGGAATTCCAAAGGAGGCTTCTTCCTTTTCCCTGTTAGCATCCATCTTGAACCTCTGTAGGTGGTTTATAATGATATGTGGGAAGAAGCCATCAGTAATATTGTTAATTTCTTCAGCAAGAGCTTGAGCCACCTCTATAGTATACCTGTCTTGGTTGGTAGACACTTTGCATTTCTTATCATTTTGAATACTTCCAAGAGGACAGTCATGAGAGAAAATACAAGAAGATGTCTTTGCATCCCAACAGGCAGCCTCTCTATCAGGGATGTCTTTAGGTTCCATTGACCCACCATGTGGGACAGAAAGAATGAGGTTCATATTGCCCACTTGATATTCTGTGAAATTACTATGACCAAATATAATGTCTTTGGCGCCACTGCCTTTCAAAAGCAAAGATAAAATGGAAAGGAGGAACACATACATATTATTCATTTGCTGCTGGAAGACTCACCAATATGGAATATATCAGTACCTACAAAAAAGCAAAAGACAGATTATAGATTACCTACAACTGGGAACACATGAGAGACTGTTCAGCTGCTACTGGAAAAATTAGTTACTGATTCAACTATTGTAATTTTATTATATGTAGCACAAAGAATTTCTTATATGAGAAACAGAAATTAAGAGGGCACTTAGTGAAAGAGAAATGGTGGGTTACTGGGCCTCCCTCATTTCCCCAGAAGGCCAAAACACTATTTCATCATCTTATCTGATTCCAGAGAATCACTAAATCCCAGCAAAATATTTGAAATAATTTTTTCCCCACCAAGGCCTCCCTATTTTCACCTCTGAAATGTAAGAAAATTCTAGTAAAATTTGATAGAACATCTGTATTTCATTGACCTATGGGAAATATCTTTCCATAATCAATGTGGTTACATAAGCTAGAGGCTATATCAGCATTGGGCTTCTGTAAAATAAGGAGACTGATCAAAATCGAGTGATAACAAGATCTGTCTCTAACTGTACTCCAGGCTGAGTTATTTTGACACTTTTACAGATAGGTACCAGTGAGTGCATTAAGTAGTGACTCTGTTCTCTTTAGTTGGCAAGTCTCCATCCTCCTCAAGGGACATAAGATATTTTTAAGCCCTCACTACCTCTGCCATTTTTTGGAAAGCTGGAATTCAGCAAGATGCTGACAGGTCTTTCTGGTTTGAAGGCATGGCATCTCTAGAAGATCAGTATCTTGAGTGTAACTGTGTTTGGTGGATGTAATATGAATCAGTAAAGTCAGTGAAAAGCAGAATAAAAAAGGATACTTTTCACGTTCATGAATAAAAAATCCCCTCAATATAGGCCACGTGAGGAGTATATAGACACATGTACTTGCATCATGTCATCTGAGTCAGGGTGCCCTGTTGTTTGTACTGGCCCTATCATTACATCACCTGCAGAAATGCAGAGGATAAGAGGAGCAGACAAAGGAGAAAGAAAGCAGATCTGCAAGAATCTATCCACAGCATCTACCTGAGAGCATTCACGAGACCAGCCAGTAATACTGAGAGGGCAGGGTGCAGTATGGAAGCACTGACCTGTCAGCCACCTACTATAAGAAAGGGGGAGGGCAATTTCACACAAATAATGCAGCAAAATATTATTTTCCTGCTATGAGGGAGTGTTGCTGGCTTTTTAGAGATAACCTCTGCTGCCTACTGAGCTGGTCCACTCTGAGGAGCCTGTAAAGTGAAGCCTGTAAAGCCTGACAAGTAAACATCTATCTTCCTTTCTTCTTTTTGGATTGAAAGTCCTGTAAAAGTCTGTGAGCTGGAATCAGATCCCTGAGAATCTAATCTACAGTTTTCCTGCAGGGCATGATCAAAAGATTTTTTGGGTTCATTTTAACATTTCAGTTAAAAGGTCCTTCTACTTGAGCTACTGTCTTAAAACACAATTTTAACCAAGGCCTTGTATAGTTCACGCTTCCCTAGAGTTCCCTGAGACAGAGACCTTCACTTGTTAGTTCACTGTTTGCATTACCAGAAACAATGAGGAAAGGAATACTGTCAAACATTATTCAGAATGCCTTTTCTCAGAAGAACAGACTGCACATGCAGAGTGTGTAAATCTAGGAATAGCTTACCTTAGGTGCAGTGGGGTCCAGCACCAAGTTAAAAAAATCAACAGCAAAAACTCCCGGGAGCTGCTCACCTGCCCCAGAAGGACTCAAGCTTCCTTTGTCTCAGGCTCTCCCTTAAAATACGACAACGCAGCTGTTCCTTTCCCACCATCTGCCAAACTGTTTGTGGTCATCTGCATCAGTTTGCTTGTCTTTTTGCAATTTCTTGTTAATGATTGAATCAAGCTGTTAATGCTACTACATCATGCCTTAAAGATTTATGGAGAGAAAGCTCTGTAAAATTCCCAAACTGGAAGAAAGCTAGGACAGTTCAAGCTCTGGACAGACTTGGAGTGTCTGGAGGCACTCAGTGATCCCAGACTGGTTTAAAGTTTTCCGGACAATGTACAGGGAATGCAGAGGAAAAATGTTAAGTCACAGTAATACAAACTAGAACTGCTATTCAGGACTTCATCATAGCAAAACACACACCTTTTCAAACAATCTGAACTGAAAGGAAGGGTGCTCAGAGAAGCACCTGCAGCTAGGTGGAATATACTAGAAAATTTACCTGTTAATCTTCAGCACAAGGGTGAGATCCATATGCATGATGAATAAATTAACTGTAACAGGCTCCAAGTTCTCTGTTGATCATAGGCAAACTTACATTATTGTGAGGTTAAAAAAAAATTCACAATAATTTTAAACTGGTAGTAATCACTGCAGGACCAGCTTGAAGATTTACCTGTAAAGAAAGGGAGAGTTTTTCCTGCCTCTGCACTTTCAAAAGTGAAACTGAACTGCCCATTGTACTCGGCTGCAGCTGAGACTCCCTCTGTCCAAGAGGCTCTAGGGGCCAAGCTGAGCCATGAAACCACCTAGAAGAGAGGCTTCAACTGCACCGGGGTGTATTATTTCACAACAAAAGATCACAGAAGGGGAGAAAAAATTATGCACTGGTACAGCAAAGCTTACCATGCTATTGTTCTCTATACTGATATATGTTTCTAAAGATCAAAAAAACTTGCCATAAGCAGCACAGCCACACCAAAGGTAAGCTCAGAATAGCTAATATAATCAGCACATAACCAAATCAAAACATTGGCTACACATCATGATAGCAGAGAGCAGGTTTCCACTGGCAGTAAGATGGGAGAGGATCACAAAAATTATACCTTCACTCATTTCCACAGGGTTACTCATGAGCAGCTTGTTTTTGTTGTTCACTGTCAACATGTGGATTAGTGATTCTTTGCCTTTACTGCAAAAACCCAGGACACAAAGAGAATGTCAGATGATCTTGGCATGTCCAGTCGAGTACGCTAAGTTGAGCTCAATGAGCTTTATGAGGTATGATTTGGCAGAGCTGTGTTCCCTTCACTACCTTATTCTCATGAAGAAGCTGGTGGACACAGACCTGCCTGAACCAGCAAGGTTTGCACAGGAAGGGAAACCAGAATTACCCCACAGATCTCTTCCCTGGAAAATGAAAGTAACAGCTGTGTTCACTCAGCAGTGAAAATATAGGAACTGTGAACAAACTAATGAGGTTACCTGGGATTCTGATGCAGGAAATTAATATGGGTTTTCTTCTATTCCCTTTTGTACCTGTCAGGTGTATTAGGACTTTAACAGAACTAGTTGGTAAGTGGGATGCTGCTCACAGAACTTGTACTCTTGGCCTGGCATGATTGATGCAGATGGCAGTTGCAATGTCAACTAGATATACCAGGTTTTTAACAACTTTATTAATGTTATTGATACAGTATTCTCCTGATAAATGAAGAGTTTTTAAAAACACCTCCTCTGCTACTAAACATGGTTTTAAGGATGTCTTTCTCTAGACTTCTCTCAAGTGTGTACAAGTGTGCTCATGAGTTCATTCACGGTATTAAAGCCTGGTTTCTTAGCTAAGGTAAAAAAAGCTGTGCAAATATATTGTTCATAAATAGAAATTTCAATAAAAGAAACATAAAGGGTACAGTGAATCTAATACTGTTACCTATCAGAGAGAAATCAAATTTCCTTTCTAAGAAATTGATTATATAGTCCAACTAACTTCCAAACCAACTTCGTGAAATAAAAGTGATCAAATTCTTAAGCAGCGAAGAAAATACATTAGCACTAATGAGGAGTTCACTGAAATTTTGGAAAAACTAGTATAAAGCAGACACCCAATCTACTAATGTCATCATAGCTGATGCTCTGATTGTGAACTTCAGCAAAGTGCCAGTTTTCATTCTGAGTATTTTAGTCTACCCCATGAAGTCAATTCCAGCACCACCAGACACTGTATGGAAGAAAGTTTAGTAAAAATCTGTAAAATGTTCTTGTCCATTGTAGTGCATAGAGAAGACAAAATTAATTTTGCTTTACTTGGCTTGTGTAAAGCTTAGTTGTTTATATCAGACATAGCAATCCAATTTCCTCTCTTTAGTCAGTGCTGAGAAAGAAGCCATTCTAGAGGTACTTATCTTGGGCACCTATCTCAAATTTCCATTAGGGATCAGCAGGGCTATACTCTGTATAGCTCTCCTGTTTTTATTACATGATACAAAAGAATTAAAGGAAGGAAAAAGTTTCTGCTATTTCTTCTGTTTCCACATCTATTTGAAATGCAAGTCACTATTACAAAACTGCCTAAGGCAAGAAAGCATTCTATATATTAGTATGTCTTGTAACTAACCACAATGCAGTGCTACTTTGTCATTTAATTTTATAGAAGTTATGAGAAGTAATGAGGGTGAGTCATACTGGTTCATACATGACTGAAGAAACTTGTAATAAACTAAATGTTAAGGCATACTGTGCTAACTCTTCAGCTCCAAGGTATCCATGCTTTCAGATGAAGGAATTGGAATGGAAAATCTGAGCTGGGCAAGAATTCTGCAGCTCTGGCTTCCCTCAATGCAAGTTCCTTGGCTCTAGTGCTTCTGACTTTGAAGTTCACCTTAGGACTATTTTTAACATAATTTACAGAAAATAGTCAAAAGTAGGTTTAATTGAAGAGACTTTGAGAGATATTGATATATGACATTGTCTACTCTGATTACTGTTCTTCCCGTGAACAAGACAGTTTGAGGAAAAAGGAAATGTCAGAAATGATAGAACATACTCCTAAAAGAAGCAATCCTAATCTAAACAGAGTTCTAATTGCAACTGAATTTAAAACTTCTGGAGCACATCATATATAGTCAGAATCATGGAGTAAGAAAAGACTTGGTAAAAGTAGGATTCAATAAATATATTTTCAACTTTAAAACATCTCACACTGTCATTATGGCCAAATTATTTCTATGGATTTCTCAGGGCACATGATGTTCTTGAGAAGCTGTAATTCAGATGTGCTCTTTTCAAAACACATTGTTTTTAAGCTATGCTGTCCACTATCTGGAAACATTGCTTTCCTGCCCTGATGGCTGAGTCATCCAGGGAACCGAATGAAAATACCAAAGAACTGTACAGACTTCAAAATGGCAAGTAGAGAAAGAGACTACTACCTGATAGATAGCAGCCTACATATTTTTCTCACTGCAAATTTTAATTTATGCAAGCATACCTTTATGTTTACTAAAGAGAACCTATATTACATAATTGTAACTTTGACCATCCATTCTCACATTAATGCCAGTGTCACTGCTATGACATCTGTCCCTCACCTGTTCTACCTGCTTCTCCTCTCTCCCTTCCCCCTCACTGGTTTAGCTACAGGACTCTGTCCTTTGTCCTGTCAAAATTCTGGGATGCCTTTTGATTCCAGTATATTTAATGTTTATAATATTGAATGTTTATAACCGTGTTCATTCTTGTTATCCATGTGCTGTCTTCACTGCACGTCATGGAGCACCTCTTTAACGAGGAGACTGCGGGAGCTGGGCCTGTTTAGCCTAGAGGAGCATGAGAGGGGATCTCTCTAGTCCATATCGGTATCCCAAAGTGGGGTGCCCAGAGGACGGTGCCAGACTCTTTCCAGTGGTGCCCAGTGAGGGAATGAGGAGTGATGGCCATGAACTGAAACACAAGAAGTTCCACCTCAACATGAGGAAGAACTTCCTTACGTTGAGGGTGGCAGAGCGCTGGAACAGGCTGCCCAGGGAGCTCACGGAGACAGGACCGTCTCTCTCTGGAAACACTCCAAACCCACCTGTGTGTTCCTGTGCAACCTGCTCTGGGCGACCCTGCCCTGGCAGGGGGGTTGGACTAGACGATCTCCAGAGGCCCCTTCCAAGCCTAGCTATTCCGTGGTCCTGTTTCAAAGTGCTGAATGTATCTCGGTGTCACCGTCGCGGGGGCCATGACGGCGCTCCCGCCATGGCGGCTCCCCCACCCACCCACGCGCGCGGGGCACGCCGGGACTCGTAGTCCCCGCGCGCCGGGGGCGGGGACACCGCTCCGAGCGCGCGCTCCTTGAAAGCGCCGGGCGGCGGCCGCGCCTCGGGACGGGCCGGAGGGGCCGCCGCGGCCCGCGCACCCACGGGCGGTCGGTCACTGGCGGTGTCCCCGCGTCCCCCCTTCCCTTCTCCCAGTCCCCTCCCCGGGCTCAGCTCACCCCGAGCCTGCCGTGCTCCCGGCGCCCACTCCGCGACCCGGCCCGACCCGACGTGCCGTGAGCCAAGACCCAGGCTCGGCCTTGTGCCCGCGCCTCACCTTTCCCCCCCAGCTCTGCAGCTCAGACGGCGCCATGGGGATCCAGGGCCTGCTGCAGTTTATCAGGGAGGCCGCCGAGCCCTCCCACGTGAAGAAGTACAAAGGGCTGGCGGTCGCAGTGGACACCTACTGCTGGCTGCACAAAGGCGCTTATGCTTGTGCTGAAAAGCTGGCCCGAGGAGAACACACAGATCTGTAAGTCTTCGGTGTCGGTATCGTTCGGTCTCGGCCCTCTTAGCAAGTATAAGTTTTGTTAGCTTGATGTTTCTGGAGCGAAAAACCGAGTTATAGTAGTTTCGCTTCTAACTGTTGCTTCTGAATTCTCAGTCCCAGTTATACTCTTTTGAAATGGACATTTTGGCCGCAAGTAAATAGCTTTCTAACTGTGCGAAATAAATATTAAATTGTACTTTGGGGCAAAATATTTTTTTGTGTGAAATACCAATGCCTGTGTGGGTTACTTTTTTTTCTAGCATGTCTCGCTCTCTATTATAATCTAATTAATGAGATTCTCTACATGCTGTTCATATGTTTCAGTATTGTTTTCAGGCACCTTTTTTGTATGCAGTGATACTTTGTAAACACTGCCACGACAAAGGTTGTAACGACTGGGAGGAATTATGAGAAACGTGTTGTGCTCTGAATAAGAGATAATATTTTTTGCTTGACATTGTATACTTTTGGTAGAGTAGCTTTTCTAATGTGATATGGATTTTTCATTTGCACAGTTATATTTCTAAGGAAGAAAATGAACAAAAATTGTGGTCATTTCAGGTTCAGCTCTGCAGCTTACGTTAGTTTTGTGTAAGTTCTTGCTCGTCTCTGGAAAACTGGGTTGAACTCTTGTTTTACATTGGATGTAGTTTTAAATCACAGAATGGGTCAAGTTGGAAGGGACCACTGGATGTCATTTGGTCCAACATCCTGATCACACAGAGCACTTAGTCAGAATTGTGTCCAGATGGCTTTGAAATATTTCCAGAGAAGTAAGCGATTCTAAAACTTCTCTAGGCAACCGGTCCTAGTCCTCAGTCACTTGCACAGTAAAATTCTTATATCCAGATGGAATTCCTGTGTTTCAGTTTCTGCCCATTGCCTCTTGTCCTATTGCTTAGCACCACGGAGAAGACCTTGGCTCCATCAAATGTTTGACTGGAGGCAAGAGAGTGTTGATTTGCAAATGGGTTCAAATCTTTACTCCTGCTTCTGTTGATTTGAAGAACTGGGGAATTTTATCCAACCCTGCTACCTGCCTTTGAGGGTAGTGGAGGGCCTCAGAGTCCTGAGAATGGGATACACTTCAGTCGAGGAAAAAATTGACTGTCAGGAGAAATATTCATAGTCACAGGAAACTTTGGAATGGTTGAATTTAAATACATAAATATTTTATAAGCAAGTCTTGTTTCCATGCACATTATCATCTGAGACTGGCACTTTAACTGTAACTTTAAAATTCATTGCCATTGAGGTATTATATAGTTAATGTGCTATGTGCTCCTGCCGTTCAAAAACCATGGTTTCTTTTCAGTAGCTTTAAACTCAATTTCTTCATTCTAAATGCTTCTAAGTCTCGCACTCCCTCCCTTTCCTCCCTCTGCTGAAAAGCTTACTCTTTCTGTTTTAAAATGTCCTTAAAATAAAAAAAAACCCTTGATTTTTTTTTTGTTGGTTATCATGTAACTCTTAGTGTTTAAAGCAGCTATTATATTTTAGTACTGTGCTGTCAATAAAATGATCTCATACATATCTGTAGAAATAACAGGTAAGGAGATGTGAGGTCTGAGAGAATAAATAAAGTCTGAAATTCCCAACAAATATTTTTCCAAGGCATGGGCTTGGAAGATAGTGTAAGACTGTGCCCTGGTCCATATACCATCTTCACAGTTAGTACATATTGGGGAACTTTTCCATCTTTTGAAATACTTTTCGTGCTGTGCCCGTATTTTCAGTATGAGAAGATAGGTTTCTATGTCTGTCCATAGCACGTGCCCACTGTTTGGAGAGAAGAGTGCATAGTTCTACAGAGAAAGATTTAATAACTCCATGACTCCTTCCAACTCTACAACAGTGTACTAGTCAGCCTTTCCAGGGAAAGATCATCTACTGTACTTGCCTGTCTGCTGTTTCCCTCGCCATTATGAATTGAGTTGCTGAAACTGAAAAGAACGATCCATGTTTTAACTCTTCAAGTTTTTGTCAGTATTGAATCCTAATGCAGGAAAATCAGTCTGAATTGTACTTGAGTTCTTAGTTCATTTTGTGTAGAAGAGAGAAGCAGTCAGTCCATTTGGAAGATGAACTGTTTCTCTTGGTAATAATAAAACCCCAAAACCAAGCAAACAGCATTCAAGTGTTGTTACTCTTTTTGTGGTGTTGGGGTAATACATGGCCTGTTTAGATCCTTGAACAATAAATAGTTAGTCCTACAGTTCTGCGCTCCTGCAAACAGATAACATGCAAGAGACTTGTTGACAATAAAAGTTTGTTTCTTTTCTTTTGTTACTGTTGATACAGTTATGTAGCTTTCTGTATGAAACTTGTTGATATGCTCCTCTCATTTGGAATTAAACCAATTTTGGTATTTGATGGATGCACCCTACCCTCTAAGAAGGAAGTGGAAAAGGCCCGACGAGAGTAAGTACTGAACTTCATTGATTTGCAAGCAAAGCAGTGCATTTGTCACTACAGTTAACTTTGAAAGTCAAAAACCCTCAAATTTCAGCAAGATAGTAAGGTCTGGTAAACTTCCCTGCAATGTAGTGTGATTTCATTTAATTTACATCTAAAATCAACTTCTTAGAGGTTTTATTCCAAAAATAGAAATGCACTTCACAAATAAAAGCCATTTGATAGAGGAAGGAAGTAAACCTCTGAACATTAGTTCCTGTAATGTATTAGAGGCTTTTAATTTACCCACCCTTTTGATCTCTGGACAAAAATATTTCTTCCCAATATAATTTCATTTAAAAATAATACCACCTTCCTCATCTTTCTCTACAACTAATAAGATAAACGTGTTTCAGGATTGGATTCAGGTCCCTATAAATGGAACTTCTCACTGAAGCTGTGAGAATTTCTCACTAGTGATTGTTTTTTATAAATTCCCATGAGACATGTGCTCCCTTCAGGGTGGAGTGAACGATTTCCAATATTTGAAATTAAGTTAATTATGCCTTCTGTCTTCTAAACCAATAAGTATCTAATGTCAGATACTCCCAAATTAAATCTGTTTTACTGCAAACTGAGAGTGGTTGCATTTCTTCTTTTACACTGCTGATTTCAGTTCCTGATTTGTCTCTATTTTCTGAGAAAATGCTATAAATGTCCACGTGCTAACCTAGTTATCCTTGTCCATACAGCAACTGATTCTTCTGTTTTAAAAAATTACGCAATAGACCAGATTTTGAAAGTGTTCCAATTTTTTTTCCCCTTTCCTAGCTGTCTCTCTTAGTCTTCTCTGCTATTTGTTCTTTTAAATGAAAAGTAATCTGAGTTTGGTGGATTATTTTTATCTATCCTTTAGGAAGCGTCAAGCCAGTCTTCTGAAGGGGAAACAACTGTTGCAGGAAGGGAGACTGTCAGAAGCTAGGGAATGCTTTGGGCGCAGTGTAAATGTTACCCATGCTATGGCTCATGAAGTTATTAAAGTAAGTTGTTAATACTGTTTATAGTGCCATCTTAAAAAAAAAGAAATGCAGTAGGTAGTATGTCTTACTCTGCATTTGTATGGCTACATCACTACCTCTTCTGTGTAGGCAAGGAAAATACTCCCTTCTTCCTAATTGTCCTGCATATTACTGGATTGTGTTAGGCACAGTTAACAAACTTTAACTTCACTTCTAGTTTATTATGCCCAGTTGTATAAATAATAATGATGTGTCAATTGAAATATGTCTTCTTACTGCTATGAACTGAGTTTGATAACACCTTATTTACTTTTGATGCATAAAAACTAATCAAATTACTATTTTTTTATATTTTTCCACTCTACTGACTTTCTGAGCATAGACTACAGAAAAAAATTTGGCTGCTTAAAAACCTTTCTAGTAGCTTTTTGCTATACTTCCACTGCAGTCATAGCATCTTTATCAAAACAGTATTGTTTGTTCTGCTGTTTTTCCTCTGTCCAGAATATAGCTTGCATGAGTTTGAAGCTGAAACCTGTGGTCAGATGCAGTCACCATAATGTTACAGGCCAACACAGGAAAAGCTGTTTTTGTAGACTAGTCTATATAGATCTAAACTGCTTGAAACTTGAGGTTTTGAATATGAAATATTGGGCTCTAATGGGGGCGGGATGGATGTGTGATTTAAAAGATCATGGTTTTGACTTTTTAATGTAGAGGTTCTTATGCTTTCAGATCTCTTAAGATAATTACTGAAAATTGATGCAAAGTACTTGTCTGCTTCTTGTTTACATACAGGCTGCACGGGCCCGGGGAGTTGATTGTATTGTTGCTCCTTATGAAGCTGATGCTCAGTTGGCTTACCTTAATAAGATTGGCATGGTTCAAGCTATAATTACGGAAGACTCTGATCTTTTAGCTTTTGGATGTAAAAAGGTATGAAAGAAGATACTAACAACCCCTACCTCTTCCTGGTATCTTAAAAGCACAGTTTGAAGTTGCCAGATGTGTTTGATGTATGAATTTACTCTTCCACAGTAGATGTGGGAAACAGAAGAGATGAGAAAAGCACTTTGCTTCTGTTGTTTTCACCAAGTGCAGTGAACTAACTTATATGCGTGAAAATTATTGTTTTCACTTCCTCTTAATTTTCAGGTATTTCTGAAAATTGACAAGTTTGGAAATGGACTAGAGATAGATCAAGCACGACTAGGAAGCTGCAAACAGCTTGGAAATGTATTTACAGAAGAGAAATTCCGCTACATGTGTATTCTTTCTGGTTGTGACTACCTCTCATCAATTCATGGAATTGGGTTAGCTAAAGCGTGCAAGTTACTAAAATTAGCCAACAATCCAGATATTATAAAGGTAAACTTGGTTTTGTTTGTTTTTGTTTTTTTTTTTTAATAAGGCTTTGCATTTTTTTCCCCCTCATTATTCGTGTGGGAGAGACAAGGTTTTGGAATCTTATTTAATTACATGCCTATGGATATGGACATTTATATATTAAAAACAGTATAGAAGAAAAGTTTAGTATGGCGCAGAAAATAAGGTCAGGTTTTTTCTTGTCCAATGCATGAAATGCAAACAAATGTAGTACTAGGAAATACAGAGGCTAAGGGACTGGGTATGACTTCTGTGTAGGTAGCAAAGGAGTAAAGAGGTTTTTAAGAACTAATAAGAATACCTTATGGGCCTTATTTAGCTGGAGGCAGGTAAATCTAATCCAGAAAAGCATTTAAATATGCAGTCTAATTAACTTAGTGTGTTATCTTCTTTCTTAAGTTACTTGTGTGCTTTAGTGTATTTTGGTTTTTTCTCTTACAGGCTGTACGCAGCTATGATTTTTATTTTTAAACTTTTCTGTATCATGTATAGAAGGCATCAAAGTAACTGGTTTGGCTTTTGTGGAAGTAAAAAGGGTACTTTGAACTTTTCCCATATGAATAATTTCCTTTAATGAATCCCAGAGCAAAATGTCAGGGCTTAAGCTGATTAGTATTGCTTTTTTTTCTGTTCTAGAAACACCCATGTATTGCTTATGTATCCTGATAATATGAATAATAAAATCTGATATGCATTAGTTTAAATAAATATACCTTAAGGAGATGTTTTGTGTTTCTAGTCACATTTTGTACTTATTTATTAAACAGGAAGTATTTATAAAGAGTTGAATTGTGTTATTTGATTGTAAGCTACTTAAGTGGGAAAATAATATATAAAATTTCCTTTTCTTTCCTTCCCCTGTTTAAGTTTAATCTGCTGTTGTAAGAGGACCTGCATTCTACATTTAATTATACGCAAAGATACTTAATAATTTGCATGTATTTAAGTGTTTGTGTGAGCTGTTTAAATGAAGCAGTTGAGCAATTTGTTTTTTACAGGTTATTAAGAAAATGGGGCAGTACTTGAAGATGAATATAACAGTACCAGAAGAATACATACAGGGTTTTACACGAGCCAATAACACGTTCCTTTATCAGTTAGTTTTTGATCCTGTCAACAGAAAATTAGTTCCTCTGAACGCATATGGGGATGACATTGATCCAGACACACTAAGTTATGCAGGACGGTATCCTTTATGCTGAAACGGCAGAATGGGGAAATAAGGGTGAGCAGGTGTGGTGTCTTATACCTTCCATTGCATCAGTGGTGTACTTAGATTTTTTTTCTTTCATTGCACCTCTGCTGTTGACTAAAGCCTGGCTTTTCTGCAGTCTTAAAATTTGCGGGGATTACCTTCTTTTCTTCTTTGCTCTGATTTAAATAAATGAAAAAAAAGTGCAGGGAGTAACTCAGTGACTTATTGATACATCATTTTAGGCAGAAGTTATTCATCTGGGTTTTTTTCTCTTTAGAAAAGAAATTGTTCAATACAGGCTATATTTAAACTGTTTGAGTTACTTTACGACTGTCTTTAATTTCTGTTTAGTTTAAGTGTGTTATAATCTTTGCCAGTTATAATCTCGCAATTTCTGTTCAACTCATTCTCTAATCTAAGCATTTGTTATTTACCAGATATCTCTTTTCTGTAGAACAAGTAGCATTTTGCAACATAAATTGAACATGAAAAATTAGGAAAATTAAGAAAGAGGAGACTGTTGAAGCAGTTACTAACTTTGTATGTTCAAGACACTTAATCTCTGGCATTTCCAGAAATTAGGAAGCAGAAAGTTGGTAATTTTTTCTGCTGACAAGTGAAGGAGTTAATTTTGACTTATACCTGCAGTTCTTGTCAAAACATGAGTTACAATTGCTGTTGCATCAGATTGATCCAAAACCAGTAGTATTAATCCTTTTGGTTAATATTCTAGCTGTTCTTTTTATCACAAAAATGGGAAACAGATATTCTAACATCATACGACAGTTCTTGAAATATAGTAAAATGTTCAGATATTTTCCTTTACTATGATGGAAACAGACACTTTGGTGATGATACTGCTTTTCAAATTGCCATTGGCAATATTGATATCGATACAATGGAACAAATTGATAATTATAACCCTGACACTGCACAGGTAACCTCTTTACCTCTTTGTTCTGAAGTTATATATTAAGAATTTGATGTGGGTCTGAACATTCATGAAAAAATGATTGAATGTTAACTGCAAATGAATTGGCAATGAAAGCTATTCTGTTACTACAGAAACCGTATGCTCCCAACACATGTATTTATCACTCTTTTTACAAGTGAAGTTTTATTTTTCATGGCATCTGACTTTAATATTTGTTATACTGTCAGGCTTTTTTGGTAACTCCTTAATACTAATGACAGAAGAAAGTGATTTAAAACCAAAGTTATCAGAGATATTTGAATTCCTTTGTAGTAGCATCCCAAATTATGTTTTCTGAATAGAAATAAAATTTAAACTTGTAATTTTGTAACACATGGTCAGTTAAACACTTGTACCATACTGAAATTAAGTCATGGCAGCGCAAAAAAAGAGAATTTGTATAAAAAACTTGATAAATATGGGAACAAAAAAGGAAAGGTATGTGTACAGTATGTCATTAGATGTACAAATGTTAAAATGTCCTTGTATACTAAATCAGGAAATCATATGTAGAAGGCAAGATTATAAACCTGTGTCTTGGGTTTTAGTTTTATCTTTTTTTTTTGTAGCCTGTGCAGCAGAGAAGTTGTGGCTGGAATGACAGACGTGATAATCATGTAAAAAGCATTTGGAGCAGAGAATACAAGTTTGGCCCCACTGAAGATACTGTTCCTCCTAAAATGCATTTACTAGAGAAACCAACAACCAAAGGCATGGAGAAAATAGTTAGCATTAAAGGGCTAAAACTTCCAGGCAAAGAGCTCTTGGCAAAAAGGCCAAGGAGTGGTATGTTTTTGTTAAAGAATTATGTGAATAACAGTAGAAGGCTGTGGGAAAAGATTTTATCTTGGGCTTGATGGTATGAGATTTTTAGAGGCTTAACTCTAAACTGTTACTGTTTGTATTGTGTGTTCAACAAGCTACAAGACTCAGAAGCCGTAATATTAAAGCCCAGATAGTGATTAAGAGTGATGGCAACCTTTCTGCAGAACTTGAGTTTAACTTTCTTTTATTTTCTATAAAACTTCGGTGTTTTCAATTTTAAGTTATGTTTAATATGTTCTATTTTTATGTTTTTGTTTTTCATTTCTATTTTATAATGGCCTGTGAAAAAATTAAAACAGCGTGTTTTTCCTAGCATTGATATTAGGCCAGGCAGAAAACTTGAAGAAGGTTTTCTGTACTCTTTTCACACTGTGCTGCCTGTATCCCCTGTATAGATATCCTTTATGCCAGCTTTTTCAACTCTCTAGTGGATCTGTGCTATCTTGTCTTCTACACCACCTAAGTGGTGAAATGTGCTGAAATAAACTGTGGGCTTTTAGTAGAAGGGGCACTTTTTTGTTCATATTATGCTTTATCTAATATGTTAAGTATTTTCTCTTTTATTCCTCTGCTTCCTTTTCTTTCTGATTATGCTACTAGGGCTTTATTTTTTTGCATTTCTTACACGAGAGTTTTGCATTTCTTACACGAGAGATTAGGAAGATACCAAGAGTATCAAAATTTGTAGCAACCTACCTTTAAATCAAATTTAGTTTTTCTTTCAAAGTATTAAAAAAACCCTAACAAACAAACAAAAAAACCCATACCAAAACAAGCATCCAAAACAAACATGCTTCATTTTAGTTGTTCTGCCTTCACTCTGTCTACCAAAAAGGTACTTTTAAGTCTATATACTAGAAAACAATGGTGTTAAAAACTTTTTAACTGTAATATCAATAATGTTCCTACAAGACCTTACTAATATTTTTAATATGTAAAGATTAGTTATTTCATCACTGGTTAATTGTAGTATGTGCTTCTACAATGATGTTTAAATTGTCTAGATTTAGAAGAAATCTCAGATGGAGATCTGTTGAAGCAATATTCATTTGCAAAAGCAAAAAGAATCAAGAAGGACGATGATCATGATGGTCAAGCACAAAAGAGTGTCTCAGCAATACAAAGCGTTGATTCTTCAGGGAATTCCATCACTCAAGAAAGCTCTAACTCCCTGCCCAGAGTTAGAAATAAATTTGCTTCCTTTTTACAAAGGAAAAACAAAGACAAGGATGCTGTAATTGTTCCAGGAACAAGAAGCAGGTATGCTTACATCACATGTTTTCATAAGTAACAAAGTACTATTTCCTGTCCTGGTTGCTGAAATAACCTTAATACTGAAAATAAGAAAAAAGCTACTTCAGACTTTTCTATGTAATTGCATGCACCTGAGCCAAGATGGAGAGTCCTTTGTGCTAGGCAGGCTATCTGTGGACAGATTATGTTAATTTTTTATTGCAGAAGTGAAAGCTGAGACTATTCATAGAGTCATAGAATCATAGAATGGTTTGTGTTGGAGTGGACCTTAAAGATCATCTTGTTCCACCCTCCCCTGCTGTGGGCAGGGACATCTTTCACTAGATCAGGCTGCTCAGAACACTTCCAAGGATGGAACATCCACAACTTCTCTGGGCAACCTGTTACTGTGCCTCACCACTACCTCATAGTAAAGAATTTCTTCCTAATATCTAATCTAAACCTGCCCTCTTTCAGGTTGAAGCCATTCCCCCTTGTCCTGTCACTACATGTCCTAGTGAAAAGTTCTTCTCCAGCTTTCTTTAGGCTCCCATGTGCATACTGGAACATGCTATAATGGTCTCTCTGAAGCCTTCTTTTCTCTACGTCGAACAACCCCAGCTCCCTCAGCCTGTCTTCACAAGAGAGGTGGTCCAGCCCTGTTATCAGCTTAGTGGCTCTCAATATAATAATCAATACTTCTGGGTGTCAAAATTAATTAGCAATTGGCCTTTTTTTTTTTTCCCCAGATAAAGGGCATATGACATACCCCCCCAAAAAAGGTAGCTGCTTTGTGCCAAATATGCAAGGAGATAGTCAATGCATTGACTTAAGTTGACAGAGTTTTTTGTTTCAGTAAATCCAAACCTGGTCATGCCATGTGACAAATACCTATTTGTATTCATCTCATTCAGTTGATGCAGCTGATCTCTGTAGAGCACTTTGAGAACAGGGACTTTGGGTTTGTTAGGTTTTTGGAATGTTTTTTTCATTTAGTTGTATTTGGCCACAGCTACTTGGATTTGCTTTACAAAGCATTATCACAATTAAGTCTATTATTCTGTAATTTTTATCTTAAATAATTTGAATATTTTAGAGCATTTAAATATTTAGAGCAATTTGAATATTTAGAGCTCTCCAATTTTATAGAGCAGTCTTAATGCTGGTGTTCTTTAGTTTTCAAGCACAACTTCCAGAGCTGAAAGCTTTTGAGTTTTCTTATGTTGTATCAAAACTTAAGAGTTGTCATTGATTCTAGGTTCTTCCCTAAATCTGTGCTCAGTACTCTTAGGAGCTGCTGCTATAGCATGGAAAAGAAGTAGTAAGGTTCTAATTTCCTTGATAAGAGGTGCTGAAGTACTTCACTACTGCTTAGCTTTATGATAATATATTCTTAGTTTTGTAGGATTCCTAGATGTTTCTGGTGAAGAACCTTATTAGTATTTCAGTCAATTAATGACATGTTTACAGATGCTTCTTTACTGTTATTTGTTAAATACCTCCCTGAGGGACTTTGCCTATTGTTAAAACAATTTGTCTGCAAGTATACTTGAAAATAAAATTGATGCATAGAGACAACTATTGGATTTTGAAGATGACATACATTTGCAGTAACTTTCTTCTCCCTTGCCTTTACCTTTTTTTTTTTTTCTTTTTTAGGTTTTTCTACAATGATGCAATTATGTTTGATGGTAGAGCAAAGAAGGATGATGATCTAACTCAAGATGCTGAGCAGGATTGCCAGAAACAGGAAGTAAAACATGTAGGAGAAGATGTTTCTCAGTTTTCAGAAACTGAAAAATCAACAAGAACTGTCCTTACATCTCCTGGAGAAATGCAGAAGGGTTGCTTCCAGTGGTTCAACAGCTTTGTAAATAATTCACGAAATCCTGGTCCATCTCACACTGTATTTTCACAGCAGTTTCACCAAGAGAGAAACAACTGTGTTATCTCCCCAGGAGATCAGAATAATGGGGTCCAAACAGAGGATGAGGCAGTGTGTGATGAACTGGAGGAAGAGTCCTCCCCCTTAATTGAACTGGGACAGTCATCACAGTCTCGTGAGTCTTGTAAGCCATCAGAATGGAGTAGTATGGAGTCTTCAGAAATATTACAAGTGTCCAACAACAGTTCAGATGTAAAGGTAAGAAAATGAGACATTTGTTTCAGCATTTTTTTTCATTTTAAATTATAAAAGAAATTATGCAGTGAAGTCTTAGCACAAGCTACATACTATGTAGGGCATCACTCTAAAGATAACAAAACGTCTCTAAATAGGATTATAGAATGATTACTTTCATTCTTGTCAATGCTTAACACAATTGTAATATAATGTGGATTGACATACTAGCTTAAATAATGTCTATTCTCTGGTTATAGTTTGTCTTCAGTTTTTCTGCTCCTATTGCAACAGTGGGTCAAAGAAAAAACCTGGTAGGCAAGCTTTTGTTCTTGCCCTTTTGTTAGTTTCTGAAGTCCTTTCAGAAAACATATATGTCTTCGTAGTGTTGTTTGCGGCAAATAAGCCCAGGTGTTTGTCTAAGTTCTTAGAACTGCTGAAAAGGTTATGTCTTATAAAGTATATACCTGTAGATATGAAAATATATATTGTGTTTACAAAAAAAACCCCAACCTGTTTTAAAACCAAATGAATTTTTTCCTTGAGGAATCTGACTCCAGTTCAAAAATAGCTGAGGGTGAACATACTCGGTCTCTGGTATTTTCTGATGTTCAAACTGACAGAAAAATTACAGTCATAAAGACCAAGGTAAGAATTCTTTTAACTCTATGAGCTTTACTGAAGTCTGAAAATTAGTTTTTGCTTTCTACTACTTCATTATAGAACTCTCAATGAAAACTTAAGAAATGCAAATGATGGCAAGACAAAACTATATTCTTATTCTTCTACATTGGAGCTGAAAGGAAATATACCCAGGCCACCTATGATTGATAACACAGTTGCAACTTGTTTGGGGATTTTAAACACTTCAGTATAAAATAAGCCAAGCTAAGGCAAAAAAACCCCACTTAATTTTCCTCAGGCAGGCTAAAATCACAGGTTTTACAGTACAAATTGCAGTCATGTTCACAGTCCAGACAGAGTCACAAGATACAGCCTCATTTTATTGCTTGTCTTGATAAATCTGCTAGTTTAGCTACCTCTTGCCTCTTTGAATAGAGGAAGTATGTTTAAATTGCAAAATCTGGAAAGGTTTTTGTTAACCATTCTTTTTTAACTGTTTTAGTTAAAAGTCTTGTTAGACACTAACATATCAGTCGATTTTCCTTCAGAGCCTGCATTTCAGTTATTTTTCCTATTGGTTGCTCACCTGTAATTTGACTTCTCTGTGGTTTCTTAGATGTCTAAGAATAAGCTTAGGTTCCTTGTCTTTGTGACATTTCTAAGAGTTTTACACATTTGTCTAGTTTATAAAACTTCTAAAACTTTAACAGGTAAAAGTGCTCTGACTCCTTGTGTGTTGTCATTAGAATTGGCCAAAAGATGAATAAGTCAGAGGAAGATTTTTTCATCCATTCATGTATAGCCCCACTAACTTGCTCCCAGACAGACTGAAAACCACAAGATTCTCTCTGCTCAACAAGAATATTGTGTATTTTGTAAAATAGTGACATCTTGTGGTTATTGTTAGGAACTTACTCGTTAGGATGGAATTTACATTTTTATTCTGCAACATTAACTTTTTTCCTGCTTCTCATCAACAAGAATGAGGAACAAAATCATCCTGGGATTCAGAATTTTATTACTTTGTTTTTAAGGCTGTATTTAATGTTTTACTTTGTTTTGCTCACTTAAAAGGTATATTGGGAGAATGAATATACTAAATATTGGGGAACACACATGATGAAAGTACTGGAGGTAATATAAGCATAATGTAAAAACAAAATTTCAGTGTGCTTGGAGCCCTTCAGACAACAGAAAAACTGCTGAAAATCTGTGAGGGCAGTAAGGTTTATTTAAAGCAAGCAGCTAGTAGGAGGATTTCCCCCACTGATTTCCTTGGTCATGCATTCTGTTTCCTTTATGTGCTGGTAATAATATTTACAATGAACTGCATCAGAAAACTGGTGTGGCTGAAAATTTACTTTGCAGCAATAATCAAAAAGTTGGTCATACTGGAACTTGGGCCCATCCAGACTCTTGGATTCCTGTGAGTTGTAGCATCAATAAGATGATAGGAGAGGGAAGGGAGAGATAAGGAGCACCACTTTTGGCTCAGTTTTCTTTTAGGTTCAAGTGTAAACAAGGGAATTGTTTGCTGGTGTTAAGTGTCGTAGAAGATAGCAAAGGGTATAATTAGTTCCACATTTAGGGAAGAAGCAGTTAATCACGTAAAGCATAATTTACTCTGATTTTGGTAAACTGAATATCAGCTATTAGCTGATCTGTAGAGAAACTTAACTTGGGAAGGCAGTCTGAGAAATTTGTCAGCTCTTATTATGGTTCCAGTCCAAAATGTGAAGTGCCTACCTACACAATTCTAAAGTCAAAACTAATAGAAGGTTTTTTGCAAACACATACTTGTAAAATACTGAGCTCTTAATATTTTTTTATGTGGTAGTATTTCAACTGTCATTTTTATTCCTAATTATTTTTCACAATTTTTCTGCAAAGAGGCTAATGTTGAGAACAGAAAAGAACGTTCTGCTCTGGCTCTAAGTTTCTTAGTGAGTGTTCAGCATGCAGCTTTGCCTAATTTTGGGTTAGCTAGATTAAGTTATAACTCTGATGTAATTCAATACTACAGAGATATGTGGGATTATGGGTTACTTCACACATGTTGCAAAATGGCTGAGGTGATAGATAAATGGCAAAATAATATAAAGCAGGGAGTTTTAGGATTTTATTTTTATCCTTCCTAGTATTCTTGTTCCAATTTTTAGTTTGCAGTTTAAACACTTTTTTTTTTCCTTGGAATACCAAGATCTGCTTGGTAGAAACAGTTTGATTTCAATAATAGAATCACAGCATTGTTAAGGTTGGAAAAGACCTCTAGGGTCAAGTCCAGCTGTCAACCCAGCACTACTATGTTCACTGTTGAACCATATCCTGCAGTGCCATATCTGCATGATTTTTGAACACTTCCAGGGATGATGATTCTACCATTTCCCTGGGCAGTCTGTTCCAGTGTTTTACAACCATTTCTGTGAAGAAATTTTTCCTAATATCCAATCTAAACCTTCCCTGGTACAATTTGAGGCCTTTTGTTTTTGTCCTGTCCCTTTCTATCTGGGAGAAGAGACCACCCACCACTTGGCTACAATCTCCTTCCCTTCAGGTGTTTGTAGAGAGTTATAAGGTCTCCTCTGAGCCTCCTTTTCTCCAGGCTAAACAAACCCAGCTCTCTCAGCTGTTCCTCGTACGACTTGTACTCCAGACCCTTCCCAGCTTTGTTGCCCTTCTCTGCACGTTCTCTGCACGTCTTTCTGGTAGTGAGGCGCCCAAAACTGAATGCAGTATTTGAGGTGCAAAAAATTATATAACAAGCATGTGTGGTGGGGGAATGAAAAAATGCAAATACTTTGGATGACAAAAGTGCTATTTGCATTAATCAGTAAAGCATTTGAAGTGGGCAGAGCTGTGCCATTCCCTAAAGATGACCCAGCAAAACAGAAAAGATGATTTTTTTTTAGAAAAACACTTTATTCTTAATATTATTCTGATGGGAAACAAGAGCAACCTGGGTGTCCTTAACTAATCTTATGCAGCCAACTGTAAAATAGGAACTTCTTAGAACTGTAGACGCTCACTGTCTCTTCTGCAGGTATTGTATTTTGATAATTATGGTTTGGTGCTCATAAGGACAGACACAATCTAAAATAGGCTAGAAGTGAGTGATCACTTAGAAGCTGGAAATTGTGAGTAGTTCATATTTACAATGAAGTGCTAGAATGGCTCAGTGAAACATTCTAGTTCTTCTAAATGGCTACTTCCCCCCTCAAAAAAGAGGGAAAACCATACGTGTATGAAAGATGGGAAAACATGATAGAAAATATGTGACCTTTCACCACTTGTGAATTTGTTTGGCAAAGGAAGTTTCTACTGTCTCTAAAAGTGCATTATATCTGATGAATTATTGTGCTATGTTTATGCACATACAGTACAAATAGGAAGAGAGTGATAAAATAGTAATAGATGTAATTTTGAATTTAAGAAGTGTGGTTAGCTATTCACAGAAAAAAATCCTGCTTTAGTGTAATGTAGTCTGTTTCTTCTGTTGTTAAATTAAACTCAGTACTTTTTGGCACGAGGATCATGCCAAAAGAAGACAAAAATGATCACCAGTGTTGTTTCAGTGTCAGAAAGCATCATAGCAGTAGCCTCAAGCTGTCAGTCAGCCCGATATTGACCCCAGAAAAATGATGAGAATGTGAGTCACACTGACTGACACAATTATAGGAATTAAGGTGTGTCAAAATGAGTTTCATGTACTTATAAAGACAAAAAAAAATCCCTCCCCAATCAGATTCATTGCTTAACTGTTAAGTGAATTGAAAATGAGGCAAAATTTTTTTTCAATAATGGAGTGGTGGACAGCTAGAATAAATTATACAGTGAAGCCGTGTACTTAAATTGGTATGTTCAAATTTAAGACTGGTTGCATTTAAGAGAGATATTCTGGCCAAGGCCGGCTTTTCTGAGTTTCTGGATAAGAAGGTCCAACTAGAGGTCTAATGATCCTTGGGGTAATCATATTGTTAGCTCTATCCACCTTATGACTCTTTTTCCTGAAATCTGGGTATCACAGGGAGTGATACCAGAGGGTTGATTGTCTTAAAATTCTGAAAGCTGACATTGCATGAGGGCACAGCAAAAACTCTTCAAACAGGTGAAAAAATAAATATTCAATAGATTTTTAAAACTGCATTCGACAGAAACATGTATTCGCAGCTTTTTAGTATACAAAGACCTATGGAAACTGGTTTACCAGTTCTTACAGCTGCATTATGTCTAATATGTTTGAGTTGCCACTCTTTACATTATAGAAACTATCTCAATATACCTTGTTGTGGCAATTCAGATTGTATTATCTAAATACAATCTAAAGCAATTTTTTGTAAGCTTTGCAGCATAATATTTGTTGCTTACATGTTTTCATTTTAACTGTGTGTGTTGCAATATGAAAATCTCACAGGTTCCTGGTTTACGTAAATCCAGTAGTACAAGGTCACGTATTTTAACAAAGCTCAAACCATTGATACCAGCTAAAGTAAGTGGATTAAGCAGGAAACTGTCACCTGTGCAGAAGAGAAATGACTGTGATGCTGAAAATAAGCTGGGAATGCAGGCCACCGTTAGTGAACTCTGGAAAAGCTTCCAATTTAAAAGGTGAGTTGCTTTAACCCTTTACTTACTTTTATTTTTCACTGTACACTATTTTTCCAAAGAAACAATTCTCAAAGCAGGCTCTACACATACTCTCTATACAGTTCAATAAGGTAATACCTCAAGATAGGTATTTTCTACATATAGATTATAATTTTCTAAGCTTGATGTAAACGTGAAGCATGATTTTTGGAAAATGTCTTCTTAGAATTAGCCTTTTCTTTCTAACCAGGGAAATTCTCAGCTAAAATTCATTTATTGAATTGTATTGATATGGGCTTTTAGTTTAACATAATTGATATGAAAATCGTTACCATTGTTTGACATTAAACACCAAAAGTAATTTCTTAATCTAAATTCAAAAGCTGCATAAAAGTTGCTAAATCTAATTGAATACAGGGTTGCTTCTTTTTAACTCTGTGCTCCTCGTGTTTTGAGATGGCTGATTGTCAGAAGTGTTCTGCTTTCAAGATGTCCGAGAATTGATGAAATATGCCTGTTAGTTGGTCTCTGGTTGCAAGAGACATTTTTGCACATTTTAAAATGTTATTGCTTTTCCTTGTGAAGATGGTTTGTCTACCTTGAAGCTTCTGCAAATATCCTCAAGGTTTCAACTTGAAGGGCAATGATTATTTAAAAAAAGTAAAACGAAACTTGAAATGTAGGTACTCTAACTTATATTTCCATGGGCTAAGGTAAAAACTCCTGGTGGCAAAGTTTTCCCGGCTCAAAATAGCAACCTCTTTGAATAAATAAGTCTTATTTAAATTATTATTATTTTTGCTAATCTGAAACCAAATCTGAGGAGGATAAAAGTATTTTTTTCACTGAGTGGTTAATGATGATACTGTTGAGCATGTGTTAAGTCACATGAATGCATTTTAGGGTAGGTTATTATAAACACACAAGTGATTAGTTTAAAAAATATTAATTATTTACATTTTTATAAATCTTTCTTTTTATTGTCTAAAGAAGGAAGTGTTTTTGTATGTACTGCTTGACCTCTAATTGTGAATGTCTGACCAGGGTTGTTCACAAGGAGAAAATGAAGATAGTTTGATTTATCGGTATACAGGCATATAGAACAGAGCGAGCCTAGATGGCACTCTGTTCCTTTTCTGCACTGATGGTTGCAAGACTAGTCTCCCCACATTCATATTTTATCCATCCACTTTTGGTTTGTAACTTCTGTGTGTTTATAATTGGGACATATATTTTTGTATTACTAACTTCTGTGTAAGTAAAGGACTTTTTTATTAGCTCTCATGGGATTCTTTTCTTAATACATTTCACAAAAAGGGTTTCTTTTACTGCCAAAACTTACTAAGCTCTAAGTATTCTCTTTATTTTTTCAGATTTTAAAATGTTTCTAAATGAGTCTCATGTTTTAACAGTTATGTTACCTGATGGTAAATAAATCATGTGGGACACTAAATCTGTTCTGCCTTTATATCCCCTGAGTCTTGACATTTATAAAACTATACTTATGCAGAAGACTTAAATGTTCAGAAAGCATGTACAACCCCAAGTAGGACGAGACACATAGTCTTTCAGAAATAAGGTGAACAGCTGTCATTCTGTCACATTCAGTGAAGCTGTTCAGTTGTACTGAAACTGAAATTAAAACTTTTCATCATTAATTTTTATTTTGTACTTATTCATAGATTGGTGGGTAGTTAGGGGTCTTGCTTTGTTTTAACCCATACGTTCTTACTGGCCTGTGGTTAGAAACATAAAACATCATAACATTCTTGGGTTTTGTTTTGTCTTTGTTTTTTTGTGCAGAGAGTATGAAAAACTTCCTTCTTGTAGGAAGTCAGATCCTTTGTCTCCAATCAAAGATAATATACAGCTCACTCCAGAAACAGAAGAGGAGATCTTTAATCACCTGGAACGTAGTCATGTTCAGAGGGCTATATTCCAATGAACTGTTTGCTGCTCACAATGGGCTGGATTTTTAATCATTGTCAAAATTTACCTTCTGGGTATTTCATCAATATAGAAAAGATGCTTTGAAAACCAGCTATGTATTTTAGTCTGACTGGTGGTTTATCATCTCTTTTATAAAAGCATGAATTGAAAGGTGCAGTTCTATATTGACTGGAATAAAATAATTCAGATTTCTCTGTTTTCTTATTCAGAGTCTCAATCAAATTTTTGTCCAAATATTTTCTCAGTTGCCCCTGGGCATTTTGTGTAGGTCACATGTGCAATCCAAGTTTCTACAATAGCTATGGGTTTGCCTTTACACAAGAGCAGCAGAACAAGTCTCTGTCTTAGTTTCTAATAATTACTCATTTTTTGCCTCTTTCTTCTTTCCTCTTGAGCCTAATCTGGCTTCAAGACAGGTTTAAAACTGCTGCTCAGAGTCGGTAAGAGTCTGCAATATACTTCTAGCACTCAGCTAAGTAATTTTTTCCCTGTAAGGTAAGATTTGCTCTCTCAACAGTTAGCCTTCTGTTTGATATAGTTGTGTTGTTGGTGGGAATAACTTGGGGACTGCAGAAAGGAATATCACAAATATGTGGTCCCCAAATTTTCATATTAATGCAATGATAACCAAAAAAGTATAGGGTGTTCCTCTGTTTTACCTGCTTGTTCCACGTTTGTATTCTTTTCCAATAACAGACACCCAAAATACCAGTTCTCAGAACAAGGGTTACAAGATAGCATTGTCATTTTAACAAGCCAAGCTTTAGCGTTCAACTAAAGGGAAAGAATCTGGGAGATTAGGGTCCTTGCTATGTTTGATTGAATTACTATGAAATTGTGTGATGGGATTTTGGATTTCTAGCTTTAAAATCAGGATTTGAGTAAGTGTAAAGGTATGTCTGAATTTTTTCTGGTTTTATTAGGAATGGATAGTATTTCTTTCTGCAGCAGATGAAGATACAAAAGGAATCTTAACCTGTGAAATGTATCCTTGCCATTCCTGAGATAATACTTTCCCTCTGCCTTTGAGATTTTAGCAAGAATTTCGAGTTTGGAATTGACCTATGAGGGGCAGGAAGTTTTTTAAGTTTCAATGTCCATTTTTTCTCTTTTAGAGAATTTGCATCTATGGAACTAAGCTGCATTAAATTACAAAGAAGCTGCCTGAAAGAGTAGGTTATGTGTACATTTGTGACATCAGCCCTCTTATTTCTACAGTGGTATTGAAGGTATGCGATACAAGGAATTAAAGCAACGATGCTCTAGGACAGGCTTTCTTATATGTGCACCACTAGAAACTGCCTTAAAAGCAGGGTTTTTAATGTTGATCTTCAGTGATAATTATCTCTGCTGTGGTATTACAAATATAGGCCAGGCATAAACGTTTCTGTGTTTCCAGTCACAGAACTATTGTCAAGAATGAATTTTTTATGTGTTCCTAAAATATAATAAAAATGACAGAATGAATCTTTGAAGGGAAAACATAAAAAAATAACTTGTTTTCATCCACTGTTTATTTATCAGTGTGGGAGTCTCAAGGTTATTTTGTACAATGCACCCTTGCCTGTTTTATTCCTCTTCATAGGACCACTTGTTCCTGTTTTAGAGGATCATCATAAGAGACAAACTACTCATGTATTTTCAAGGACAGGTAATTTTAAGGAAATATTTTACATGCAAGCTACATTGTGTGATCTCAAAGTAGGTTTCTTAAAAATACTTCTGTATAGTTTCTGATTTGTGCTTTGAAGGTCTTAGGCACTGACTTGACATTACAGGGGATTCTTTTCAGGAATAGAGGTATCTGTTACATTATGTGTAAATATGTAATACATGTAAGCATATGATAGTGTGTAAGTTTTATACTTCTAATGTGGAGTTCTTAGGTTGGTGCTTGCTCTGGGAAAGGTACAAGAAGATATATGCAAATTAATTGGTGCAAAACTTTATTCCTGAATTAAATAGGCTAGGGTAGAAAATACAATATTCCATAGTAAAAATTATTCTATGTGAAAATAGGAGAAATTATTACATGTTATTATGGTATGGGGAAGTTAAAATAAAACATACCACATTAAAAAGGAAAAAAACTTGAAGCAGGGAGAGTTCGGTGGTTTAAAAAAGCAGGCATTTGAAAGATGGGTAGTTGAAAAACAAGAAATGAGTAGGAGGAAATGAAAGCAGATGGCAACTTGAAGGCATATGTCTTGTTAGCTTTTTAATCTAATACAAAATACTAAATATAGTTTTTTACTTTGTATAACTAGTACTTTTGGATTTTATCAGCAGGACTTCAGAGTATTCTTACAAAATGGATGGCTTTGCTATACCCTATTAAAAGGGTGAATCTGACACAGAAAAATGGAATTTACTAATGTGCTTAAATCAAGCTTCACTTTTGAAAGTGCTGACTCGCCATTCCTTCCTCAGAATGGTCATATGAACTATAAATATTCAGTAAAACAGAAAATTAACATGAGTCATGATCATAAAAATGAAGTAATGGTTTTGAAACTGTAGGTAAGACATTTCTCCAAATTCAACCAAGTCTTTCTACGTAAATCTTTTTGTTGTAATTACAACAGTTGGTGTTAAGCATATGTTCTGTCTCACACAAATCAATACAGTAGTTAGTCATTTTTATAGGACTGAAGAATATTGAAAGAACATAGGGCTTTGCAAACAGATTGTAAAAACCGTCATTACATTTAAATAATAGTATTTTAAGAGAATTTGCAATACTGTGCCTTTTTCATATATTATTCATGAACACTTTATGAAGTACTAGAAGCCCAGGGTATTCAGATTTTATGTATCAAATAGTGTCTGCTGATTCTGTTCGTAACAAAAATGTTAAACTTACAAGGTGATGAAGTTAAGAGAATTCTTTGGTCTAGCCATGATAGGTACCAAATTAAAATTATCACCATAGGAGGGAAGAAAAAAAGTGGAATTCCTTTCTGAAAAACAGAGGTCATTTTGTGCTGCTAACAGGCCTGAGTCTGGATGTAGCAACCCAAAGTTTGATTGTGACAGTCAAGAAATGAATATACTTGTTGGTCCTATGGTTTTCACATGGTGTTACATACCTTTCAGTTTGGCAGTGAAATGACAGGTGCCTGAATATTTATGCCAGCTTTGTAAGTAATGCAGAAACCAGGCAATATATTTTCAAGAGCAAAGTCAGAAAGAGTTTCAAGCTGTTAGCAAGAGGACTGGAGAGTGAGAAGATGTGGGTAAGGAAGCCAAGACTAAAACCAGTCCCTGAATCCATTAGTTCAAAAGTTCTGTACAGTTATAGGGTAAACTACTGCTTAATTACTATTTCTCATTCGAGTACAAAGAAGTTTTAAATACCATTGAAGAACAACCATCGCAAATGTGATGGCCTCAAGCCATTTTGTTATAAAATATTGATGACAACTTCTTGGGAATTATGGATAGGAAAACCACATATTATTGACAATGTTAGAAAGAACTCTAGATAATGAGGCACTGAGTCTAATAAGGTCACTCTACTTTTTTTCATGGTATTTAGTAAGTTACACCAGCTTCCATATCCACAGAATAGTCCATATAGCATAGAGCCTTCTGAATACATAGAATAGAGCCAGCTGGGAGTACAAGACAGAGACTGACTCTACTAGAGCGGTGTCTGCACTGTGACAGAAATAGAATGAATTCTATACACATGAAAAAGTTATACTGAATGATGAAAGCTTAAAGGTGATAGGGATGAGTTGAGGAAAAATGGTATGACTGAATCTAGCATAAAAGGAAAAATAAGAAGGGGAATTTATAAGAACCAGCCATTTTAGGGAACAGAATTAGAGGGGGTGTTAGAAATCAGAAGAGGCTGAGAATACTTGCAGCAGGAGGTAGCTATCCTGCAGTAATGTCTATAGTGATATGTAGATATGTGTGCACATTTAAAATTTGCCTCCTTCAAGCTCTGAAAAGTAACTTTTCAGAAATATTCAGATGTTTAAGATGATTCTTTTTGGCTAATGTAATGAATATTTGCTTAGTATGAAAGATTTGATGAAGGGTTTCCTCTCCTCATGTGTTTGCACAGTGAAATGTTTAGTATTTAGCACCTCTACTGCCAGAAAGGTATTAAATGGTTATTTTTCTTAGTATTATAAATCCTAGATATCAGTCTTCTCAGAATTCCAGAATATTCTAGTAGAAACTGAGGAGTTTTATGCCTAAGACATGTATTTAGTGCACATGCTTTGTGTCTGTAGAATGCATATTCTAGGCATAGAGTGAGTTTTGTCAGATTTTACAAGAACATAAATTAATTTGAGGTATAATTAATGACTTCTTAAGAAGCAGATTAATGCATAACTTATATAATGCAATAAAATATACCATTCTGTTTAAAATCTGATGCTTTGTGTATGCTGCATCCAAATTACTTCCATTATGATATTTTTATCATCTGTGATCACTTCTTAAGATTAAATTTTCAGCTTTACTTTAGACTACAGAATAATGTTCTGCAGTGAATGAGATTAGCCTACCCCATTTGGAGTAGGATCTTCGTATTTTCATTGCTGAGTTCAGCTTATGCATCTCAAAATGCACTGTCAAAGAGTACTGTTGATCTCCAGTTCTTTTCTTTGGAAAGTGAGACTATGCTTTTTTTTTTTTCCTTCACGTAGGAGACTGTAGGAAACACTAGGTCAGTAGAATAAAAATGCTTGTCAGGGAAATTTGTCCTGTGTCAAGGATTAGTTTCTGTTCTAATAGCGCTCACTCTCCACAGACTCCTGTGCTCCAAGCAAAACCTTACTTAAGAGATATAAAATTCTGGATTTGGAACATGGCATATACCTGTGTGAGGTTCCATTTTGGGGAAGATTCTTTAATGGTTTTGGAATACCTGTGTGTAGTGTTCTAAATGTACATATGACCTGGAGCAAGGCATCTAAATGTCTGAGATACAGTGTTATCAATGAGGCAGACAAGACTGAGTTTGGGAAACTAGAAATTTTATTCTTTGCATTACTTCAAAACCAATAGAAGTTAATATGAACTAGTCGACAGCCTGTGTCAAACAGGAATGTAGGACTTTGTTAAGATGGTTTCAAGTCCAGTATGTCAGGGAGCACCAGAGTTTGGTTTTCAGAACATGTCTGGTTTAAGTACTTGCAGTGAAGTAGAAGTCATTCCAACACTTGTAATAGCACAAGCATTCAATTGATGGACTTGCTTTTTAGTTTTTTGAGTCTAGCATGTTTTTCATCCATTGGCTTGTATTTTTATCTGCTATATGAAAGGAGGTCAGTTCAACAACATTTATCTCATAGCTACCTCAAATCAGGGGAGTAACTAACCATGCTTATTCTAAGCTTATACTAAATGGATTTAATTATTGATTTCTTCAAAATTATTACCTTTCATCATTAACTATTTCTGCTGGTACTCAACAGAACTCTACGTGAAACTCAAGTGAGAGAGCTTTTGGAAATAGAGTAGTTTACCAGTTGACTGGGCACCTCACTCACTGCCAGAAGGTGTGAGTACCTCTGTAGTACCAAGGCATGTGGAGGTGTGGTGTTGGGGTGTGTGTGTGGGTGGGTTGTTTTAATTGTTTAGTATTTATTTCTTTAAAATATTTATCTTGGTAGTAGCAAAAAAAACACCTGCAGCTTGCCTCTTGCTCCCACTGTAAAAGTATTTTTCCCAATGATTTACAAATGAGATTAATGAATCCATTAGTTTTACACAGATCACTAAACTTCTTGGCTGCCAACAGTAGAGAAGTTTCCTACTTTTTCTTCTTTAAACTGAACTTTTAAACAATAAAAATAAAAGATTTTGTTACCACACTATTACTCTCCAATCAATAATTTTAAAATTCTTTCAAGTGAAAGGAAAAAGAATTGGATTGCTCTTGAGAATGCATGTATGTTGTTTTGTTTAACAAAGCTTTTAAACTTAAGACTAATCAGACTACTTCCTAGATACTTAAAAGTCTAGATGATATAACTTATATTCCTACAGTGCTTGCAGTTAAAGTGCTACAGCATTATGGTAGTATTTTTTTAAGAAACAATTACCCTCCCTCCTCCCTGTATTTGAGAAGCTTCCATGCTTAATCTTGGTTTTAGAGAAGGAGGTATGCTAAAACCTTTTTTTATGTATACTCTATAAAGTGAGAGAATTGCCAATAGTAAACAAAATAGATTACATCTTAACAGTATTTCATAGCTAGTTATCCAAGTTACCAAAAGTAGCATTGGCTAGGGCATTTTTCAAGTGTTTACCCCAGACGTTCACTGCCTCTTTTCAAGCTGGATAAGTTAGAACAGTATTGTATACCAGCATATATAAGTTGCTCATGTATCTGTAGAAGCCCACTGAAATTCCTGCTTTGCTGCTGTCACCTGTCCCTTCATTCCCCACACATTGTTTCCCATGCTTTACTTTGCAGTTTATATAATGAGAATAAGAAATGTTCTAGTCCTACTCTAAGTCTGCCAACATTTTGAGAGTCTTTTATCTAGAGACAAAGGATTTGAGGCATATTCCAAATCCTACCCCCATTACGTGTTTGTAACTCTTAATATGGAGCCTAAAGTTGAAGAGATACAAAAAATGGAATTAAAATTATCCTTGTCTGCATGATTTTTCTAATGTATCTGGCTGAAAGAGAAGCTGCAAGAATTAAGACAAATTTACTATAATACAATCATCAAACTGGGAGAGTGCCAGTTCAAGACTAATTAAAAGAAAAAAACCCAAACAGTCACAAGTTATACATCTAGTGGAATGACTCTATGCTGCTGTGAGTTAAGTATACTAATATAATTAATACACTGAAATTCATATAGAATACAGTGGAACACATAAAGCAAGCCATTGTGGTCACTTAATGGAGGGGCCCATATTTCAGGAGGTCCTGTTATGGTTCACCACAAATCTCAGGACAAGGATGAGTCACTTGTCTTAGTATTTTTTACCTTCATATTTGTTCATGAATGGAGAGTCTGCTTGTGGTAAATGGATTATAGCTGATAAATGGAGCTTTTTTCATACCAATATATTTTTACAATAGCTGAGGACTTGCTTAAATGCTTATTTAGACTATTAGAAGTATTTTTTATAATACCAGTCTTGGCACAAAGCCAATATACAGGAGAGATTCTCTATTGTACTTGGATTGACGCTTAATTCTCCTGTTTAAGGAATTTGTAATGCTGCTACTAAGAAATCCAAGAACTGGCACCTTGGGGAGGTTCAGCATCTTCTAGTTTTGATTCCCTACAATTCATTCAGTTGGAAACTGTACAACCATTTATTGTGTAATAATCATTTAATTAGTGATTTTGATCCTTTATAATGAAGGAAAAAATACCACGTTTGTTTTTATAGCCATCAGAAAAGAGGGAACTCTTCATGTTCTGTAGTGATAGGACAAGAAGTAATGGGTACAAATTGAAAGAAGAGAAATTTCGGCTGCATATTAGGAAGAAATTCTTTCCTGTGAGGGTGGTGAGGCACTGGAACAAGTTGCCCAGCAAGGTTGTGGATGCCCCAACCTTGCCCATGGCAGGGGAGATTGGGACTAAATGATCTTTAAGGTCCTTTCCAACTCTTAACACTATGATTCTATAACTCAAATAAATATACTTGCTTTGTGCAGGATTGTAGTGCTGTGATTTGGGAAGATTCTGGGAATCAAAAATGCAGTACCAACTTCTTAATTTGCTAAATTGTTGTCACACCTGGAACTGCAGAAACAGTTGTTGCTATATAGGGACTAGTGATATTGGCTAAAAAAAGTATAAAAATCTTACTACAGAAGGTAGTATTACTGAAAATCCAGGCCATAACTGTCTTGTTCATTACTTTCTTGTTCAGAATTTATGACCAAACTGGGAAAAATGCCTGTCACAAACCATTCATGTGACACAAATAGAAATAGCTTGAAGTAGAATAGTTGGCAAATATGTTTTCAGCAGATAATTGCTTGTTCAAGGCATTCAGCGAATGCATGTGAATGTGGGTGTTTTGAGGTCAATTAGCAGCCACATTTATGCCATTAGCATGATTTTTTTAACAATTAGCTAATCGGTTAAACTAAATACCATTTTAGTTATTTCAAATTTTTTTCCTTAATTTTTTTCTCCAATCAAGATTGTTTAAAATTAGTTAATGCTAACTCTAGTATATTAAAACCATTTTCATTAGCAAACACAATGACCTTTGGTGTTCACCTGAATTACAATGGACATTTTAAAAAACATTTTAGCTAGAACTAAATAACATTGATTTATAAATAGTTTCTGGAGTAAATATAGAGAACACTGACATCTGAGACCATGGTTGCCAAGTATAAGAAACCACTGAATATTTCTGGTTTGGTTTTGTTTGGGTTTTTTTGTTGTTGTTTGGTTATTTTTTAATAAGGTAATCAGTATAAAAAAATTAAATTTAAAAAAAAAAGTTCTCCTGAGCTCAAGTTGCTAAGCAAAGTAGAGATTGGTTAATGGTCTAAAAAATCGATCAAAACTAAGCTGGATTGTCCTGTGTCTAATAATATATGAATGTTCAGAGACTTAAAAAATTAAGCTAATATTTGTATTGGCTTAAAAGTACTTCTTTGGAGGTCAGTCACAGTGAGAGCATCCATCTTCTCACTAAACTATAAAAATGATACAATTTTGAAGGCTTCTGTGGTTTGTCTTGCTTTTCTTGGTTTCCTGTGTCTGGCAGGCACATTTTACCAATGCCTGAAGTGGTATCTGTTGGACAAATTTCTGTCTGACAATAAAGACTCAGAGACTTTAGTTTCATGACTTTATTAGCTTCAGGGGTGCAAGAACATTATGCTCCTCTGTTCTGGTCAGTATTTTTAAGTCAGATTTCAACTGGCTTTAAAGAAGAAGAAAAAAAAATAAAAGCACACCCGCTGGCAGTGCTTAGCTGAATAAATTCAAACCACATATAAATATCACCATCTTTGTACCAGTGCAACTTCTGCATGCCCTCGGGGTTTTTTGTTAAACAATTCTTTAAGGTACATAAAAACTTTGCATAACAGGTAAGTTACAGTGAACAAACTATAGATTTTATGATTTGGCTGCCATTCTGATATTTCTGACACAAAAATAACATGAAAGTCTTCCCTTCTTTGCCCTACTCCCCATTTTAATTTATTTATATATTAAGGCATCAAAATGTCTTTTGCTTATCTGCTTTTTAAGCCAGCAGAGACAAGTGAACAGAAGGATTTTTGTGGATTTTCTGGAAAAGTTACAATAGTCTGCAGTAGCAATTTCCCAAAAATGAAAGATTGTTTTGTATATCTTCAATACAGTCCACTGAAGATTTCTGTAATTCCCTAGATCATAGATTAAAATAATAATCTTTTTTACCCAATCTTGAAGTTAGTTCACTCATGTAATTTTTTGTCTTCAAGGCAATAAAAACTGACTATTGAACTCTACATCTCTAAATTTCTAGGGGTTTTCACTCTTTTCTTTCAAGGTTTAGAGTTGCTTGGTAGTGCTGGCATAAAAGTGAAACAGTAATTAAAAATATTCTACATTTCCTCTGCCATAGCAAAGAACAATATTTGACCTGCAGCCTCTCTTTTCCCATGCAAAGTTATAAAGCTATAATAAGCACTAAGAGACTGTGAGACTAGATGCCTGAGAAAGTTCAGTTTCACTTGAGACCCACTGACTTCTGTGGATTGACATAGGTGTCTAAAAACACCAGCTCAACATGCTGAATATATTTCATGTTTGCCCAGTATCAAGTGTAATAGACCTTTGACCTCTGAATAACATTAAGAAACACCAATATATAATGTTAACTTTTTGGTGTTAAATGTGACATGCAACATTTCAAGAACAGAAAAGTTAACAATATAATTTTTATTCACATCTATTTCCTTATGTGTATTTGAAATATTTCAGACTTGCAGTTGAATACCATAGGGTCAGAGACAGTCCCTGGAAATATTGTGTCACAGACACAGGACTGTATCAGCTAAGAATTTCTGGACAGTGCTCACTTGAGAGAGCTTGTGGATTCTCAGATATCTTTTTCTATTGCAAAGTTTTTCTTGTTGCAGCTTACAATGGTTGCTGTTTATTTTATACCAAGAGACATAAGTAACAGTTTATTCTCTATCTATCTTTTCTTTATGCACTTGAATGGGATGAGGGATAAGGGGCCTTAGTTCCTAACAGCCATGGTTAGCCACATGGGATTGCCATTAAGTCAGCCTCCTCCATCCCCACAAATTCATTAGCAGTTATGGACTTTTGGTACAGACTTGTTAATTTATTTTTTTTTTTTTCATTCAACTCCTGCTATTTGCTGTTACATAACACACTGTGACAACCTTCCCTTAAGGGGAAGGAAGCACTTAAGATTGCTGTTTTGCATCCTTCCTGCCTTCTTTCACGCCAGGAAATAATCCTAAAATTTTGGTAGAAAATCCATTAAGATCTGTTCCAAGTCCTCTTTGTAAAATATAATAAAATTTAAGGCAACACAATGAAGTAATAGTAGGGAAGGTATTATCAATTATTAGAATAAATATTTAGATTACACTAGTCTCTACAGGGCATGAACTAAGACTATTTTGGTAACCAAATATAAATAGTAAACAACAAATTACTACCTGTAAAGTCTTAGAGCTAATGGTGGAATCCAAGTTAACAGTACCTCAATTGACTTCAATGAAACTGTTTCAGCCTAAAGGTACAGAGAAGTAAGAAGACTGTATACTGTGTAAGGATGCATATCTCCAGAGGTTTTGGAGCTCTGATGTTCCTTGTAGGCAAGGCTCTTACTGAATTCAACTTGCTGCCTGAGTCTAGAAAGCTACATAATGTTTATTGCAATTTTAATAAAGCAGAAAAATAGGACAGTTGCCATCAATCTGAAATCCACATGTGCCTGCTAGAGGACCTGTAAATGGTTTTGTACAGTCAATTAGAGCCTACTCTGGTTTACTGGCATGCCTTGTCATGTTTACAAATTTCTGTCCTTGGGGCCCTGATCACAAAACTATACCTGAAGCCAGCTTTTACAAAGAAAGATAAAAACACCCTGCAATTATCAAGTATCACTACATTCAAGTAAAATAATGTGGTCCTAGAGTAAAAATATTCTATGTAGGGTGTGTAAAGTAATTCTTCCACTCTCCTTGACACTCTCCAGTACCAAGGAGTACTGTTTTGGGCACCATACTTCAAGAAAAATGTAGACACTGGAGACAATCCAGAAGCAAGTAAAAAGAATGAGCAACAGTCTAGAGGCAGCGTGAAGGGAGGGTGGAAGGAATTGGCATTGTTTAGTCTAGAGAAGGGAAGACTAAGGAAAGATGGGATGTCAGCCCATAACTGTGAACATTGTTTCTGGAAATTAAAAAATATAAAGTACAGATGGGGGAAGAATTAATGAAAAAAATGCAGCAGTGGAGAGTCAATATTAGTAATTTTATTTGAATAGATTAGTTAAAGGTTTAATAAAGTTTTCTGGTTACCTTTTATTTTTAGTTTAAAAATTAAATGCTGATGTTTGCAAAGATGTGAAGCACAAGTAAACTATAAGCTGTAACTTTGTAGGCCTATTTGGCAATCTTAGCAATAAACTCTTTAGGGTGTCTGGAAGATTTTGTATTAAACAAATGTCTGCAATAAGTCATGACCGCTTAGGATGACAGGATCCTAGTTGCTGAATGCAACCAAGTTGAAGTTGAACATAATTAGTGTCAAGTCTATAAGTAAAAGCACACTATTTTCACTTGGGCTTTTATTTCATTTTTCAGACCAGCAAGAAAATTTCCTAGGGTGGTAATGCTTCAATCACAATTTTTCATTGAATTCTTTTCTTTGCGTGGGCCACTGAACAGAAGCGTTCATTTTCCTCACAGTCACAGTAGTAAATTTTGTGTAAGATCTGGTCCTCTTTCTATTCCAAGTCTGTAATATTTACAGGAGTGAAAAGGGGCTTTAGAGACTTGCAGACCAATTCTTTGTAATCTTTCCATGCTTAATGAGGAAACTGATTTTCCTTGTCTATATCAGTCTTCTTTAATTATTTCTGAATGTTTTGAAGTTGAGGTTTCAGCCCTCTTTTTGCTCCACTCTTACTCATTTCTAGAGATATAAATAATAAATTCTCTGAAGGGCACCCACTGTAGCTATAAACTGCTTATAAGTAATCCAAGAGATTATGTCTAGATATGCACATTGAACATTCCTAAAAATTAAAGGATGTTTTAGGCTCATATCCTTCTGAACTGAAACCTGGAACTTTATACTTCCTATGTAAAGGAGTATTTATATCCCTCACAATTACTTTCTTTGTGCTTCTAGAGATCTCACAAGTAGGAAGAGGCAATTTACCAGTGATTTGCAAATACATCTAGTCAGAAAAGATGAACAAGCTGGACTCCCCTACTCAGTGTGCAACTAGAAATCATCAAGATATGGCAGGTAGAGGAAGTTACTCCAACACAATTGTATTTTAATTACTATGTTATATTGTGCCATACCTTCTTACCTCCTTAAGGATGGGAGTTTTCTGGAGTACTTGCCTGCTTGACAGAATACATTACCACATACAACTAGTGAGACTAAATTCTGAACTGGAGTCATTCTAGATTTTATAGTTTTCAGTAACTGATCTCAAAACAAAAAAGGTCAACAGCACTGTTCTAATTTTTTAAAAAATAGAAATTCCAAGGTTGGGGCTAGGAGGATTAGCTATTGTTCTCTGTCACCAGAGACAGAGTTAAAAATAGCACTTAGGTACTTTGTTTTGCACTGTAACAAGAAGACGGCATTCCTGAAATCACCTGAAAGTACATTGAAAATTATATCAGCAATGAAACCTGATTATAGGATTATTAATGTGACCTTCTGCAATGAGTCACAGATGGTCAGAATGGAATGGTATAAATATATAAGCCCAAAAACTGCAATCCATTAGGTTGACTATAAACCTATTGTTAGTCACCTTGTAGAAGGTCTAGGAGTACCACTGCCTCTCTTGATTTATTATGAGGGGAATCAAATAATACAGATGTGTAAAAGGAAGCAGGAGGGATGTTCAGCCAGTTAGAACTCAGCCATAATTCCAAGAACAAATGTTCATCTCATTACCCTTCTCTCCTGGCCCTAAAAGTTCTGCTTGCCTATAACCTTGGGTGATAAAACAGTAATTCTTGGAAAAGAGTTGCTTGTCAGCAGAAGATGAAAGGTGCATGTTCTGTACAATACTAAATGAATGGATGACACCCAAGAATGCACCGGTCTGGTGAGTTATATGTCTAAGCCTCCATTGTCTGGAGTATAATTTATAAAGCTGCTTCTGCACTTGAGACACGTACCTAATGCTATCCTAATACAGCTGTGGTTGAGAGTGTCTGAAAGTTCCTCAGCTACGCCTGCAGGAGTACAAAAATGTTAAATCTTCCACATTTATATCTGCTGTGAAATGCTGGCATGGTCTAGTAATCAGTATTAATACTCGAGTTGGTTTCCTGGATTTCTTATTTAAATGACGCTAAGTTAAGTTTGGAAAACTTCAATCTCCTATATGTGTTATGGATTTCAGATGTGGATGTGTGGATGTGTATAGGAGATGAAGAGGTTGAAATAGAAGTCTGCTATAATTCTTAATTATTTGTGGGTCAACCTTTAAATATTGTGCATGTATAATTGACTTCTCCAGTGCTGCATTCCTGGACAACTACATGCATATGTATATACAAAGGGAGTTGGTTTCCAATGGTTTCTATAATGTCATTGAATTCACACATACTGAAGTTTAAACATCAAGAAAAACACTGTAACTTAATTAAAAAGAAAACAAAAATTACTTCTGAAGTGATGTAATGCAGTGTATTTTCATGGATGTGATAAATTATTTCAAAGAAATCACTAGCCAGTGAGATCACTCAGTTGGCTCTATTTGTCCTTTTCCAAAAATAGCTTTGGTGTTGTGCATTCATAGGTCTATTCTAGTTGTGCTTCAGGAGAATCTGTTATTTATCGTAGGTCTTTTATGAAAAAAACCATAACTTTTTTCAGGAAAGATTAAATAATTTGATTTCAGATCTGTGGGAAACCACCTGTCAGTTAGAGTCAATGTATGTTCTTAAATCCAGGGATTGGCCTGTATCCTGGGGAGTTGCAGCACCTGAGGATTTTGAACATCATTCAAACCTGCTTTAGCTTTACCCATCAGGGTTGCCTAGAACCTGACTTGACCAGACCAGAGATTCTGGCTCACAGTGTCTTTTGCAGCTTGTGGAAGGCAAATAATCCCTGAAAAGCATGGTAAGAAAAATAATTGGTGGAGGTTTTTTTTGGTTTTATGTGTGTGGCTCACTGAAAGTGAACTTAATTTGTTGCAAAATGGTTGGTAGATTTATTTCAGTGACAAATGTATCTTATATTTTATTTTAGTGACTATATTTTTTCAAACAAAAACTTATAATTTTCAATTGTTCCATATTTGAAATTCTTAAGAAATTTTGCTTTGAACAAGTAGCATTAAAGCTGGACATTTCAAAAATGTTTAGGCAAGGTGATATATCTTGGCTAACAAGGGAGGTAAATGCTCAAACTAGTGTATTCTAGCAATGGTATTTAGCACTCATGACATATGAAGGAGAGATCTAGAAAAGAAGCTTTTGCCTCAGCTTGACCAGACTGTAAATGTCTGGCCTCATTAGTCCAGACTGCTAGGTTAGCCTACATTCTAAACTCCCTATGCTGCATAAGAAGGTATCCTAGGCCATTGTTATGTGATTATCTTACCCTAGCAGATGTCCGCACTGCTGCCAGAAAAGATTGGCCTTGTCTTTTCTCCTCTCCAGTATCTCATTGCCTTTTCCCTGATGCTTTCCATTTCCTTCCTCTAGTAGGAATAGCAGTAGTACACATAGCAACCCTTTGAATCAGGCCAAAGAACATTACCTGTCTAAAAACTAGTATCAAGGAAACAAGTCAGTGTTCTGGCAAGAAAGCAGTCTATGGGTGCAAAGGTGGTAGTGCTGCCCTTCTATGGAGCACTGTAGATTTGTACTGAACTGAAGTTACCACATAACCACGCTCACAGAGATCCAGAGAAAATAGTACCTGGAGCTGGCAAGAGACCAGTTAATCAGGAAATAGGGCTATCATAACTCCCAAGTTTTGCATGAATAGCACTTATAATCTCCTTTTCAGTATTTCACACTTTAAGGTGGATGGTACATCATAGAGGGTACATCAGTACTCACAGCTCACACAAAAAAAAATCAGGATATGCATCTGTCACTTTTGTAGAAAGAGGTTTTGCCACCAACCCAGAGACTGTCCTAGAGTTGATGTAGGAACATCCTTCCATTGTGGCTGAAGATGCAATAACTCTGTGAGGGAAGGGGTTCCAGATTGCCCAGGACAGACCCAGGTGTGAGGTGGACCATGGTGCTCTTGTCAGCCAAATTAGATCCTTATTTGGGAAGAGAGTCTGGAGTTCTGCTCTGGCATAAAATTTACACGTTTCATAGTAAACAGGATGTGATGAGAGCAAGAATAAATAGTAGATGTGAAGAAAATAGAAACCTGTTGAAGTTCATACTGCCAAAGGACAAGTGTGCATAAAAGTTTCCATACTGCAAACTGCACCTGAGACTTTCTAAAATCCCTTCTAGATCACATTTGTACTCAATGAGATATCTTAAGGGAAACCAGATAGTCATCCTGAATGAGGGACTGAGATAGTTTTAATGATTATTCCACTCTACACCAGCAAAACCGTAACTGCAGCAGGAAGAGAAACCACAGGTCAAAATCTTGTAAACATCAGCAGTTAAATCAAGAGGTGTGTTTTACACGGGACCTTTAATAAATATGCACAAACACAGCCTAATTCTATTACAGTTTAAAGACATGTCTTCCCTGCCTCCTAGGTAATCTAGGCTGGGAAAAGCCATTCCACATCAGTTAGGATTTCTTTCAATTTGAGTCACTTCTTCTGTCACAGCAACACATGTATGACTTTATGCTGTGTAACCAAGTTAACATTCTTATAACTCTGCTGCATATCCCACGACACCTTTGCAGGAGGGATGATTCATCTCAACAGTTTTAGCTAGCAAAAATCTTCAAGTGACTATGTGAAGACAGAGAACATTTTGAGAATGGAATAAGGCCAGGAATAGCAGCTGTCACTAATACAGTATAGTGAGATTTGATGTTTCATAGAGGGCAAACCAAAGCAAACTTTAATTTCCAAGAATCTATGCGTTTACAGGCTAGTTAAAAAATATAGATCTACAAAGCATATAGTACTTTTAGATTAAAGCTTACTTGTCTTTTCTACCATGGCTCAGTGAACGCATTTCACTCTCTAAGTAGGGCAAAGTTTCCATGTGTAGGTAGGCAGAGACAGCTGCTGGGAGTTATCCAGAAGATTCACAAAAGGAAAGCTGGCAGGGAGGAGCTGATGTGTGTGATGTCAGATCAGGTTCAGGACTCAGAGAGGCAGGAGGGTATACTGCTGATTCATTGCTGGGGCTTAGGTTGAAAGTCAGAGCAGGTGAGACTTGGGTTTGTTTCACTCTAGCTACTCCCAAGTTTTTGTGGCCCTCACTCCACTTTGGAAAATACTAAATGACATATGGCCAGTTCTGGATGACCCCAAGGTCATCCTAACAGATAAGGGCAAACTATTCTTTGTTTCATGTCTCAGCTTTCAGATGTGAATGGATCTGGGCAGTAGGAGAGGGATAGTCTTCCTCTGGGGCCAAGTCATACCTCAGACTGTACCAACAGGACACAAGTGGTGGACCCATCTGATGCAGGTAACCATGTGTGCTTGTACCCTTTCTGCTCTTTGACATTGCATAATAATGCTGCGTGTTGGAAAGGGAATGAAAGATAGTTTTCACATAGATGTAAACATAATAGAATGTCTTCAACAGCCATGTTATCTTACCATGGAACAATAGTAAGACTTCATTAACACTAACTGAGGCTTTGAAGTACTGATCAGTTTTCAAAAAGCATCCAACCTTGAATTAAAAATTCCTAAAGAGAGATAATGCACTGTTACTTTTAACAGGTTTCTTCTATGTTCATTACCTTGAACAAAAAACATGCTCTGTTTATAGTTCATTTAGTTCCAATACCTATCTGCTGGACTGAAGAACCCATTTTCAATGCTTCCTGCCTAAACTACTAGGTATTTAAAAAGAGTAGTTTAGCCATATTATCCATGTCCTAGGTAAAGGAGGTGGGCTTTTTCCCCAACACTTGAGTCACTCTCCTGGCATTTCTCCAAGTTGCAGCATCAATCCTGAGTTGTAATCATTAGATTGAACATAGCAGCAGTTATTTCACTGCCAGGTGCAGAAGTAAGATTAAAATTCTTTTCCCTGTACACGTATCCAAGGACTGTATTAGCCTTTTTGATGATTGGCAACACCTGGTGGCTACCATAATATGAGTATTCTCATATTCTTCCCAGTAGCATCTCCTATAATTATAGCTGTAGTTAGACTTTATATATGGCTGTTCTGTTACAACCATAGGTGATCACCTTCTCATCAACCAGTAGCAATGACCTGACCTTAAGTTTTATCACTGTACTTTGAGACATCTGCAGGCTATATCAGTGATAAATTTATAGTGGGGAAGATTGATTTGGTTTTCTTCTGGATTATTGGTTTAAATGCTGAGCTAACAATAGCACAGGTCTAGAAACATGGCTGTACAGACGTGAATTAGAAGCACAGTTTCTTGGTGATGATTTTGCAATTTTCAAGAATTTTTTGAGATCTGCTTATGACCTAGTGCATTTTTCTAGCTCTTGTCAAAATGCTGTGTAATCTGAGAGATTAAGTGGAAATTTTAGCATGTTAATACCAATACCTGTCTAATCCTAAACTGTAATCTTCTTGAATACCCTGATTAAAAAAACATATATTTTCAATAAATACACATTAACATCAATATTTATCTCCTTTTAAGTTCTCAGTTAATCAAATCCTTAATATGCCTTGACATTACTGATGTCAGGCTCAAAGGTGTGTATTTACTTTTGCTGACTCATTCATTCTTTCAAGATAATGTCACAATATTAGCTCTCAGTCCTTTCTGAGTTTTCAAGTATCTTAAGTAATATTATTAAATAATATGAAATATCTTAAGTAATATAATTACTTTCTTATGGTCCAGCAATTGTAATTGCCATTTGACTCTTAGAAAGTCAGAGTGTATCTTCAGTCTTCAACTTTGCTTCTTTAATAAGGATATAAAACTCACCTTAATCAAGGATTCACTTGTGTGAGTGGCCAAGTGATCAAAGACATTTCCCCAGCTGTAGAGGCTCTGCTGAACCCATGGCGACAGCTGGATCACAGACCTGGAGTTTGTCAGGTTAGTTTCAAGCATAGACACTTTCATCAGCAGCCTGGATTTAAACCATATGCTATTTTGAAACCACACCCATACACTTGCATCAGTATAAACTCTTTGAAAGCAGACCTATAAAAGGAACAGCATGAAAGTAAGGTAGCCTGTACATCTTGTGTGTGTGGTAAGTGGATGATGTGTAAAATAAAACTGGGTTTGGTTAACCTTTGTGTTTTCAGCCTACTGATCATAAAGAGACTTTAGGCATCAGAGAGATGCACACATAGGCAAACACACATGGCAATAAAACTTGACCCACAACAGTGTCTCTACTTATGACAAGTAGTAACAAAGGATGAAATTCTTAGAGATAGAAAAATGGGGGGGAAATGTGATGATATATAATGTAGTCAAGGTACTAGACAGATACCACACTAGATACCAGGTAGAGAGTTGTGGAGGTCTGGAAGTACAGTGGAAGAGATTGATTTCTTGATGGAACTGGTGAAAACTATTTATATAATCTGCACTGCTCATGAATTCACTCCTTGTTGCCCTGTAAAATATTAACACTGATATTTCTTGACCGTTGTTACTCTGCTTGCAATGGTGTAATTTTGTTTCTTTCTAAATATTTTCATAATCCAGATATAGAGGTTCTGTATTTCAGACGCAGAACCACATGGGGAGGTGGGCAGGATATAAAAAGCCCCTTTCTGATACATAAGTAATCTGTGGCACATGGGCATTCTGTTTTAAAGATGTTCTGTCAGTCTGGCATAGAAGGGCTGGACATGGCAGTAGGAGTTCAGTTTGTGGTGTGACAAACTTTTTCTCTGGCCCCTTAGTCTACTCATATACACATGCAGAGTATTTCAGTGGCTACATTGATTGGGGATCTATGGCAAATGATAAATATAGTATAGCTGTACATGGTAGTGGCAGAGAAATAGAAAGATAACACAGAGGCAGAAAGGGAGAAGTGGCTAAGCCCCTCTGTCCTCAGCACTGAAGTCTCAGGATGGTGGGTCTTGATTGATGCCTTGTCAGTATTCAAGAAGCTTTTTCTGGAACAAGTCTTCCCTTGTGCTAGAGTAATCTATTAAGCTTACCTCTTTCTTCAGAGAAAATGGTATAAGATCCCATATGCCCTCCACAGTTCAGCATCTCCTTCATGTGATTACACAAGTGTGTGCTGTTCAGCAATATAATCTAAGAACTTTCACTACTAAGAATAATGTTTGCATGTCTAAGGAACAAAGATCTTTTAATGGAAAATACAGAATGCCCCAACTCTGGCAGTGTTCAAAACCAGGCTGGATAAGGCCTTGAGAAACTTGGTCTAGTGGGAGGTGTCACTGCTCATGGCAGTGGGGGTTGGGACTGGATGACCTTTAAGATCCATTCGAACCCCTTAACATTCTATGATTCTATGAAACAAGGACTAGGAAATGGCATCCAGAAATCTCCCCCTTGCCTCATGACCTTGCTACTCACTTTTCAGAGGTGAATGTTCCCCAATTCTCCAGGCAAATCATCACCTTTTTCATTAGGAAGCTTTCCCAGCTTTTTCTTTCTACAATTTAAGCCTGTTATCTCTAATAAGAGCCAATGTGGACAAGAGAAAAAGATTCTTCCCCCTCCTTTTCAAGGAGCCTTTAATTTGTGAGGAATATCATGTCCCTTTTTTGGCCTTTCCTTCTTGAGGCTAAACCACCTCAGTTCTTGCAACTTTTGTGACAGGACACGGTCTAAATTTCTCCTCATTGTCATTACTCTTTGAATTCTCAGGTAGTTCATATTCTCCTTGGTAGGCAGTGCTTAAATTACCCACAAGATTTCAGCTGAAGCCCTACCACTGTTGAGTATAGCACAGAAGGCTTATTTCACACATCTTGCAGGCTCTACTCTTGTTTAGAAATCGCAGTGTGGTGTTTGCTTTTTTCACAACAGCATGATAGTGTTGACCCTGCTTCACTTGTAATTTGGTATATTCCATGGGATCTTAAGAAGTAATGCCACCAGCCACTTGTTTTCCACCCTGTATTTGTGCAGCTGATTATTCCTGTCCAAATATATAATTTTGCATTTATCCCTCTTAAATAGTTCTCAGGCAGTGATGAGAGCCCTCTTCATTATTCCTCTAAGATCTTTGCCAACATTTTTGTGTTTCTTATTGCAAAACCTGCAAGATACACAGGACAAGCTATTAGATGGAATTTTTCTTGCCTTTGGATTAATGTCTTTATTTGGTTAGAATGCATAGGGATTAAGGGTGTTAGATAAGCACCAGTTCTGTTAGCAAACACTTTGTATGTGGACAAGGAGATAAGAGAAGAAAGGTCTCAGTTTGTGGGGTAAACTCCATAAATTCTGATTCATTTAACCAGAGATTAAGCCCAGATGTGAAGCAAACAGCATTAAGAAGCAAAAGGCAGGAGATGACATTGGTTAAACCTTTGTAAAGTTCCATGACGTCAAGTAGATCCTTGGAATTTCAGTCAGGAGAAAGACCTCCAGCATGTATAGATTTCCTTTGTGTTCTCTTGCAATGCAATCATGACTTCTGCTGCAAAGTAATCAAGAAATTGAGTATAAAGAAAACATCTTTTTCCAGTATTTTGTAAAAATGGGGTTTTATAAAGTGCTTAGCTCACACTTAGTAAGCAAAATTAAATAAAAAGTTCTTCAGCAATTTATTCTGGAGTCAAAACTGAGGGGTTCTGAGCACCCCTCAGAATAAGACAGAAATAAAATAACATGTATAAATAAAAATGTGAGTTTGAGCACATTATTTATATCACAAATACATTCACTGCTAAACATAAGTATTCAGGCTTAGTAGCTGATTTAATTTAGCATGTTCACTTCAAACCCCACAAAGCACCAGGATTTGTTCCCACCCCACTTCTACAGTTTTGGAATCAGTGTTCAACTGCTCTTTTTTTAAAAATTAGTAAAACAGAAACTGGGCCAAATTCATTAATGGGAAACACACTTGTATTTTGAGACCTGAGATCCATCTGAGCCTTGAATTCTGGCCTGCTGTAGATGTGCAGTTTTTTTCAATTGTCTGATTTATTTCCTCTAGTGCCCCAGAAGTAGACCAAGAATGACTTTGAAGCACCTATTTTTATTGTTTGCATAATATAGTATCACTCAAAAAATCTCAAACGGTTTTTGATTAAGGTTGTGCAGCAGACCTCAGTGTGGCGTTAACTTTGATAACCACATAAACACAACAAACAGTACTTATGGCCTTAGTCAAAGGGTCAGAAAATACTAATGTAGAGAAAAATTCTGGCCTGTACAAAGGATTATATTTTCAAATTTCCTGATGCTCTCTCTCCCTGCTATCTGGACTCCTTATAGTATTAATCTCACAAAACCAAGGGTTTGTTAACAGATTTCCAGATGGGTAGGCCCTAAATGAGCAGATACACACATACAGCCTGAAATATTCAGTTTGTAGCATGACTGTCTTTTTCAACTTAATTTGACTATAACATCCTCCAAAGAATTTACCACCAATAACCTACTTATCTTCACAGTCCATACACAGACAAGTTATGTTGCACTCTTGCTCTTTTAACATACTGAAGGCAGCCTTGATTTAGTGCTTTCTTACTCCATTAACATTCTGCTGAGATTCATAGATAAATCCACTGATGAGCAGAGTAGTTCTCAAAACAATTTTTTTTTTATGATTCTACAAAATTGGCTCATTGCTTGGTGCTGTGGCTTTTCCTAGTTTGCATTTGCCAAAGTGCTTTCAAAGAAACTATTCAAATCTTCCCTAAAAGTGCAATTTAAGCTTTGGCTCTAGTTACATAGAAAAGATGTAGCAGGACACAGGTTTTGTATCTCCGTATAAGTACAAGGAGAACTAAGAACTAATTACTTATTAAAGAATATTTGATTTAGCTACCAAACAGTGAACTGCTGCAACAAGAAAGTAATTATCAAAAAGCAGTCACGATATGCAGTTTCTGCTGCACACACACATGGTGGGATGGATTTTCCTGTAACTATGTTTCCATCATTCATCCTCACTCTCCTGCGCCTCACCTCACAAGTGTTGAAGTGTATCTAGAAGGGCAGCCTCTAGGCACTTTCAATAACAAGAGTCTCGCTCCATAGCTAGGTATAACTTTCTTGCCTTTCCCCTCCTTTGTTTCATAAACTCTGTACTTTTGGCTATTCCCTTCCTCAGCAGAGACTGTTTCAGCAGTATGTACAGCTTGTGTGTATGTGTAGGTTTTGTGTGTTTCATAAATGACGTGCTTTGGAAAGAGTTGTGGAAGGAGCAGGGGAGCTTAACACTAGAATCTCCTTCCAGAGTTTCCTGACTCACCAAATGAGTTAGTCATCTAATCGCTCAATAGACAAGTTGGACAGGAAATGCACAAACACAAGACTAACTTTAAGACAGGCTTGTTCCTCCAAATGAGAACCCAAACATAATTCTTCAACTTTATGTGAGTACTAAGTCACAATTCTAAAGTCACTACTGTTTCAAAACAAGGTAATGGGCAGAGAAAGCTCTGAAAAAGGTATCACAGCCACAGCCTGCAGAAACTCTGCTGATTTCTTCACAGGACTTTTGGAGAGACCAAGTTACATCTTTTCTAACTGCTCACATTCTTCAGTTTGTTATTTCTTGTTCTCTTTGATGAAACTATATGTAGGGTGTCTACTCCACAAGTTACTGTTGGCCAGCTCTGGATCTTATGTATGCAAAAGTATTATGAATTATTATAGTTTTCTTTCCTCCATGTGCTGGCAAACTGCTCCCTGCTGCACCCCCATGCTCTGTTTTGTGCCATGTGACATATAGGTACTTCACTAGAGTTTGTTATGCAGTACTGCTGTTAACAAATCATTCACTAGTTAAAGAGCATAAAACACAGCCCAACCAAAAGTGTGTGGATCTCATTTGTATGTAACCAAGACACATCCAAAACCCTCACAAAATACAAAACTTTCTATGCTGAAAATTAGCAGAAAGCTCCACCTCATTTTAAAAATGAGGAGATGTCTAAAGTAGGATAACCCCTGTTTTCACCTTTCAGTGTTGCCCCATTGCCTGTTCCCATACATATTGCAAGGCTTTAGGCCAGTCACAGAGGTCTAACTTTATAGTCAACAAGCATTTTCTTTAATTCATCATTTTCCTCATGTAAATATAAATTGAGATTTGGATTTTCCCTCATGACAAGCCAGCTTACGTAAAATTAATTTGATGGGAAAAAAATACAGCAGTTTGAATCAGGAAACAAGATACTTGGCAAAACCATACTTTGAAGAAAAACTTTCTGGAAACTTAAACATGAAATCTTTCATGTCTGCTACAGTGCTTGACCTTTCCTCCTTCTCTCCACCTCCTGTGGATTAAGTGCTTCCTCCCATGAATTGTAACATGGTAGCTTTAGCTCTGCAGCCTTTATGGCTCCAGGCAGTAATTTCAGTGCCTGCTCCAGCTTCTACTGGAATTGCTTCATTTACTTTACACGGTTTTGCCTAAATTTTCCACTAGTAAAACTGAAGCCTCTCACAGATCTTGCAGTTGGATAGTTTATTTTCAGAAAGGGAAGGTAGGTTGGCGGTGTACTGGGGAAGCTGGGTTCAAGCCTCTTAGCCACACACCTCTGCAGTCACTTCAGGCTTTACCCACAAAGGCCCCAGCTTCTGACAGCAGAAGGTTAATTTTCTGTGCTGGTTCCAGGGAGACAGGAGCTACTGAGAGTGCAGTGTAGAGTTTGTGGTCTCAGCTCCTTCAGGGAGAGAAAGGAATTATAGCAGGGTCTTCCCAATCCTTTATCCATTGAATTATAAGGATACTCCTCTCTGAAGCACATGAAAGTAATCTTGCTCAACACTTGCTGAACAGGCCAGCTGCCTTAGATGTCAGAAACAAAGGAAACCTTCCTTTAAGGTTCTGACATGGACTAGCCTGCAGACCCATACAGTCTTCAAGATCTACCTATACCAGTAGTACTTCCCCACCAACAGTTTTCTGTGTCAATCCTCCTCTGCACCAACCTAGAGATTGTCACCTCTCACCAGCCTGCTTCTGGACAAGCTCAGGTGAGGCATTCTCCTTCTGTGGCAAAATCATCTGGATGAGCTGGGGCATGAAATTAAGCTCCTACATTGATCTACCTTGTTGTACCTGTAGTAAAAATAGTTCACTCTGATGAGTGTGAGGCAAAGCTAAAACACACAGCTGTTCTTCAGCTGATTAAAGAAATTTTGTCTCAACAAAATTCACTGAAAGGGGGGAGCTACCCAAAGAGCAGTAACAGCTTCAGCCATCCCATTTAAACTGCTGCTTCAGGCCCAACAGAGGCTTAAAAGGCTGAGTGTGGCCAAAGCATAGTCAAATAGGCTGAATTACAATAGCAGAACAGCTAAGAATTCTCATAGAATTTTGTTACATGGCAACTAAAAGCATATTATTTATAGTTTTCAGCAATCTTGGAACTTGTATGCAGGTTCTGCAAACACAGAAAGCCTGGTCCGTTTCCAAAAAAAGAATTGGAACAAAAGTCAGTGAGTGTGAGGATGGCTAGGAAGAGCTGAGGGTTAAACTAAATACAGCTGCCTCCTAGGGAAATGCAGCATTTCTCCTGAGGCCTCTCTTGATAGTTTTGGCAGGTTTATAACAGAGCCAATATAGTTTTGAACAGAAAAATTATCTTCATAATCTCTGCAATACTTGGGTTACCCTGACAGTCTAGACAGCACAGATGTATTTGCACCAAGCTGGTGATCCTGCCCTCACCTGCAGCACAACAGCTGTTTTTTCTATTGATGGCTCTTACTCTGTTGATGACTAATATATCAAGCTGCTGGAAAATGAATTTCTCTTCCTCAGCCAGTCAGCATTCAAATATGCATCTCACATCACCATCTGACTTTTAATTTTTGACTACAGATGCAGCATTTTCAGGGAGAAGGGTCAGACAGAGACAATAATCATATCCATCACTTCACATTAAGTTTTTAAGTTTTCAGAGTACGGGCCAAGCTGCCTTGTGAAGTAGTGCCAGCACCAAGAATAGAATTTCTTTACTCACAATGTCTTCCTTTCAGCACCCTCCTGTGTGTTTTTTTCCATTGACAGAGTTCACTTTTTACTCAGGAAAAGGCTATATCCACACTCCATCTGTGAGCATGTGTGCGCATGTTTTCTTTCTCATAACTTCTCTTTGTGAGCTCATGGGTCTAATAGTTGCCTTAGTGAGGTCACACTGAGGCTCAGGCTTTCCAGGCAGTCACAGTCAGGCTTGTGAAGCACATGGCTGCAGCTGCTCTGGGTGGAAGCACGAATAGGCATGCTTAACTCTCTGGCTCATTCCATCCCCTCTCCTCACCCACTGGGTAGCTGACCTAAAGATTTCCCTGCAAATCCATCTGGCAGACTGTCTTGGCTCTCTTCTTGAGAATGAGAAGTTTTAGGGATGTCTTGGTCAACAGGAGATGAACCTGGCTCTTTTTTGCATCAAGGACCACACAATCTATAGCTTTTCTGACATCAAAGAGGCTTGGGCTGAAGGTCTGTTGAATATCCAGACCACGCTGTTAAACACAGAGAAAGCAAAGCCAGGGTCTTGAAATATTCACAAACATAAACACCATCAGCCAAGCCCACCCTGCAGCAAATCACGAGCAGCCTCATAAAGGCCATTTACAATCCCTGATGGACATGATGCAAGTGCTGAGCAACCCAAGCAGCCCCTCCTCAGTGCCTGCCTGCTCTGGAAGCTCCACATGCACCCAGCTGGGCACACTCCATCCCTCCTGAGTGTCTGCCTCTGCAGGGGAAAGGACACTGCTGCTTTTCAAACTCTGGCATCAAGACCTGCTTTATATTCTTCAAAACCCACATGGACAACACTGCTACAAGTTGTGTGCCTTAGGAACATTGCAGTCACAAGAGAGGCATTACATAAAAAAACAGGCACAGAGTGTTATGATCATGATTTTCTGGAGAGAAACCTTAAGGGCATTACCAACCTTCATTAAAATTATATTCATGTTCCTGTAAATTAGGGTCAGACTGCTATTTATTATAGGACCTAACTGCCCTTCCATGTTGTGGACGGTATAGGAAGGAGTAGCTAAGAAGCAACCTAGAAACAGCAGGGGAGAAAACTGAGTAGAGCTAACATTACAAAGCATCTTAGAAAATCTAAAGAAACTAACCACATATATTTTGGCAGAATTCTGGTTTCAGTTGCCTTTTTTTTTTTTTTTAAATGCAGCGATTCAAAACTATGAAAAAATGTGATATTTTAAGATTCATGAAATTTGTCTAGAAATCTTTCTGGAACAGTAATCCTTGAGAGAAGCATGTGTGCCATTACAAGTCTTGCACATAGGTTGCACTGTAACATACATGAAACTGCATTTCTCAATCAGCTTCAGGGAACCCCATGGAGATTTTCCATAGAAACCCTCCCTTCTCTTCCCCCCTACTTCATAGTCCCTAACTTAGAACCCTGTTTTTCAAAAACTGTTTCTCTCCTACTTAGGTCTCTTTGTTTTCCTCCTATAGTTTGTCCAAAGACTTTCTTGAAAGGAAAACAGAGTAGAGCAATTTGATGATGACGGTTATATTCTGTCCTATTATTTCATTTTACCTTCTTAATTTACTGTATCTTACATAAAAAAGTAAGTCATTTGCAGAGGAGGATACAGTCTGTCACTTAAGCATGTTTAACGATGCATCTTGTAAAAATATTTTTATCCTGAAGCTATCACCATCTGGAAATAGTTAGCATGGGAAAACAATAAAAAGCCCATCTAAGTTCACAAGAGTTGTTGCCTGCAATACTCGAGCAAGATTAGTATCCCCATTCATTCTACCAACAAATAATGTTAAGCCATTTTTAAATCCCAACAATTTGGAAAGCTCCTGCTGTCACTTATGTGCTAAAGCCCAAGCTGAGGTTATGATGTTTGCCCTGCAGTAACAAATGTCAATTTGCACCCCATAAAGCATTGTACATAGGTTGTAGCTGTGATTGTAGATGGCTGTAGGACATCTAAGGAGAGTACAGACAGCTGAGTCTCTCAGCAGGCACAGGAGGAAAAAAAAAGCACACTGCTTTCTACTCACTTAAAATTCAAATGCATTATTAAGATTTATTTTTTTTTGACCAGGAGAGCTTATGGGTGGTTCTTTTGTTGTTTTTAATTGCTACTGTGTTCTTCTCCAGTCACCCTCATGAGCATTCAGAGTGCACACAGCCCACAGCATGCACCTCAGGAGTGACATTTGCTCAGGTCTTGAAAACAATCCTGATCTCAGAGCAGTCACTGTGCATGCATACATTAGACATGAATGGTGCATTTCATTAAAATCTAATTTTTAGCACAGCAAGGTTGTAGCCTCAGATTTCACCTGCTTTTGTATTTCCCTTTTAACTCCAGCAGCCTCAGTGTTTTATGACATAGAACTTCTTTAGTACCTTGGTAAAGCTGTAGAGAAAGAGCTTAATGGGGTTTTTTTATGATTCCACTTGACTATATTGAATTCACAACTCCCCCAGTACTCCATTTTACACAATACTCAAAAAAACTTCTATCTCAACAGGCAAGGCAATTTCAGTCCTCATACCACACTTACATTCAGTGTCCTCTAAGTGGGTTTATATTTGAAAGCGGGGCACAGTGCTTGGTCTTACACTAAGGGCAAGTGCCATGGACCCAACCTAACAAGTCACTTTAGCAGACCATGCATGTACACAAGTGCTTTGAAGTCAGAGTGCCAAGCATCCTCCAGGATTTAGCTGATAGTCTATGGAAGAAACAGAGATATCCTCAAAATGTTTTCTTTTCTCTGGTGGATATTTTCAGTATGACTGAAAGTCCATATCATAATTCAGAAATAAAGATACTTTTAAAAACAAATGGCAGCTCTGCCTTTTTACATTAGGGATATATTGGACTATAAAATTTGCTTACTGTGACATGTGTCCTTCACTGCAAAAAATATGTACGTGTCTCTTAATAATAAATATTCACGCAAGCAAACATTATCTCTTCAAACAGCAGCTGCATTGGAAGTAGCCACAGTTATCTCCATTGTATGTCAATCAGAGCAAAGCTTTCCTGTTTGCTTCTTTTCTAATCCTTGTTCTACACACTTCAAGAGAATAGGTTGAATTCAAAGCTTCTAAGCACACCAAAACAACTTCACAAGCAGGACAACAGAATTATTTGGGCATATAACTCCTAGTTCATTATTTTAAGACTCTGTGAAAACTGTCTTTGATAGTTAATATCCTACCTGCTTCAACATCTGCTAGAAGGGCAAGTCTAGTACTATTATCCAGTGATAAAGCTTTCCCAGTTCTCAGGACTTCTCTCTAGGTTCAGCAGGCCAGTATAAACAGGTTTATAATGATGATCTTTACCTTCTTTACCTCTGACCTTGTGCAACTTTTTGGCTGGATCTGTGACTCTGTAGACACCATAGCCTAATGTCAATAAATGCCGGATGGATCAACACTTACACCTTAGCCACTGCATTACAAACCAAAGAAAGTTGGACATCAGTCCAAATTGCTCTAGCCAAGAATCTGTAGTGCTTTTCTCTTTGTATACCAAGTATCACACAAGACAGGAAGACAGAGGAGGCAAGGAAGCAAAACACTAGCCCAGCTCTAGACTGGCAAGAGAGCTTGACTGGCAAGGCTCCCCTTGCTCTCCCCACCCCAAGGTTCCTACAGCTGTTCAACATTGCTGTGTGGGGTTCCTGCCAAACAGGTGTCTCTGCCTCCCTAAGGGCTGGTAACAAATGACCCTTTGCATTCAATTTGTGCAATGGAAACTGTTTCCATTACAAGCATAAGAGAAATATATTTAAGCAACTGGTTCTGGGATCCCAAAGCCCACATGTTTTCATAACCTATACCCACATAGCCCTAGCCTTTCCACAGAGTCAGTCAGTTCAATGATTTCTTTGTTTCTTAGCTCATGAAACTTGAATTTGCAACCACCACCTTCAGTAAGGCAGGTACTCCTCTAAATCCCCTGGTTTAGAGGCTCAAACCCAGGTCTACTCAAAGCTTCAAGTTCAAGAGATTATTAATGCAAGAAAACCACTGCAAAAACTTACACACACATTCCTTCCTTACGTATAATTTAAATACTGTCAACACTTCTTTGCAGTCTAGTAATTTCTACATTAATCATTCTGCAAATCAGTTCCATACTGAACAGAATTGCATCATATTGTAACCATTTGACCAATCCTAAACTGAGGCTGCCAGAGGTCAATTAACATCACACTGTGACAGATTTTTCAAATTACCTGGTGTTTTACTTCAATCATGCATGATCAGAGCATTTCCAACTTTCCAATACATTCCTCACATATGAGGAGGACAGGAAAGATAGCTTAAGCAATACTCAAGACTAAGACCCATATCAAGTGTGCCTTTAATACAAGTTTAGAATCAAGTCTGGACATTAAGATGAATCATTATCTTAGTACATCATATTTGACGTTTTCTAGAGACACTGGAATCTCTCAATCACAAAGTACATGACTTCACTCTACCCATCTTTGAAAGAAGGCTCACTGAAGTCCTCCAGGGTAACTAATTAGCAGGTGTCTGTAGGGGTGGATATAACAGTATCTACAGCAACCATACTAGCAAAATTCAGTAACAAGAACAGATTCCTGAACACTTCATTACTCTAAGTCATGCTACCTGCATTTCAGTTATGCTGACTAGCAATCAGTTTGCTTAAACAAGTAGTTTTATCTAACAGCTGCCAATAGTTCATCCAAGTGTTAAGCTTAACACTGCTCTGGCACTACAGTGCAGTCCTACTTAATCTCACAGCTCAAATACATAGCTCAGTGAACCATTTATAGGTATGATTTTGCTTGTGGGTGACAACTTCAGCTTTGAGAGTCCATTTAAAAATTCATAGGAGCTACACAAGCAGTGCTTCATGTAAAGACATTGAGCTCTAATTCCCAGAATTATTATAAGACCTTCTCCTAGACAGACTTTAAGTGTCTTTCCCTGGATTAAAACTAACATACAACTCAATACTTAAAAAGCTTCTTTATTTTACTTTTAGACTTAGGTTTTAAGGATACCTTAAAAATCAGTTACACAACAAATATTGATAATGCAAAAAAGTGGAGGTGCAGTTCAAAAAAACCCATAGTGTCTTCAAATATAAAAATATATATCCAAATCATTATTAGGAAAAGTGTACCACCTTTTCTGCCTTAAGCTGGTCCTGCCAGCTTTTGGGTCATAACTCCCCACTACAGAGCTCAAGAGCTCACACTGGAAGGAGCATCTCCAAGGTTCATGTCCCAGGCATGATTCATAGCAAACTGCTTCGCTGCAGCACATGGAAGCCAACCTTAAGTCTTCTGAAAGCATTCCATAGTTTTCCCTTAAGCAGTGGGCAAAAAGCATCCAAACATCTCCTGCGAAGCATAGGTCATATACACAAAGCCATCTTCATCTTTGTAGTCCCTGTACACTTCTGCCATTGTCAAGGACATACTGGCTAGGCTTTTGTTGTTCACCAGGAGGTAGAAAGCTTGCGTAGCAGTTAGAGCCATCCTGCTTCTAATTGAAGAAGGGAGGAGAAATAAAGGATTAAGCATTAGCAAATGTATTATGGTTCCAACTTCAGTCTATGAAATACATTAAGCAGAACAGTTGCATGAACTGTGTACAGGAAATTCTGCATAAAGTCATTTGTAGTTTAATGTCCCCATCAGAAGGAAGTTAACTATGCTGGGAAGCTGAAAGGCTTGTGCTCTGGGGAAAGGTTTGCATGGTTAGACCATGATACTACTGAGCATGGGCTTTGAGTTCACAGTTACCAGGGAAAAGTACAAGTAGAAACCAAAAGCTTCTGCAGTACAGATTTTATAAAGGATTCCAGCTCCAGTCTGTTACACTTACTATAAAGTCCACCTTCAAAAGAAGAGTCCTTTACAGAGACATTATGTACACGATCAGGATCTAAGTTGTCCAAGAGCCAAAAGCACCTTTTACAAAAGTTATAATCTGGAAAGGTTTTCTCCTATACTTTACGAAGTGTGCTGGAAAGCACATAGCCTTCATACCTTGCCAGAAAATAATATTTTAGGAGACTTCTTCCCTGTAATGTTTCATTAATAATAATTTAGAAGCACTTTCCAAACAACTCAAGAGTTGCTTTGAACTCAAGCAGATTCAGCTTTATGCTGCAGGAGCACAAGGCAGTGACAGTCACATGGAGAACAAAATCACAAAGCCCCAGTCCATCAAGCAGGAAGAAAACAAAACGGGAGTCTTACATAGTATTTATTCACTATAGTTAGGGAAAAGGGAGAAAACTTCAAGATCCAAATAAAGCATAGACCCTGTTTTTTCCACAAATGCACACGTGGAAACATCTGTTGATTTTCTTTGAACACTTGCAAGAGAGAGAAGCTATTACATTACTACCACTTTTATCCTCCTCCCTACCAAAGCAGGAAGATATCCCAGCACAGCCACCAGGAAATACTTCCCCGGGGAGCAGCATCTCGGACGCACCAGGGCTCGCTACCCACCTGATAATGGTTATGAACTGTGTCATGGTCAGCTCCTCGGGAACCAGAAACTTGGTTTTGTCCAGAAGAGGAAGGTATTTCTCTTTATGGTATCGCTCAACAATTACCTGTTTTAATTAGAGTCATACTCAGCCAAACCTAAAACACCTGGGTCCCTCCCACACCTTAGAGAGAGGCACCCATTGCCACTTTATAAAATACTAGCAAAACCCTCCGATAACAAAGCAGAGATTTACCGGGATTTTTGTTGGGAACTTCGCCCGGATTCCTGCTACTTCTTCCAGGCGGGTGGCTGCCCGGGAGAGGAGAGGAGATGAAATTAGAGCAGAGTTACTCGTGCGCGCAGCCCCTCCGCCCCCTCGCAGCCCCTACCGAAACTCTTCCTCAGCTTGAAGGGCCGGGCTGCCATCGCTCCAGGGCCCGCCTGCATCCTCCGGCTGCGCTAGGGCTGCCGCTCCACCGCACCGCGCCTCTTATGGGGCCGGGGCCGCCCCGCCCCGCCGCGGGATGCGGGCAGAGCCCGCCCCGCTCCGCCCCGGGGATGCCGCTTCCCGGCTTCTTCCCTGCTTCTTTCCATCGCCCGCCTTTCTCGGGACGTGCCGATGGGAAGCCCGGTTCTCCCGTCCGTCCTGCAGCGCCCCTTCCGTGCGCTGCTTTGTTTGATGTCAGTGATCCAAACTGCGAAATGTTTCGCACAAAATACGATGTAATGCTTTGTGAGAGGTTCCTGACCAGCTGACGGGGGCGGTTGGGGAGTGAAGCTCAAGGCTGGACTGCCCCTATGTGTTTTCCCTTTCCCACACGGCCAGCCTTCTTCATACCTACAAACTGCTTTCAAACTATTTTTTTTTTGTTAAAAACCAAACCAAACCAATCCCCAACAACAACAAAAAAACAACTGCACGCCCATCCCAAAACAAAAAACAAACAACAAAAACCAACAAAAAAAAACCAACAAAAAAACCCCAAAAACAAAACCACAAATCCACAAACAAACAAAACCCCCAAAACCCCCACACCAAACTCCAAACCCCATGGCATTTTTCATCGCAGGCTACCAGATTGCTTATTTTCAGAATGACTTGAGAACAAAGTTTTAACTCTTTTTTTTTTGTCTCTTAAGACATGGTTGTGATTTTAAGAGTTTCCAAGCAGACTTCAGGTCCATCTATTTGCTAAATATGATGAGACACGTTCCCTGCCTTTTGGGTTGCTTATTCACCTGCTTTTACTTCAGCTGTCAAGATGGCTTTGCAGCCAAACACGGCTCAGCAAGGACTAAAATTAACTTCAGGCTGGTTGTTGCATATATAAGTGACCTCAGTGTACATTTGGAACTGATCCCCATTACTCATTTTCTTTGCTTATCCTTTCAAAATATAGGAATTTTCATCTTATTTATCATTTTGATCACTATTTATTTGATGTGGTGCGTATGGACAAGGTTTAGTGGTGAACTTGGCAGTCGTAGGTTAATGGATGGGCTCAGTGATCTTAGAGGTCTCTTCCAACCTAAATGATTCTATGATTCTACCAGGCTAAGGGCAACTGGAAGTTGCCACGGTTTACGAGTTACAGTTTATGAGTTATGGGTTTGGCTGCTTTTTTTCAGGGCAAAATCAATGACTGTCACTTAAGATCATTTTGAAAAGGAACATCTTTATTAAAGTGTGTGTGCACTATATATGCATATGGCATGATTTTCAACCAGACTTTGCAGAAGAGTTTTCAGTGGCTGAAGTTGTTAATGCTGCTGAGCTGTCCTTTTCTCTTGGTTTGGAACAGATGAGCTTTAGCCACAGCACAGGCTCCGCCACGTGGCGCCACAAATTTTATTAGGCAGAGAAGACATGTTGATGTAAAAGATTCATGAGCAAGAGCTCTGAACTTTGAGAAAACATTTGAGCCTATGCTAGAATAATTTGGATACAGCTCATTCTCATGCGTAGACCTCAGCATCAGGGGTTTGCTTACATAGCTTGGTCTAGCTCAAGCTCTTTGAGTAGAGATGAGGTGACAGACTGGGGAAACGTGATGAAGGAGGATGTGTGCCCCAGAACAGACATGATGCCATAACTCAGTATGGTGAGAAGTAATTAAGAAGATGAAAGAACTGAAAAATAACTCAAAGGGTAAAGAAACAGCATGGACAGCACAAGAAAAAAACCTGCAGAAGGCAGAAGGATACGTGCAGATCACAGAATGTTTTTCTTTGAAGTTGTGGTCAAGTGTGGTGCTTTCCAAAGCTTTTCAGGAAGTGGTTTGGTTCTTCCACACACTCCTGCTCATTTCTGTCCAGCAGAACCAGTGGAAAGATCTGTGATCCACTGTATGTGGAGGAGAGGGAACCTGCTACGCTGGTGGTCTGCTTTCTGTGTTACCTCTCACTGCAGACCAAGTACAAAAGCATGGCTCCATACAAGTATCAGCACCCCTGCTCCCAGGGAGAGGTGGTTTCTTTCCATAATCCTAAGCTCCTACAGCAGTTTCTAGAGAGAAAAGTGAATACCTAATAAGAGGGTGAGCCAAAGAAGATGAATTTCCAGTAAGCCTGGTAATCAGCTACAGCTCTAATGTCTGTGAGAACTAAGAGTGAGAACAAACCATGGCTTTAGTGAGCTTATGCGAACTAATAATGTAAATGTGTTACATTTTTGGAGGCAGAATGGGATGTCTAATGTGTGTCTGCATAGTACCTGCACTTACTCCTGCACTGAAATACCCAGTTTCAGACCTAAATGTGGAATGTATTCTTTCTTCTTTCTTTTCGCTTGGAAGTTTTTCTCACATGAACACAATTAATAAACTGATAGAGCAATTTTGTGTAGAAGTGGAGTACTCAGAATACCACAGGAAATGGAAATGAAAGGAACAAAAGAAATTGTTACTCTGTTTCTACCTGCTTGAATGTCCAAAGCCAACACTCATAGGCATCCTGTAAGTCCCTGAACGTTAAATTAGAAACCCAGAATTGCATATCTTATCTAGTCCAGTTTCACTGCCACATGTGTAGCCTCTTCCAAAGTCCCATGTGTGCAGCTGTGTAGCAGAATTCTCACATATACACATTGTCTCTACATTGAAGTGATCCGTTCTGCAAGTGCTCTCAAACAATCAGATGTGTCCCAGGGACACAATGACATACCCAAAAGCAGTCATTTGCTTTTTGCAAGTGCTGTGAGGCTGACAACACTGCTTTCAGGTGGTACTGTGAGCTACTGTGGAGGTGAGGATTGAGAGCTGCCTGCATTAACCAGACAACAGAGTGGTTTGATCAGGGCATTCAGCAGCACGTGTGAGTGCTCTGAGGCTCTAGCCAGGATTTTGCCTGTTGTAGGAAGCATACAGCTGAACTCTTGATAACTGCGCAGCATTCCACCTTCAGAAGTTTCCCCAGTGGTCTCTGACGTTCCTATGCCGTTATAGTTAAAAGCCCTGTAAGGACTCCTGAGCATGGGTTAAAACTAACCACCTGGCTGCTTGCCCCTCCCCATGGTTGGGGGATGCCTCCCCTGCAGGTGCAGCTTGTGCCAGTCCCCAAAAGCTGATCCTCTGCTTACTTAATGTGCAGACAAGTGGCTGAGGAAAGGAAAGGTGCCAGTGCCCTGCCACTCCTACCACCAGAGCAGCAACATCCAGGACATCGATAAGGTGAGGGCAGTGATGTTTTAAATAGCCAAAGCTTTACTGAGCTCAAGAGGCAGAGTTCCAGCCTGAAGGTGAACTGAAGCTTGTTACTCTGTTTTGCCAAGTAGCTGAACAGTGCAATGCCTAATGAAGGTAAACCCAAAGGTCAGACTTAGTCAAGAAAAAATAAATATAAAAATGTGGACGGCATTAGAAGTGATTTACATTCCAGTCGAAAAGATTCACTCCACTGTTGTGTGGTGAAAAGCACTCTAGTATGCCATGAGCTGAGATTAGCTTTTCTCCTTAAGTCAGTATGCAAGTGCTACTGAGTTAATTCCAGTACAGCAAAACTTGGAAAATAAATGGGGCTTTGCTCTGGCTATAAATTCCATCCAGCACGTACTAATCCTGAAAACAAGTGGATATGTAAGAGAGGCAGAGGGATTAAGTACTGAAGGCAAAAACCAGTTATCTGTAACAATTTAAATATGAATGATACAGTGCTAGAGGGACTGAGATTTATTTATTTGAGCAGCCTAACTGAATAGAAAGAGAAACTGCAGCATGATGTTCTAGGGATAAAATGTGACTTGGCAAAATGAAGGCTTATTTGTGGCACTGCAAAAGCCTGTGAAGTTCTACAGTATTATGTGTAGTTATCTTAAATACATACTTTCATGGGGGTTGTCAATAAGTGAAAATAGTTAAGAGTACTTTGAAGAGCCCTCAAGCAGTCTGGCTCAGTCAGCCAACTTAATGGGCTTTAAAAGAACCATCCTGAATATTTGCATGCTCCCTGAACATGAGCAGATACAGACAGAGAATCCTCTGCTTCCTTCTTCCCTTCTGCAACTCTGAGTCTGTCTATATCCCCTCCTGTGATACAGAAGCAAACCCTCTCTTGTAGATAAGCCTGAAATAATTGTGTGCCAGTAACTAAATTTCTGAATTCATAAGTCTTTATACCAAAAGCTAGCTGGAGTACTCTTATGTTTAAGGGGATCCTTAGTACTGCATCACTGATTTTGATCCAAACTCACCCACTAGTGAGACTCAGATCATAAATTTATCTCAAAATGCTGAGATAAGTTCAAAAGTGGTATTTCTAGGTTGACTGGCTAGACTTTATATGTACTTTTGGTCCTTTTCCTTTGTCTCCTGATTTTTTAACCTGTATATTGAACCTATATTGTAATTCTGACAGCTTTTTGGTATAGCCACAAGGATTAGAAATTAACTATGTTACTTTTAAATGAGAGACTACATGACTGTTTTGCACCAGAATTGAGATTCTCATCTTAAAATGTCTCATCTGCAAAAGAAACTTCAGTTAGGCTCATTCCATCTCTTCTTTCTTTTTTACCTTTAACTGTACGCCTGGTGTTCCGCTCATTGTGATGGACTAGTTTCTTTATGCTAGTTTTTGGTTTCAAGTGCACTAATTGTGCTTTTCCTGACTGCTCTATCTTTCATATCAAGATTTTTAAGACTGCTCTCAACATTAAATTGATACATGTTCAACAATATTGAAACAGCTCAATATACTGAACTGTAGTGAGGTATCCTCACTAGTTTTTAAGTTCTTCCACATGTTAAGTGCTTTTGGTTTAGCATTTGAAATTCTACAAGACTTTGAGACCTAGATTTCAGTATTTTTCTGCAAATGTTGCTCAAACTGGTGATTCAACCTAGACCTAAAACCAAAAGTAAATCAGTGACTTTTTTGAGGAAAGCTGGTGTAAGCTGGCAACTTGTTGGTCAAGGTCCCTGCAAGTACATATTTGACTTTGTTTCCTGCGGTACAAGTAGGTTGCCAGTTTTGTCCTACAGGTGCTGAGCTCAAAGTCTAGGAAGATTCTAGAAAGGGAAAGCCATATTCCTTTCTTGTTCTCATTGCTAAGACGTAATGTATTATGTTTTCTATCTACAGAAGAACCAGAATTGATGTTGTTACTAGCCAATTTCCTTGATCATCTTTTTGAGAAATCAAAGAAATGTTCTTGTGTACAAGACACTTAGATTTTCCTTAAAGTATAGGGCTTCAGGTAATGGATTTCCCTTCATAAAATACCATGACCTTCCACAGTCATGGCTGCTTTACAGCTAGCATTAATTGAATAATGCTGTTGAGAGCTTCTTGATAGCAAGACTCTTCTGTGGGACTGGGCCTGGTTATGTGTGCTGAATCATTGGCATTTTTAGAGCATACATAATTGCCCATTACAAGGGACTGCTGATACTTCACATGCATACCAGCAACTGTTAATGCAAAAGCATGATGAAAAGCTTCAAATTTAACTCTGATTTGAGTTTACCAAGAATCTCATAAATCTTGACTTTTTAGGCATCTATTGTGGGCTGGAATTATATGTGATACAGTTTCCCTCTTATGTTAATGTATCTGCTGTTTGACCTGGTAGCACATTTGCATTCTGGTTTGCTGGTTTTAGTAGTGCTTCTACTATTTTGGTGCTCATGCCTTGGTAAGAGATAACAGCATCCCCTGCCCTGCAAAAATGGATATAAAAGCTACCCTTTGTCCACATACGATGATAACAGTATTTGAAGCAGTTTTCCTTCCACAAAAGGTTTTAAAGTATTTTGTCCAGGGTCACTTAGTTTTTTCAGATAAGATGTCTTTGGCTTATATCCAGCTTGTTCCTGGCTTCTCTGTTGAGACTCACAAGAATGCGTCAGACAGTGCCAAAAGTATCTATTGGCTTTTGGTTTGCAGAAGCTGGAAATTGGTTTCTATTTTAACCTTCCAAAAGGGTGTTATAAATGACAGAGAGTAGAGGATTTTAAAAATAGCTTCAACGTGTCCCTGTGAAGCTGGCAGCTTTGTTGTTTGACCTGGTTTTATTTGACCCTTCTGGCAGAAGGGTCAAGAGAGTCAAGCTCTCTTTCAGGATTGAAAGCCTCATCAGTAGAGCAATGCACAGAGTTTCCAGCAGTGGATGGGACCCCTGGATACCTCCCTTTCCAGGTGCATGTTGAAGAGCAATGATCCCTACTGGGAAATTGCTCTGCTCTTAATGAAAATCTGGCCTCTTAAGGTGCCTACATTTAGGTACTCAGAAACTGTGGCTCTCAGGATTTAAAGTCCCTTTTAAATACTTTCATCAGAAGTATCTAAGGCTTAGACAGGTCCAAATCCCAATACTATAGCAAAAAAAGTCTAAGTATAAAGGAAAGATTAAGTTCCTCTTCTAAAAATTCAAAACTGTTACTTTGTTTGAGAATTCCTTTTTTCAGGGAATTTTGTAAGATGTTAGAAAAAATGCCAAGAATAATGGATGTAAATGAGAGGGATGTTGCTCAGCTATTTGTGAAGAGGGACTCCTAGATAACTTTTCTTGGTGTGTCTGCTGAATTCTGTGATCTTAAACAAGTCCTGGAGTCATGGCCAAGCCCCCGAGCCATATCACATACTTAGCTGCATAACAAATGTGTTGCAGAGCTCAGTAATACTAATGTGCTATGAGCAAAGCTCTGTAGAAATGGTAACAATTTATTGGATATAAAAATGATAAGTGCTGTGGACTGACATGGGATTACAGCAAATCATAGCCCAAATGTGTGCATTAGCAGATACCCAAAATTGTTTACTTCAGGAATCTAACTGGACATGATGAGGTCCAGAGCCTGGTCTTCTCAGTTGCTGTATATAGTCAGTGGACAGAAACTCTTGCAGAGTTTGGAAAGCAGGTGCCTTTTATTATGAATTTGCTTTCATGTTCCCTATCCTCTTTCAAACAGTGTCTTGTAAAGCAATGCAATGACAGTTTCACAGTCTAGCTGACAAGAGCCAAAGTCAGGAATAGATCTATGATTGTTACTGTTGGTGACTGTGGCCATACAGTGGTCACCAGCACCAGAGAGTGGCCTTTACCCAGACACCTCAGTGTTTGTAAGGAGAAACTCTCAGAACAGTAAGAATCCTGCATAGGAAATACTGTTCAAGAGGACTTTTTCCATGTCTTAAAGATTAAGTAAAGCAGATCTGAGAGCTGGTGAGGTCTCATCCCATATAAAGACATAGATAAACAGCGTAGATGTGGCAGATGGCAATTGTGCAACATTGAATGGCTCTTGTTGGTAACCTCAGGGAGCCCATATGTAAGAATCACGACTCACAGAATTGGTATCTGGGTTGTTCAGTATGAGGTTCCTGATATAGATCCTGTGTATTGTCAATATCTCTTATCGATGGGTCTGTGATGAAGACTTTTGGGACAAATGCATAAGATACCTTCACTTCAGTTTCTACTGTGCCGTTCCCCCTGAGTAACACCATTTTTAACAGAGGACAATCACCAAGCACAGATTTTCCTCTAGGTTAAAGAGGATCTCTCAAACACAAAGTTGAACCACACTTAGAAAACAGTGGTCCTTCACAGGAGACAACTTCATCCTGAATTTCAAGAGGGAACCACTGGAGTTGCCTGCTAGTGGTTGTAGATGAGCGTTAGGTCCATGGACACCTCTGGCAAATGTAAATCCTCTCCCCTTGCATGCATGCTTGGCTGTTTGCACCAGCATGATGAATATTTTATGCTGCTACCTAAAAGTCTCTTGGGCTCAATAGCCAGAAGTGTTCATCTTTAAAACTGTCTCTGCTTGCAGGCTGGGATTTGTCCTTCAAACCAAACAACTTCAAGAAGGTTGTGATCAGATTGTAGAAGGACACATTGAACTTTTAGATAGAAAAAGCAGGAGTTGCCCCCCTTATTCTGTTTCAAAATTTTATAAGGTGCTTTTCTGAGTTTATAGTATTCTCTCCTGCAAACAGCTTTTCCTTTTCCATTAGTTCTTCATATACTAGCTTTTTGCATCTATTTATGCTACACTGAATTATGCTGAATAGTATCCTGAACTACAAATACTGCAGCGTATTTCCATATATCACTAAGAGCTTATTGGGAAACCAAGTTAGCTTTGTAACAGCTGAGGCATTCATTTGCATCACCTTTTTTTCTGTGGAAAATTAAACCAAGTTACTCAGACACACTCTTGCTAATTGCCCCTCTCCCTTATGTAGCATTGTCTCCATGCAACTATTCAGTGCAAAAGTTGAAAATAAATGTTTTATTAATATAAGAAACTCTTCTTGCCTTTGAAATTTCAGTAACCTCTGTGACCTAATTCTGTTCTTGTGTGTTCTTTATTGTAAGATGAGAAGCTGTAATCACATCAGAACTTGCAGGTTTTTTGTCTGTATACTTATATATATATATTTCTATTAGTATACGTAGTACTAACAATATAAACACAAACATGTATACATATATGTTGTTTCTTCTCTTCCACTGCAGGTTTGTAGTCAGATACACACAGTGGATTAAATAAGTTGCTATGGATATAAATGATACTAAATGATTAAACAGCCCAGCTGTCTGTGGTCAAATGCACCATCTCACCAAACACTTCTCCAAAATAAAAATTCTTCCAAGGAATGATTTACAATTTAGACCTGTAAAAAGGTTTCCTGGATAGCATTTATTTCCCATGTGTAATGCGGTTTTAAATCTGCTTTCTGATCCAACTTTCTGCAGTTGTCTCTGAAATGGGCTCGGTGATGGATGGTGGCAAACCGCCTAAAGATGACTAGATATTTTGCCTCTCTAACATACGTCTCCAGAGTGGTGAGTTAGTGTCTAGCATGTTAATGTTGCAAAGTAGAGGAAGTGGGGTGAGAGAGTCACTAATCAAGAATTATTTGAGCTGGACTCACAGAAGAAAAGCTAGGCAGCCAACTGCCCAGTCTGAATCCTCTTCTTCCAGGAAGACTTAAATCTCTTTTCAGAAGAAATCTTGCTCAAGCAGAAGAATTTTTGAGATATTTTTTTTTTTTCCTGAACAGGAGAAGAATCAAAATGTGTTAATAGCTTTGATGAAAACAGATGTGTGTTGAGAAAAGCAAAATGTTGGGCTGGGTCACAGTGAGACAGATCGTCATTGTGATGGTGTGACATCATTTTGGTCTAGGATGTAGAAGGTGCAGAAAGAAGCCTCTTCCCAGAGGAAAAAAAGCAGAAGTTTTCATCCTTTATTGTTTTTAATGTCTCTTTTCCAGAGCCTCAGTGTCCTATGTGTGGTTAAGTCCCACTCATCAGAATACAGACATATGAAACCACCTCCCCTCTCACATGCCAACACCAGCTCCAGTTTAATGCAGTTCAGTAACTCCTGGTGAAAATATTCTTACCATTAAGTCCCGCTGAGTTGGGCATCTTGCCACTTTTGTGTGGCTCCTTTTTTTTTAGTTTCCCATAACTGCAAGTACAGGAAAATAACCTGGGCTGGTTCCAACCCGCTGTCTGTGAGCTGGCTATAGTGTTCTGGCACTAGACGGGGATCATTATGATACTTTTTCTACCAATTAAGAATTACCACAAGAAAGGTTTGCCTCGTGTGAAGGCTAAACTCTGAGACTTTGGATTGATTTCCTAGCTGGGTGCCTTTGGAGCCTCTTTCACTTCTCGTAGGATTTTCAACCTATCTAAAAAAGAGAGGTACCAAATTCCTCAATTGTACTTTGTGTAGTGATTAGCACAGTACTACTGTCTTCATTTGGCATACGCTTGACATCTTAAAACCAAAGAGAAAGAAGTAGATGTTATTACTTACTATGCTTGGAATTGGGGATATCCTATGAATATTCTCTATAGAAAAACTATTTCTCCATTAAAAGCTACAGTGACTTGTGCATGTACTTTTGCATTATGGACTAGGTAATTTTTATCAGATTGCTTTGAGTAATGAATAAATGCAGGGAGACTGAAATCTATTCAGAAAAGATGCAAGAACAAAATTCGTCAAGTTACAGTTTTACCATGTGTTGCTTTTGGTGTTTCAGCCCAATGTTTCATTTACATCCCTGGTTATCAGTCTTCCATTCTGAGAACTGTGTGAATTACACGTCAGTGACACTTCCGGATGTCATACAGTCAATTCAGTGCAGATGGCAGGTTTGTGTCTCTCTCCCTCAGGTGTCTTGCCAGTGGCACCAGTAGCCTTCATGCAGTAAGACCCATGTCTCTGTGCAGTCCCCCTCCCAGTTTCTAGCTGTGGCCAGTATAAATGGCCACATGTAGCTAATATAAATGGACTGTATTTGAATTATGCATTCACTACCAGTGTTAAGAATGGACTACAGAGCTACATGGACCTTTCGTTTGACCCAACCTTTTATTTCCTAAAATTACTAAAATGTCTAAGGCAGAAAATGAGAACATGAAATGATAGTTGTCCAGCTTCTGCTATTTGAAGTGCAGTAATTTCCCAACCGGGGGAATAGCAATTAGTACCTCTCAGATATACTTTTTTCTATGACTCTGTCCACTAGCCTTTTTTAATTCATGCTGATATAAACTTAAGTATTTGCAAAAACATGCTAGCAGTGATTCCTGCAATTAGCTACTTGTGGTGTGAGGAACCACTTCCATTTGTTTATTCTGAACCTTCTGGTTGTTAGTAGTTTTACCCAATGATCCTTCATTCTGGTACTGAAAGAAAAGACAACCATCCCTTGGTTCACCCAGTTTGACATACCACATGTCTTTATAAATGCTCCTGCAGTGTGAAAAACCCCCACTGATTTTATTCTTGGAAATAATAATAATTTAAATAAACTATTTTCTACCTTGGATGATCAAGTTAAGCAACATGAAGTGGCCTGTCTTTTCACAGCTTGCCCTGCTGTTTTGCAGCTTCCATGTAAGACTGCTGATTTAGGTACAAGTTATTGCCCCTGTTTTCTAAATTTGAGTGCCCGATATTTTTCTATCCTGTTTGATTGGCCTTTCAGGGTTATATAAAAAAGAAATAAAAGGAGGTTGGAGTTTCCATAACATTACCAGTGCTGACTCAGGCACACAAAAAGCATGTCTGCAGAAGGTGTAGTTTTTCATACGAGCTGTTTTCTCACTTCAACCATACTGTGACAGATTGGAATGAAAACTCCAAAAACTTCAGGCAGGCTCTGGCTCTGTGCAAACCTACAGGGGACATTTGTTTGCCTAATAGGCAGAAAACCATTTAGTGGCTGGGAGTTTATTCCCTGTGGTCACTGCACCTCCTGAAAGATACGAATAAAACGCAAGTGTTCCAGACTGATTTGGGCTCCCAGTATGCAGTGAGTAATACTTTTTCTACCAAATGACAGTAGAAAATAGGACTGTAAAAGGTCTGACTAGCAGAAAATTGCATGAAGGTCTTTAAGTGACATAGCACAAAACAATTTTTGTACAATACAGCATGTCAATGCCAGTTGAAACAATCCAGGATGAATGTGCTGCAGCCCAAGGTTCAAGCATGGTTTATTTAGGGTAATAGCCCAGCAAGGTAGTTCTCCCTTTCCAGAGTGCACTGGAAAAACTAAAAGCACTAGAAGAATCATCTTGCAATATTTCTGAGTACTTCCATCAAGATAACAAATTCCTTCAATTTTCCCTGGCTTCATAGAAGTCAGAAATCCGTAGGACTTCATTATCATACCAATGAGTAATATTCTTACCACAGACCAGCTGGACTGCTAATTAAACAATAAAATCCTTTATAGCTCCAAAACTAAAATAGCTGAATACCTGTTACAGAATTATATATGTTAATAATGGCTTTAATGAGGGAGGAGTGAGCAGTGAGCAGTGGAGAAGTCACTTGTGTTTGTTAGGGGGCAAAAGAAACAGTAAGAAGTCTCTGGGCATTATGAGGTTTTTGAGTGCAGCCAGGCATCACACTTGAAACCAGACAAAGATTGCTAATACTGAGGTATGTTATGGGAGTTTCTGTAAATCAAAAGTTCCCATTGTTGTTAGTGCTATGGTGACAGCACAAAAGATTCTGCATCCACTGCCTTTATCCTTTGTGTTATGAAAACTGGTGCCTTAAACAGAACTTCCAGATGAAAAGATTAGGTTTAAAGTTTTTACATGGAACAAATTTTGATGGATTCCACATTTTAGAAACTGAAACTTCTTGCACTCGGTGAACTTTTGCTGAATGTCCAGAGTCCTGAGATAACCCCATCTTCCTCTCCACTGATGTCTGCCCACAGCCATCCCTGGGAGACTGGCCGGGGAGTCAGGGAGTCTGGGAAGCCCCAGATTTCAGTAACACTGATACCTGGCTTTGCTGTTGATATTAGGATGGAGGCAGCTTAGCTGAGCTGTTCCAGCGTCTGAGCAGCTTCCTGCTGACTGGAGGACTGGGAAGAATAAAGAGATTTCATCTAATTCAAACTGAAACCCAATTCTGAAAATTACAAAGTTTGCTGTTAGCAGGAAACCCCCTTTTCTGGCTGTCCTCCCTTCCAACTCGGATGACTTGATCCTCTCATCTGAACTCACGACGTTTGTGCTTTTTGACCTCTGTAGTTTCAGTACCCAAAGGAGATATATAAAGACAGTTGATTATAATGATAGGTATTAATGGAAAATGCAGAAGGGAATTACCTGCACTTAAATTACTAATGTGTCTCCTAAATCATTGGGAAAATCAGACTAGATTTTAACAGAATGTGTTATGTGTAGTCCCAGAAACAAATCATCTGACTACTGTAGCTGAAAGGAAATTTACTCTGTCAGAGTCTAGATAGGTTTTTAAGTCAACAAAATATATGTGGCAATTTCATAGATTCATACAATGTGTAGGTCAGAAACAAAGGTTAGGTTTTTCACTCTCGCACCACATGTAACACTGGCAATAGATTTCTCACCTGGTTTCTCCTGTCTTAAGCCTCCTCTTATACATCAGCAGATTCTACCACATTATTAGGTAGCTCTCCAGGTCTGTCTTATCTCTTGGCAAACTTTCAGGTCTTCTTGTTTATTATGCACTGTGCATGTTTCAACTATCATCAGCACAGAGAATGCAGTGTATTATTAGATAGTGCAAGTTTCAGGGAAATAACTCACTTATGCCTCCCAGCATGGTAACGAGGGTATTAAAGGAGTTTCTCTTCCACTCCTAAACTTCACACTGGCTGGCAGCTGTTGTATTGTGCTTAGTTTGGTTTGAAAAAGTAATTGAGTTAAATTTTAACTGTACCTTGCAATTCTGTTCTATGGGGCCAATTAAATGAGTAATGAAGTGGTGTCTTTAGTATGTTTTTCCATTAATATTTTGCATGCACAGAGAACAAACCAGGCAAATTGGTACCAATACTTGTTATGTACCTTTTAACTTCCTGGATGTTACTAATTCTCACTCAATTGAATTTTTATGCCTTAAGTTCCAGTATCATCACATAGGACAATCCAGAGGAGAGCTGTCCCCCCAGTACTCTCCCTGCACCAGGCAGAAGACCCTAGACAGGATTTTATTCAGGAATACTTCTTAAGACCACTGTCCACTGTGGCCAGTGTCAATGGCTGTGGTCATAAAATGTCTCTTCGCTCCTTCAAGATGCTCAGCAGGTCAGATAGCAGATCTTGGCTCTATTTGATGCTACACAAGCCATTGTTAGAGCCTGAAGCTCCTGCAAAGTGAGGATGGTAGCTCCTTTGGGAGAGGACAGAGACCTTTCACAGCAGGGCAGGAGGAACTGGAGGAGGAGGTGGCAGCTTAGCCCCAGGCCAAAAGGGGGAACTCAGAAGCTGAATTGCTGAGTTCAGGACAGGCAGGGAGGAAAAAGTGGAGTGGGTAGCACCAGCTATCAGTGTCCATTGTGCTTGTCCATCATGGTGACTAGATTTTCAGCCAAAGCTGAGAAGAAGTGTGAAGGTGGTGATACAAAAGCTCCCATCTCACTTAAAGGAGAGGCACCTTTCAACCTTCCATGGCCAAATCAGCCTTTTCCTAGTGCTCGTCAAACTTCCCGCCTCCAATGTGGATGTTGTCAGCTTTCAAGGCAAGGACTATTGAGCTGCATTCCTTACCTTTGGCATCCTCCTAAACACAGTCAAGGTTTCTTGGGGTTTCTGAAGAAATTCGCCATCATGGACACACAACAGTATACATGAAGGCCAAAAAAGGGCACAGAAGGCCAGAGAAGAGATCCAGAATAACCCTTCTTGTTTAAAGGGCAATAGGCTGAATAGAGCAGCCAAACATTAAAAGTGTAGGGAGACATCCCTCAACCCATCTTCCAAAGTAGGGGAAAGATGACATGGAGAAATTTTAGAAATGTGTTCTTCTTTAGTGAAGCCCATACAGTCATCCAACAGAAAAGGCATTACTATTTAAGCACATTCTCCTTCAGACCACTTTAAGATCTGAATGCACAACATAACTGAAAATCCCCAGTACAAACGGACATGAAAACACCAAGAATGGTTGTATTTTTGAAAAAAGATTAGCCTCCTCCTCAAGTCTCAGGCTACAGCTGCAGGAGCCACAGGCATCAGGTATCCTGGGGGAGCTTGCTAATATCAATAATGATAATAAAACCTATGATAAATCAACCATGTGCTAAAAAATTACTTCCTGTGTGCTGTTTGAATGAAAATTGTTTGGAGAATGACTATGTACACCTAAAATACTACTCCGCATAGAAGATTTAATGACCCCAAACTCGTTAGTAACTAGTCAGACTTCTCATGGCACCTCAAGGCTCACAGCGGAAGGCAGGGGTGTCCCTCCACATCTGAAATATTTCCATCCAATGCCATCCATGACAGATCCTGATGGCAATGTGGTCATTCAAATCTAAATTCATGTCCTGCAGCCAAGGAAGTCACAGAGGTCACAGTGGGAAGGACACCCAGGCACATGCAGTTGCAAAGCTCCTGCACTGTGCTGAAAGAGAGGCAGGCAGGCTGCACAGTACTGAGCCGTTGCAGTGTAAACCAATAAAATGTGAGCAAGTTAGCACCAAGAGGTGGTAATCATCAGCTCTAGTAGCTGGCTGGCTAATCAGAGGTAACCCTTTATGTGGAAGAACTTATTGAGTATTTCATTTTGAACCATTTGTGACTCCCTGAATGGGAAGGTCTTGGGAGTGTTTCACATGCTTTTTGCCTTGGGGACTGGATTAATAAACACAGGCAAATAACTGAAAGCACAAACATTAAGTCATTACTGAGGCACATTACAAATTTTTTAACAAGATTTTGATTTAAGAAACCCACAGAATTCTCGTTGATTTTAAGAAATGTAAATGCTTCATTTACTATGTACTTTCCTGGAATTGTAAGTTGTCAACATAACAATCCTAGAAAGCTGTCTTTCACTTTACTCTTGTAATTCTTTTATTTAAAAAGCCTTCCACTGATGTATACATCATCTTATTTGGAAGCTCAAGAACAGAGACAGCATAGTGGAAAATGCTCTTTAACTAGAGGCTTCTGAGAGGCAGAAGAAAGCAACAGCCAAATGAATATCAGTCTTTGTTTACTGGAAGCAAATAAAGCCCTGGTGACAGTCTCCCTGCCACTGCTCTGGCACTCCCTGAAGCAAGGAGAATAGTCCCTAGTGAAGTACACATTTTTGTTGAAAATGCAAAAGGCAAAATGCTGAGCATAGTGCATAAGATGTCACTGATTCACTTTCCCCCTTTATGTGATTTTTTTTCCATATAGCATTCCTGCCTGTCCCCACCCTCCCAATACTCACTAGGCTTTGAACTTTCATTCTGCCAAGCTGTCAAATTCCTAACGCTTTCCTGGATACAATTTATCTCAGAATTTTGGTGACAGGATAATCAGCCCAATATTTTGAACCTTCAAAAAATACTTTGCACTCTTAAACCACTTCTTTTTCCGGAAATTTATGTCAGTATTTTCAACGTGATAATCATGTGATTGTAAATGAAGGACTCTTGCCCTCAGGATGCTTGTTAGAGCTCCCAACAAAGGTACGTGATGACATTTGCCACCAGCTCCTATGTTCTCTGCTAATGGGACTGAGCTGAAGGATTTTGAAGCAGCACGCTACCTTCACTAAAATTAATCATCATACTGGATACCAAAATCAGGAAAACAATTTATATATTGGTTTTGTGTTACATTGTAATTTCTGAATCATCAGTTCTATGTGCTATTCACAATACGATTCTTCCTCCCCCATCACGATGTTCCACCATCTACTAGTATCTGTCCTCTGGCCCTCTGGATGTAACCTACTTACCATGTTTCTCTTGCTCCAGCAGCCCCTTTGCTCTTTGAATATTATTTTTTGTATATTGGATAGTATATGTATTATGTATTTAATTACATCCTCACCAATTATTCTTCCATTGCATTCAACGTTGGAATATGATGTTTGTCCGTCTAGAAATTCCAGGTCTTGCATATAAAACAAAACATTTTGCACAGGTGTTCCCTTGCATTTGAAGGGTTCTCCATTAAGACTGAACAAATGTAGGTTAATCTCACTGCCATAAACTCTACATACACAAACCACAGAAAGACAGAAATGAGGAACAACAATTTAAAGATGATGTTGCACCTTTTTATTCCTTGAATGAGTCTAACTGCAAAAAACACCATCTGCATAAAATGACAGAACATAACAAAGTGAAAGTAATCTGCAAAGAAAAAGACATGGCAGCAGAAAATATTGAAAACCAGTCACAATAACCATTAAGGTTAATGAGAACTACTAATAACACTGTCGTAACTGAAAGTGCTCCACTGCAGTCCAGCATGTAGAAGCATCTGTGTAAAACACTGTAAAATAAATCCAAACACAAAATGTTTCACTAGGTGTTCAGTCCTATTTGATTTCTGGAACACAGGTTGAGAAATTATAGTATGTATAAATGAAGAAACTCCATAGAAAATTTGACTGTCCTCAGTTTGTTTTGGCATATTTACTGAGCAAGAAATTTTAGGAGGAATGACAGCCAATACTAATTTTCTTACAATGGACATTTCATTAGGGTACTGGCACAAAGGAAAACCAAAAAAACCCAGGAGCTGTACTTGCGCTTTTTCAATATTTTCATTGGAAAATTTTGCTTTACCTGGCCTTGAAATATTTCACAAAATGATATAGTTTATTTTCATGAATGCTGAGGGTACACCAATGATGCTCCCATTCAGGGACAACAAAAGCAGACCATTTTCACAGATTTGGAAAGGTTGGGCAGCAACGGTTTAAAATCCAGTTTACAGAAATGTTTAATGCTGAACAAGATACTAATTTATTATTTAGCTGCAGAATAAGAACTGAAACAAAGGTATACTGAAATTATATAGGTTTTTGGAAATCTATATCCAATCTGCCTGCTGAAAAAATCTTAAGAACTTTGTTGTAGAAAAATGCAAAATGGATACAAAAGGCCAATCTGAACTGAGAGTCTGAAAATCTCAGGGATTAGAGAAAGCAAACCCCTATTCCCAGTCTCTGATGATACCAGACAAAATTGCCAAAAAATACTAAGCAAGGGAAAAGGGCAAGACTCTTTCAAAACCAGGTCAATGACTCCAACTATCTGTTTTGTGCTACTGGCACCTTAAAATGAATTGCAGTATGTCTAAACCAGAAAGAGCACAAGCATGAAGAGCTTTCTGTTTCTGCCTATGAGATACACCTTGGCACAGACAGACTGCAAACGATTACTATCAGTAAGAGCTCAACGCGCGCACTTTTTCTACTTTCAGTTGCAGTTGTATGAGTGACAAACGGAACAGACCTCGAAAAGATGTCAGCAATAGCTGGCATTCTGCAGTTTTTCCAAGAACTGGGGGGAAAAAAAAGAGATCTTGACATTTTGGAAGTAACTGTGGTGAGGTTCTCTAATAGAAAATGTTTTATGTCATGGAGTCAAATGCTCAAAAATTTTGAAAAGTGTACTGATATTGTGTAATGAATACTTCAAGGTGAAGCATGCTTCATATTTATATATGGATTTTACACTTTTCCTCAGTTCTTTGTTCTAGTGGTTACCTTCCTTTTACGCCCAGGAGCTTTGCCAGTATACTTCTTAAGTTCAGAGGCACTTAGCCTGTTAAGGAGTCTTCCATCTTTAATAATACCAAATTTCTTTCTTAGTTCTTTGTCTTTATCCTGAGGTGCTTCTTCTTAATTTCTTTTTTGCAAGCCTTCTTTGAATGGGGACATCGTCTTGTTGAGAAACTGAAACAGGAAAGAGCAGGACCTGACTGTCAGGAAGTGAGTGTTAGATAGTCATTTTTCTCCCACCCCTCTTCACAGCTTTTTTTCTGCAGTCTTATCTTGGGGATGCGGCTTTGCCAGAAGGATTTAATTCACGAGGGACTTTGCAAGTCAGCCCTCTCTATTCTTTCACTGTTACTTTAAAAATTAATTATGATGGCACATATCACCTGTATTCAGAAACCCCACCTTCTCCCTTGAGAAATATCTTGCCATTATACTAAATTCTGCCCCAGTGTTCCCTAAATAGCAACAGGCCGCTCCCATTAGGTGCAGTGCTTTTGTCCTGTTCAAATACTAGAAAAATCTTGATGTATCTCAACATTTCTTTTTTCATCAGCATTATTTAACTATATTTTCTTTTTAAACAGTAAGGTCTTATATACCTGCAATCCTTAATTTGGTTTACTCTACAGTGATTGTGTCCACTGAATTTGTGTTTGGCTTCCCCATAAAAATGTGAAGAAAAAACAGGTCACTCATCTTTCACAGCACTTGTCATGTTATAAGTATTCTGAATAATGCACTTTGCATGCAGTTATACCTAAGAGGAAAATAATTTACTGTACATATACAGACAATCACTTGATCCTCATAGGTTACTACCTGCTGCCTTTTCCCAGCAGAAAGGGAGCAGTTCTTGGGCTCAGAGATGGTAGTCATCTCGTGTGGAGAGGAATGTGTCTCACTTGATGTTTTCTTTTGGTGTGTGTGGGTGGCAGAGGTTTTCAGACATTTTATGTTCTGTTTCACAGCATCCTCTCCTGACAGCACTGTGTGTGGAACCCTGGAAGTTAGATTATGGATAGAACCACATGTAACGAACCAAACCACAGTCTTCATCAGCAACCTATGATGGCAAGCTTCTTCCCTTTCTCCTGGCAGAGCTTCATGCTTCATTACATACAGAACATAGGCCTGCCCATTATAGATCAATAGAGCATTTCCCTTAAAGAGAGGAATTTCCAGCTGCTCTCCAATAGGACTGATAGATGAAAGTGGTAACATATCCTTATAATCCTTGTTCTTCATATTAGGGAGTGACTTTAAAATTTCTGAAGCAACAATGTTACATGACTTTACAACAAGAGGATAGGATCTTGCTGTCTTTCTGGCTGGCTCTTCTTGTTTCTCTGGGGTTACCTGGGAACATTTAACATCTTCAGTTGTATCGGGACTAGAACAGCGTCCTGAAAAGTTTTGGCTGCTTGGTAATAAATATTTTGAAAAATTGTTCCAAAAGGATGTGGAAGCCTCTTCTAGCTTTATTAATGGCCATACATAAATTACAGATTCTGTTTCTGTGGCTCGCCTTACTTCAGAGACATTTTTTGCTGTGACTGACAGTAGCTGCTGTAGCTTAGATGGCAAAGAACATAGTGGTATTGACACAATTTTGGCTTGATATGGTATCTCTAAATCAGGTTTTAAAATCTGTGCCTGAGGTTCTTCAGTAAGTCTATGAGGATCAGAGATTCTAGAAATGAACGCTTTGTCTTCTTGGTCAGCATGAGTTAGTGAGAAGCCTCTTCGCAAAGAGTGCTCTTCATCTGAGGTTTCGTTACGCTGAGCATTAAAATCTGTTGAGAACTTTCCTCTGCCAGCAGAGGTCCTGACAGTATTTTCTAGCATGCTGAAATCTTCACTCTTCAATTGCTGATTCTGTAGCATAAGAGCATATGTAGTACTGGTATCCATCTACAAAAAAGCATTATGGTGTGCTTTAATGTATTCTGTTTAGACAGATGAGCTTCTGTAACTAGGCAGTTGTATACACTGGCAAGGCTTCCGGAGGAAAGGGAATGCAAAAGGAGTTTCAGTAGGTCTCACCTATTTTTACCTCTTTCCTGAAGGGCTTCACTTATGCAGCTTGACAAGCTTAAAATAAAAGTGGATATAAATTAAAATGTGATTTCATATTTGCAAATGCACAGTGATTTTTTTCTGTTAATTCAAAATAAATTAATAAACAGCAATATATTTGTGATTTAACTACTAACTAAAGCTCATATAGCCATAAGGATTCATCTGTAATAGCAATTTGTTGTGAGATACTTCCAATCGTGGCATAAATTGGCAGAGAGTTTGTTAAGCCATGAGCTCGCTCAGTGAGTTTTTATAAGGCTTAGGCACTTCCATTCCCTTTGGCGGCACATGGGAGAAAACAACAAATTTCAGCAGGCTGAATAGAAAACTTTCACTGGGAAGCTTTAGAGAAGGTACTTGGTGAATTTTAAAGCAAACATCCAATCAAAGTAAGGCACTTCACAAAGCACTGACTTAGTCTGACTTTAAGTTAACCAGAGTTTGAGAAGAGGATGCTAGGAGCTTTACAGTCAATTTTGTACTTCAGCAATCAATCCTAACTTACACTATTCTTCTCAGCTTCAGCAGAACCAGTAGCTTTGTCATGGCTTTTAATAAAGATGTAAAAAAAAGAAAAATCAAGTTCAGATGCGTATTTGATACATATTAAATTTCTGATACATATTATTCTAAGAACCAGTGTAATTGTAAAATGCTAAACAACCCTAAGTATTTAGTTGAATTTACAGTAGAAGAAAACATGACATTTAAATTTCTCTCATGAGTGAAAGGCAAAAACTCTGAGAGGGATTAAAAACAAATTAACTTTGAATTAAGTGCTGCTTCTCCAATGGTTATGTTCTCCTAGAAATAACCTACTTATCTTAGCAGTACAGATTTTATTTTGTAAAAAGAAAACAAACACATTACTTGCATGTCAGTCACACAACTCTAAGGTGTTTTTTAGCCTTCCTAAATATTAATAACCACAGTGAGTTTTGCCTCCATAACTGAAGAGGTTCTACTACCTCACTTACAAAAAGAAATGTAATAAAGTGGGTCTCTGCTGAGGATCATGAAAATTAACCTTTATGAGTCCTTTTACCCAGTAAAAAATAATAAATTGAAAAACCAAATGACATTTCCTCCTCATCTAGGCTGTACTGCCTGCATTTATGATGTAATCTAGATGTAAACACGTAATTCCAGGACTCTAATCAAGAATAATTAGAAATAATTATATCAATTGTCAACAAGTTATTTGAATCATTGATTGCACATATAGTAGGAGTGAGGCCTTCTGTAAAAGCAGATTGTAAATAAATTTTTTTACTTTGCTTTATCTGATGAATGGGGTATTTTTGTTTTGCTTGTCTTCACTTCTGGGTTTAGGGATTTTTACTATATCCAGCAGTGCCATATGATAAAGCTAGGACTGGTTTTCTGCCACAGAAAGTCTCTTACTGGCCTCTGCATTAGCCTTTGCACCCCTTTCATTAGTACTGGCCCATTAAATATTCATCTTCTGCTGTGCAAACAAAGGAATGGTTCCTCTGGAGCGACAGCTAAGTAATAAGGAATTTACTATTATCTTTTCAGCAATAGAGGAGTTGCTACAAAATCCCTGAACAAAAATAAAAGAAGAGTTCCAATAACATGAATTGTTGACAGATATCTTAAAAAGCAGAAAGTCTCATAAACCCTGAGACACAGCAATTAATCTGAAATTAAAAAAAAACAAAACCAAAACCAATAAAAAAAACAGGTAAGAAAAAAAGTTTCAAGGTTTTGAGATAGAGAAATCCTGAACCCTAACTGTGAAACCAGCTGAAAAAGAGACAAATATAGCTGCAGAAGAGAAAAACTCTTTGATTCTCAGAATCCACAACTCTCCTGTGAAGGCTCGGAATTGACAGATGTAGTGATGGGGCTCATTGCCAGAGTCTCCAGTTTTGCTCCCTAAAATCCTATATGCCATTTAAAGATTTCCCAGCCACCTGTTATTGTCAAACAATTCCCACAGAAAGAACAAAAAAAACCAGACAAAATTTGTTTTGAAAAAGAGACCAGAAAAAAAAATCTAAACTATCGTAGTTCTGTTGTGGGCAAGTTTCCTGAGTTTACAAACTCTCAAGGTGGCTCAGAGAGGGGGAAACTGCCCCATTCTTCTTAGAGGTGACTAACAGCCTTATGAGTATCAGCATTGTTAAAGCAGTTTAGTTCCTCCTGCCAGCAGACACAGAGAAGCACACTTTGTCGGAATGTATTTGTTCTAATTAGTTTTTCACTTGCAAAACTTTGGCTTGGCATCTTAGCTTGTTTTTTCTTATCATATATCAGCAATTCACGGGGGATTCCAAAGCTAGCCCTGAGAAAACCTGGGATTTCCTGAAATACAGGCATGACTGCTGCTAGCACAGCATATATTATTTTTGCCTGGACTATGTATAGACATAGTCTATATGCCTTTCAGTTGTTACTTCAGAAGTCTCTTAAAACACAGCATCTGCTCAGTGAAGTACCCTTACATGTTGAAATAAGTACCCTTGGTTCAACACCAGGTCTGCATGGAAACTCACAGAGGTCTGTAAATTGTCTAGGACTTTGCGGTCTATGTTAGAAAATACAGGTATGGCATGGTTTAACATATATCCTTCCTTTCCTTTTCCAACAGGTCACCTGCCCCTTAGGCTGTCAAAAAATCCCGGATGGGAGAGAGCAGTTTGGAGAGCTCCCTAAAACTTCGTACGACATGCGCTAAGGGTTTTTCTGGCCCAGTCCCTGCCTCTGACGGTGGCCAAAAGAGGAGGCCCAGCAATAATCCGAGAAGAGACCACGCACACGGTGGTAATTTCCTGGATACCCCCCAGTCCCCAACAGTGGGAGGGAGGCACAGGGCGCTCCTGAGCCAGCAGTGACTTCTCCGTGGATTTCCCGCTGGCACCAGGCCCTGCTGTGTAACACCCCCTCCTTCCCCAGCGGCTTCTTCCCTCCAGCGGTGCCCACCGGGTCACACCACCCACCAAACCTCCTCAGGCCGCCGGACTGGGCTCAAACCCCGGCCTTCCCAGTACGGCTGGTGCAGGCTGGGGCAGCAGGGAAGGGGGGAGGCTCAGTTACCATTACGGGTGCCAGGCTGGAGGAGCCACCTTCGCCTGCTGCGGCAACAGCCGACACTGCAGAGAGCCCTCCGGAACCTTCCACAGCCGCTCCGGGTGACCCCTGGTGCCCGCAGGCCCCGGGCTGTGCCCCACGGCTGTGCCCCCGTGCCCACGGCCTCTGAAGGACAGGGCCCTTCATGACACCCGTACCACGGCACTGCCCCTCATGTCCCTGTGCCTCTCGGTCCCTTTGGCCTCTGCAGGGCTCAGCTGACGGACCCCCACCACTCAGGGGTGGCAGCTCTCCCTGTGGCTCACAGGGCTCACCCCACACCTCTCCTGTGGCAGCCCCGGTGGCCCGCCCCGAGCCCACCACACTGCACAGCCAGCTCTCCCACGACCAGGACCGCTCCTTTAAACGTCCTCATTCTCCAGCCAGACCCTCACTGGGTCCAGAAGGGAGACATTACCAGGCCCAAGCCTGGCCTTTCCTCAGTGCTGTTTCCTCCCCATTGCCAGGCAGCACCCGCCAGTCGGAGGGAAAACAAACCCACCCCACAGCGGCACAGTGGCACAGCTGAGCCCTCCACCCCAGGCAGGCCCCAGCCCACCCCATACCCCCTGTGCTGGGCAAGGGCTTGAGGCCACACGTGCTGCTCTCCTGAGTCCCAGACACTTCTCGGCAGCTGCCAGGCCCTGGGCCAGGCGTCACTGCCATGGCAGATCTGCAGGGTAGACAGCCAGGCACAGGGGCCTCCCTGGAGGGGTGGCCAGGCACTGCCATGGGGCGACTCCACAATGCACCAGGCGTGGGAGGGTGGCAGAGCGCTGGAGCAGGCTTCCCAGGGAAGTTGTGGAATCACCTGCTCTGGAAAGATTCGAAACCCACCAGGATGTGTTCCTGTGTAACCCGCTCTAGGTGACCCTGCTGTGGCAGGGAGGTCACAGTGGAGGATCTCCAGAGGCCCCTTCCAACCCTAACAATTCTGGGGGTCTGTGCTCTCCACTGCTCCATCACACTGGGAACAGTGCCAGAAAGTGCTTCAGTAAGGGTAAGGATAAAAAGGAATAAGGGAGACCCTCCTGCTGAGTTCAGAGTGGGTTCAGATTCATATAGAATTTACTATAGGACAACAGTAACTCACTTAGAGCCGTAACTTAGTTACAAATCTAATATACTTAATCTAAAAGAGTAACCTTCATAATACCTTTGCTATAGCATAGTCACACTCATACGCAGAGTATGAGTATGTACAAAGTATATACCTATGAAAAATTCCTCTCAAATTCAGTGAAAGACTCTTGTCAGATGCCTTTGTATCTTCTCAATGGATGAAGGGTAACAGCCCAGCATCTGTCCTCGGTGTTTGGAGTGGTCGTCCAATTACTGCAAACTAGGGAGTCTGCTAGCTCTGAGAAGAGTTCCACTCAGAAGAAGATTGCTGGTTGCAGCCTTCTGTGGTCTAGGAGAGCTCAGAGGATCTCACTTAGGATCACTGCTTACAGAATTGCAAGAGAGTTGGCTTTAGTCACAGTAATTTTTTATCCTGGCCACAATTTGGGTCAGTAACTTTCTTTGAAAGTTCCATAATAAAAACATTGTTCCACTTGGGTTGTTTTTCAGGCAAGAAAAGTAAGTTTACAAGGCTGTTTGTTAAGAACCAGGAGCTCATTAGATATCTTAAGTTCCTGGGAGCAGACACTGTTTCTGAAAAGCTCAAGAGTAGCTTAGCCCAGGTGCTGTTCATCAAGGCTGAGACCTAATGAGCATTTCTGAGATCAAGGTGTGGCTTGAGGAGGGGGAGAAGGCATGCACCACCACAGCATAACCACCTGGTGCTAAAGGTTTTAAAATCTTACCACCTTCACTGAGTTTCTCCAGAAGAGATTAGGTTAAATTCAACATAAATTTCCTGGGATTGTTTACTGTCAGCCACCTCCTGCAAAGGATTTTTACATTTAGTTAGAAGACATGTTTCATACCTGCTATGTGAGGTGAACGCCTGCTGCCTCTGGCTGCCCATACCTGTAAAGTTGCTGATGTTCAGTACTTGTTCTCTTTTTGATGTCTAAAGCTGCCTGAGAAATCAAGGCCACTTCCTCCCAGTCAGGTAATAAAAAACACAGTCCTTGCTGCAGAGAGCTTATGAAACAGAAACTTTAGAGCCAATAAAGAGGTTTTTTCCCCGTTCCTGCTGACTTGACAATTTTGCTGAAATGACATCCTGCTGTGACACATGCAGGAGCAGCAAGGGACATAAAGCACATATGTGGCTCTAGCACATGTAACTGGTTTATTGTGGGCAACCCCTGGAGTGACCCTGACCTTCAGCACTGTTTCCAAGTGCGATAGGACATCCACCATTAGCCACTTATCAGCAGATGGAGGTGAGAAACAGAAGATGGAAAGGACGGCACAGGCTCAAAGACAAGGTAAAGAGCAAAGTGAATTGCTGACAGTTTTGCTCTTCTTTCTCATCTCCTCTTTGCCACTAGATTTTTTTGTGTGAGCTGAGAGATCATAAAACTAGAGGAGAAACACTCTGGCTGTGATCTGCCCACCTACAGCTTTCAAAGTATGTTAGGGAGGATGGGAGCTGTACTGAAGTCCTGTGTGGGAGAGAAGGATGCACAGCTGTTAACCCCATGTAATGACATCTAACTGGGTACCAAAAGGTCTATGGGTGTTCAGATTATTTACAAGTGTGTGTGTAGGAGGGAGAAATACTGTGTGGGGGAAAATTATCTGTACATCTAAAAGAAACAGTAGCCTGCCCCTTCACTGTACCAGAATTTCTGTTACCTCTCAGCTGCTGCATATTCCCTTAATTTAAGTAGAAAGCTAATACCTTCCTCTAGCATTGCCTCTTCATACACCCCGAAACACTGAATTTTGTCTTTTGGTACTACTCAAAGCTCAGTCCAATCTTTGACATACCAGAAATAGAGACACAGCAGGGAGATGCATGAGGATTTTTGAAAACCATTTTGTTATAACCTTTGGAAACTTGGGGCAATGGACCCTCCCTCCTCACCCACAGCAGTTGATACCTATCTCCTTGTAATCACTCATGACCTTATGCCCTTGCCAAAAAATTATTTTAAAAAGAAGGGAGAGGAAAGAAATGTGAGGGTTTTCTCTGGTGAACTCCTGTGACTGTCCTTCTGGTAAGGGGGCTGCAAACCAGAAGGTTGTGTTCCTTACCTGCGTACAGCTTGGAAAGGGGAGAGAAGATTTAGATATCAACCCTCTATCTGCCTTTTTCACGCTCATTTGGGAACTTGCTAATCAGATAGGAAATAGTTCCATGACACAGCATGTCACAGACACTGAGTAGATGTTAGACTTAAGCTTGACTTTTTTTGTCTGCCCAACTGTTTTCTCTAAATGCCTAGGGAAAAAATCCAATTTCAGTGGGTTCTGGACCAAGTCCTAGCATATCAAGCACTTGCTAATAATACACAATGTTTATCTGTTTCAGATGCTGATCTGTGACATATAAAAACAATATCCTGCACATATTTTGAAAAGAGGTGGCCTTCTTCAGCTTGTGATAAATCCTGTTTGGAAGCAATGCATAGCCTCAAAGGGAAAACTTGAAGAATGGGAAAACACAAGCATCCCTCCACAGCCTGTACAGCCCAAGAAGTAAGCCATGACCACTTGCAGCACCAGAACAGAAACCACCACACAGACATGACTGTGGGCCTCCAAGGAGCCAGCCAAAGTCTGCACAGGCTCCAGAAATATATTGTTTTGTTGTGTTTCACATGAGCAACTACACCCTGCCAGTACGCTGGAGAGCACACTGCAGACACTGGAGTGCACAGCCTGTATGGGATGTGAGCTCCGTGGGTGCCCAGGTGTCCTGCAAAGCTCGGCGGTGTGCCAGCACATCCTCCCCGACCTCTGCTGCCAGGATTTTTCCACTAGCCTGAGCACTTGAGCTCCACATTCCAGCTAGGAGCCGACCGCATGCCTGTTTTGGGAAGCTGTAATTCGCGGCTCTTGCCAGCGTATGGCACAAGAGACTGAGCGGGCTGCCCGCACTGCCGAGGCTGAAAAGGAACGGACTGCTTAAAATGCCTGGCCTGCCGCTGCCGAGTAAGTGCTCAGACACTGTAAGGGGTGTATTCCATCAGGAGCGAAGGTTCTCCAGATTTCTGATGGCACAGTAGTGATGCTTCTTTGCGCACACACACAAAAAATGGTTACATATGGATCAGACTGTGACTGGGTAATAGAAGGTGCAAGGAAAAAAGTACTGAAATGCCAGCTCTTTTGCAAGGAACAGAGTGATAGCAGAACTGCTGCTCGTGTCAGTAATTATCAAAAGTCAGGATCTCATGCACAGAAGTTGTGCCTTTCCAGCAATTAAACAGGGAACAGTTAGTGACATATTGAATAAGGGCTCCCAAATGCACTGATGTAGCTGGGCATGCAGCCTAGCAAGGTACTAAGCAAAGCAGATGCTGAGGAAGCTCTATCTAGTGAACCAGAAATAACTGGATCTCATTACTTCTCTGCAACTTCCACAGTTAAACAGATTGATTATACTCAAGTATCTTCCATTTTAAATGATTCCACTTATTCCAGTTCTTTGCTGATCCCTGCTCCTCACTGATTTTACCTGGCTACAGTCACTAGGGAGCTAGATGCTTCATGGTCACCAGCTCTGTAATAAAGATGAAAGAATTACATCTCACACTGGCAGACCTGTAAAGCCCTGAACGCCTATGTCACAGGTGTTATGAGAAGGTTTTCGTATTTCTAAGTCCGGCTTTATGTGCTTGGGCACAACAGTTCAGCATGACTCAATAGCATACAAGAGCATAGACTGAGCTAATGACTGCTGTTGTAACCTCTGTAGCTTGAATCACAGCAGGGCTTTGCTCCATCTGCATGATATGATTTCTAATTTTAGGAACAAAACCAGCCAAGCAGAAGTCCTGAAGAGCTAGGTCAGCAGGGAATTGGGAAAATGGATGGAAGGGCAGATGAGGATGAACTGAGTACTACTGCTAGCAGTTGCAACCGTTCTGAGGGGATGCTGTACCTACACCCCCAGCTCTCATTATTTAACAAGTCTGGAAGCTCACACTGTTTTAGTCTGCTGTTCTGAACTACAGACAACTGCATTCATATGCCTGTGCTTAAATCTTTTGTGTCTCCCTGGCACCTGAATTCAGAGGTATTTCAGCACTGAATTTACTCTTTCCTTAGAGCCTGTCTCCTAGAAAAGACAGACTACAGCATATGAGGAGAGACAATAGTTACTATCAGCACCAGGGCTGACATCAAGATTATTCTGGCCTCGGGGAGCACTTTGAGGTGAGGGATTTTGAAAGAGAGCTACAGGAACGAAGATAAATCACATAAAGTTATCCTATCTCTTTCTGATTTTGTTCCTCTGTATTTCCACACAGCTGAATGTCGTAACTGTATGCTAGCCTTGGCAAAACCACAGGAGCGAGAAGGTAAGGAAAGAGAAGTTCGAGGCTCCCCTCTGAACTTGCAGAGGCGAGGAGAAGGCAACTGGCACCAAGGTAATGTTTCCTTGTAACACAATGCCATCTGCTGGGACTTGCTGGAGCAGATGAGGCAGAGCAAATGAACTTGGGATAGATAAGTCCAATAAGGCTAAAAAATGCATGGTGCCTCACAGCCATGTCAGCACAGACTGAATGTGATCATATCTGCAGTTAGAAACAAGGCATGGTTTAACAGTAGCAGTTTTTAGAGATTTTTCATTCCTTACTGCCTAATACATTGCCATGGAGTATGACAGTGTATGTACAATGTTCAGACTGGCCATTAGTGCTGTAAGCTTTTCGCTCTAGAGTGAAAACCAAAGATGTTGTGCTGTGACAGAGAAATTGATACTTGCTGAGTTCACTGCTGTGGCACTTGTAAGTCAAGGACACATTGAACACTGCATTTGTCATTCCTGCAGTGGACAGACAGTGATAGGATAGACTTGTCCATGAAACTGATGTTCTGACTAGCAATTAGGATTTCGTAGTCACTGCAATTCCAAAAGGTAGATCCTGGAGGCCTGTTTATGACTTGTTTGCTGGTTGAGCTGAGATCACTTAGATGACTGAAGTGTAAGATGCAGGTGCCAGACTTGTCTGAGCTCAAATTCTATCCTAACATGTGACTGCCATGTAGCGTGATGACAGATGAGGACTTGGGAACTTTCCTCAACTGTTCCTGAAAGAGGTTTGTTCACATAGATTGTGTTTGATAGCAACAAACTGGGAGGAAACTACTCTGAATGGAGGTGGCGGTGTAATTCTTTTTGTTGCTGAGGAGGCATATTTTAAGTAACCTGGAAGTTTGGGGGTTTAGGGGTTTTCTAAGTGTCCAACTATTTCAACTGGCTGAAATATGTTCTTTTTCCTGTTTCAGATTATCCTTTCACATTGGTATGCCCTATGAAATTCACATTGGGGTGGCTGGAGTGATGCTGAGTGCTTCAGAGGGTGACTGAATAGTCTAATATGCTCTGTAGAGGTTTCAATCTCTTTCAAAAACAGGACTTTGAATCCTATTCCTGCCATGTGATGCCTACCACATGTAACATTGACAGGCAGTATGTGCTAGAAAAAAATTAATTCCAGTAATGGATGTGTTAATATTGGCTGCAAATTTGACAGTCCTTTAAAAACAAGCTTGGGGCAGCTGTGCATCTTGTTGGGATTGAAATATCTTTGTACCCTGCAAATCCCACAGGAAGGATATGCTTTAGTGACATCTCATGCTGAATGCTTCAGGTTGATTAGATTTGTTGTTTCAGGATGGCTGACAGGTTGCTTTTTGACAGCCCTTTTGAGCTTGAAATCATTAAGAAAGAAAATATTTCTTATAGCATCTCATCTGGACCATCTATATTTATGTGGCATGGTTACAGGTGTATGTAGGAATTCCCCTGTCCCCACAAATGTCAAAGTAGAAGACTTGAATTTATTTGTAGAAATCTGATGTTGAGCAGATCCAAAACACTGTTTAACCCATAAGAGCATTCAGTAAGCATATTATTGGAGGCATAACTACATTTGATTCGTGAGTGATGACTTAATGTCCTTTGGTGAATTAAAAAGAATTTTGCTCTGGAGCATTTACTCCCCAAGAATGCTAATAGCTACCATACAGTTTGCTCCTGCTTAGTTCTGTTTTGTGGCCAGGAAGGAAAAAAGCAATTTATAAATGACATTTACTTGTCATTTATTACAAGCTAACAGTCAATGTTAACATATGAGTATGTGAGACCGCATTCATTAGAGTCCCAATTTGTTTAAGATTTCCAAGGTCTAGGCAAGGTTTCTGAGTCACTGCAAAGAATCTTTAAAACAATCTTCAAACATTTTTTCTTTAAACAATGCTGTTTTAATCATACTGTCAAATATGGTGGGTAGCAGCAAAGAGCAGGGCCTAATATAGTGGTGTTTCCCTCCAAACAAATTTCTCCACTCTATGGCAGCATTATTACTTTTTTTTAGGTCCTTAGGAAAGGCACCTTCTCCACTTCATTTAGGCCGTACTAGCCAGTGGTGGGATAATATCTCCCAAAGAACAGGGGTGGCAAAAAAATGGATTTTCATACAAATTGTATGAGTCAGAAGTAATTGTACCACCTTGTAAGACCCCAGGCCCCAAGCTACGAGCTCACTGAAAGGGTTTTACTTTAAAAATATACGAGGCTCTAATAAGGCTTGTTAGAAGAACCTTCGGTTCTTTTAACACCCTAAGAGAAAGAGGAGAAAAAGGAGAAAAGCTGTACATGTACTGTCAGCAGGTACTTTTAGTGGTAAACTTTAGAAAATAAAGAGTACCTGGCAAAAGTGTAAAGGGGAACATTCAACCAAAATAAAGCATTCCACAAAGCACTGACTTAGCACATGCTAAACCATAGAGCTTGGTAAAATCCAACACCTCGAGTCTCAAGCTACCCAAAATATTAAGAAAGGAGATTAGGAGAAGAAGAAAAAGTAAAGAAAGAGCAAAGGAGTTTCGTGTACCACCCCTAGATCCAGCATAGGTCCAGCTACACGGAGGCTTTGAACCAACAGGGAGAGCACATGTCCCTGCTTTTATTTGCTTTGGCCCCTGTGGCCACACCCTTCGCCAGTGCCTAGCCGGGGACTGCCACAGTGCCAGCCAGCCCGGGGCTGTGGGATGGGGGAGTGTTCCAGGTGTCCAGGGACTGACAGGTCCTCGTGGCTGCCCAAGGAGACTCCAAGGGGCTGAGCTGTGGGGTAGGGCATCACCTCACCTTTGTGAAATTCGACCTGTCCCTTCCTCCTCCCAGCCCCACTTGAGCTCGTCCAAGCCAATAATTGTCCAGTGTCTCACACTGTCTAAAAGTCATACCCTGAGTCTTTCCTTACTGTTCCTCAGGTATTAAATCAGCGAGGATTAAGCTGAGCTGTTTTATGTGCCCTGAAACATAGCCAGTAGAACACTGTCTAGGGGTAAATACACACCAGTTTTATAAACTGTTTAACTTTTTGGTTTAAAGAACAGTTTGTTCCGCAACATGATCCTCAAAATGCTTGGCCCCCCTCTAAAACCACCTCTGAAGGTTTTTTTTTTATTATAAAATCATGCTTTTAGTTGCCTCAGCTGCCTGACTTTTGTTAGGGAGGAATAGCTTAGTCATTACTGCATACCTACAAATGTCTCAGACTAGGTACTCTCCCTCCTTGGTGGTCTGACCTAGAAAGGATGCTCAGATCGCACTGTGCTTTGTGCACAACAAAGCTCTCGCTGCTTCTGTTAACAGCTGCTGGCAGGGTAATGCTGCCTCTTCCCTCACACTCTAATTCAAGACCTTGATGTCCAGAGGATTCAAATCACAGCTCCTGCCTCCCAGCTATAGGTGTACTTCAAGCTGATATATTATGAAGATAAATCAGCCTGATGTTCATCATTCACCAAGAAGGTAAAGAAGGCAATCCCCAGAAGCACACAGACTTGACTTGCAATCAAAGCAAGAAGGTGTAGTGTTTGTCCACCTGCAGCAGAAGCTTCCTGTGGCATGGGACACATGGTAAGGGATGAGCAGCATGTTGCATATACCTTAGGGACTGTCACTTCAGAGATCCCAGCCATTTGGTCTGAAAGAGCACACAGCGTGATGCCTTAGCCTGCCTGGCTGGAAATTCTCCATGAGAACTTTTGGGGTCCTTAATATAATCCATTTGCTACCTTCTGAATAACAACCTGTCATTAGGAGATGCTTTTCAAAAAATGCCAAACTTTGGTTGTGCTGTACTTTAGGTATGGCACAAATTGCTCAGATAAAGGGCAGCTAACCTTAGTTACCTGCAGTATTTATTACTCTTGGCATTTATTTCCTGCAGTTAACTGTTAAACAACAGCTGTCCCACTTTAATGAATGTTAAAAAAGTGCAACAGCTCATTATTTCTCTTTCCTAACACCCCCATTTTAGAGCCCCTCACTTAGCAGCTCTTGTGATTCATGCCAAATTGAACTCATTTCCATGACTATTAAGGATCATTTGCAGAGAGTTACACATAACACAGCACAGGTTTGCAGTGAACCCACTCTGAAAGCTCATTTTTCTGCTGGCTATGGTCTGTATCACAGCAGCACCATGACCATCTGTTGGTCTCTCTGCATCTGTGTGAACAGAAGCAAGGTATAAAACCAAAAAGGTTAAATGAAAAGATCTACTGCCAAGAGAAACCTCTTGTATCTTGTGAACAGCTTTCTTCTTTTTAATGTGTTAACTCCAACTCAAAATTGCATAATGGTAGGAGCCTTTGTCTTGCCCCTTATAGTACATTCCAGATAGAAAAGCTGCTTCAGATGCTTGAGGAGGATGAAATATGACTGCTCAGTGAGTTGGAGAGATTTTTGCTCTGAAATTTTAAAATAGCACAGTCTCAAGTTCAGTTCTGCAAATACACTAAAATCTAGCTCTTTTCAAGGCAGGACAACACATACATGAAAGAAAACCATTCAGGGCTTCTGCGCTTCCCTCTTAGGATAGCAGAGGGCATTCACTTTAGTGTAGATTCTTGGAGAGGGCAGGTCTGCCATGGAGACTCTTATTCTGTAACTGTCCTGAGAAAGCTGCAGTGAATGCGACAGAAAGGCTGCTAATTAGTAACAATGTATGAGGATTCATCATTTTTGCAGCCTTCATTCTTTGATTTCAGGCATGCACTGTGCAGGCTTTACTTCACCTAGAGGCAAGTCATTCTGTGCATTTAAATGATAAGCAAAGCAAGTGTGATTGTCCTATTCTTCTCTGCACTGGTGAGGCCTCACCTGGAATACTGTGTGCAGTTTTGAGCACCACAATATAAGGAAGATATTAAGCTCTTAGAGAGTGTCCAAAGGAGGGCAGTGAAGATGGGAAAGGAACTTGAGGGGAAGCCATGTGAGGAGGGGCTGAGGTAACTTGGTCTGTTCAGCCTGGAGAAGAGGAGACTGAGGGGACACCTCATTGCAGCTACAACTTCTTGTGAGGGGAAAAGGAGGGGCAGGCACTGATCTCTTCTCTGTGGTGACCGGTGACAGGATCTGAGGGAATGGCCTGAAGTTGTGTCAGGGGAGGTTTAGGTTGGACATTAGAAAGAGGTTCTTCCCCCAGAGGGTGGTTGGGCACTGGAAGAGGCTTCCCAGGGCAGTGGTCACAGCACCAAGCCTGACAGAGTTCAAGAAGTGTTTGGATGATACTCTCAGGCACATGGTGTGACTCTTGGGAGTGGTTCTGTGCAGGCCTAAGGGTTGAACTCAGTGATCCTTGTGGGAACCTTCCAATTCAGCATATTCTGTGATTCTGTGATTTTGTGATTCTGTGAACACAGACAGCAATAAGAAGGTGATTGGCATCATTAAAGGAGTTTAAAAACTCAGGCTGAACTTTCTGCAATTACTTAATGAAAGAAATTCACTGCAGTTTCTATTAAATATTTCAGACTGTCTCAATCAAGACTCTGAGGGGTATGAACAAGCAGGAATTAGCTTGGGCACTGTTGTGGTAAAGGAAGGGGTAGTGAGTTCTGACCTTGCACATGTGAATTAAAGGGACTTTTAATCCTGCAGAGAAGAATAACGTAGATAATTATTGAGTTGCCTTCCAGGCTTACTATGATATTATCCCCTGTGCATCAGGACTGCACAGGCCACAGATTTATAGGTGCAAATGACAAATGGTGTTATCTTAGCCCACAAAGGATTTTTCCTCTTCAGTGTTTTTCCTGTGCTTTGTTCACTTTTTGCTGTGTTCCTCAGAGCGTCCTGTTTGTTGTAGTAGACCTCACCAATGCCAGCTTTTCATTACACTCTCTCCCATAGACTAATTTGTTGCCCAGAGCAATAGCCTGAAAAAGTCTGGGGACTGAAAAGATCTAAAATTAAATCCCTGCAGAGAAACTGCCTTCATTCTTTCCAAGAGAAGTGAAATATGAATATGTCTTTGCCAAAAACAAAAGAGCCTGTCCCACAGAGAAATAACAGTATGACAGTGCTCTGTCCCTCTCCAAGGGGGCATAAGAGGACTGGATGCAGCTCCAGACTCACCCAGGTATGAAAAACAAAGGGACTGTGCCTTGCTCTTTACTCCTTCACTGGGCACTGACGTGAACATGGGAGCCAAGTGACTATTACCCTCACAACATCAAGCAGAAACCACTGCTGCCATTTTGAAGCTCAGGTTCATTTAGATTCTTTCTTTTCTTACATTTCTGATTCAGATCTCAAGGTTTATTTAGGTTTCTCCTTTCTTTGCATTTGTGATTCAGATCCCAAGCTTTCCCTAGAGTGGATTTCTTTATTACAGTGGTGTGTACCCAGCTTGGTGGACTGCACAAGCTGTTCTTCTGCATGGCAAATAACCATGCTGTGAAAATCAATCATTTTCCACACAAAGTTTCTGCCATAAAAGTCAGTTTTCAGCAGCTTGGCAGGAGAAGGAAAAGGCTGGTACAACTGTGAGACCAGCCTGTTTTTTCATTTGGCTTGAGAACTACCTCTCAGAATACCTGCATTTTTTGAAAGGAAATACCTGAGAAGCCGAAGAAAAGCATCCCTTCGCTCCCTCTCGGAGCTCAGGAACCATGACTGAAAAGCACCAGTGTACCTAGTCATGGCCACTGGAGTCACCTGCTGCCATTTCAGCACCGTGCACAGGGGACACCGGGGTGAGCCGTGTAACATGGCAGCAGTCTCATGCAATGCTGCAGCTTTGCAGCATGGCCACAGAATCTTACAGGGCCTGGTGTGGGGTAACATGGTGAGCTGGTTTGCTCACCGTGGTAATGGGAAGCAGAGCTGGGCAGGACCTGGCTCCTGGCACCAGTTTTTGTCTGTGCCAGACAGTGGGGGAGCAAGCAGGGGTGGGCACCTGGCTGGCCCCAATGGCACTGCATGTGAGTGAGACGGAGCTAGTAGGGCTGGGGTTTGTAATGTGCACATTTTCCCCGGGATTGGTAATCAGGCATACCCCAGGAGAGAGGTTGTTTGCCTCCTAAATATGCAGGTTTAGTATTCTGAGTGTGTTTGTTGTAGTAGAGTTGATGCACTAGAAGATTATTCAGTGCAGAAGATACTTGCAGGGGCATTGCAGACTTTTATGAGCCTAATTTGCACTAATCTGTGCTTTAACTAAAAATACCAAATCTCTTGAATTGGACTGTTCTAATACTAAGGTACTGTGGCTAAATTGCCTTCTGATGTTGCTGGCTTTCCTTCCTTCATTTTGCCAATGCAGTGACTTTCATCTACATCGAAGCAATTTAGCACTTCTGTTTTAGAGTCAAGAAACTGGATTGGTTTTACATTTGGACCAGTAACTGACCTCTGCATGAGAGTAAGCCTAGGCCTCTATTGCTGGTCATCAGCATGGTGCCTGTCATTATTTCCTCAGTTCACAGTGGTTATGGACTGAGTGGAGCAGTGGTGCTGAAAAATGTGCACCTCTGAGAGGCTTCTCCAGATAAGAACTTGTGTGGCAACCTGCAAAGGCAGTACTGCAGTGCAGTGGCACTGCTCTGGTCAGTGACTAAGCAGTAGGCTTTGATCCTAGTTTGGTAATATTGCAGGTGATTTGGTATTCTTTTGTTATGTCCAGAAGCACCACCACCTGGGCTTTGCTCTTCTGGTTGCTTTGAAGGAATTAGGAATGTGTTGCTGATGCCCAGGAAGCAGTGCATTTCAAATGAAAACAAACAAGGGTTGTGTGCCACCTCTACTCCCAGGTTTCCACATAATATTTGACAATTTAATTTACATAGAAAAAGCAAGTGTCTCTGTCTACAGTGAGTGAACAGTGGTGAATATCTGTTATGTTTCCTTCAAAGTATCAGTGTGGTTGCTTTCTTAAAAGCAGAAGTTACCTTCGCAGAAGCTCAACTTTTTATAGGAGTGGGGCTGCCATACAATGGAGATAGAGTCAGCTTATGGCAAACTGAAAAATCATTTGGCTTTATTGCTTTACTTCTGCAGTCTTCCTAAGTTGGTTTTTTCCCCTCATTTGGCTTTATTGCTTTACTCTGCAGTCTTCAGCTACCTCTGATTCCAAGTGAGTTATTTCTGCTGTTGATACACATTAGAAATTGATTGATACACATTAAAAAATAAGGGCAAACCTTAACTAATCTGTGCAAGGGCAGACTCCAGTGCAAATTAAAAGTTACCACATTTTACACAGTCTTTAGAGAACTTCTGATGAACTGTCACATCTTGATATTAGCCTTTGATTAGAATAGGGTCATAATACTATTATTTCAGGTTGTGACTTTGTGAGCGTGGCTCCTCTTCTAGATATGTTTTGTTTTTTAAAGGGGTTCAAAATCAAATGAAATGGTAAAGCCCTTTCATGGAGATAGGCAAAGGCTCAGAGACTGATGCCACATGGACTGACATTCCAGCCTTTTTTCCTTTGTAGGCACATTCCACCTGGTACCCTTACGTGCTAACTGTGATCAGAAACTGTCTTGAGTCAGAGTCTTTATTGCTTTATTGCTACCTCTCTTTGTCTTGGGAGCTAACAGTTGTAAAAGGTTGAGGAATAGCACTTACTAAGTTCGTTTTGACGCTAGCCCTAGCCTTTAATGCAGGCCTGTGGAGGTGTGCTGACATGTGAAATGAAAAGTACCATACAATGCTGACAAACAGATTTCTTTTTGCTCAAGCTTGGACCTTCTATAAGACAAAACAGTACAAAAATACACTATGCCAGGCTTAGTTGTGACATAATCCTTTCCAAACTGGCAGGTTTCCTTTTGTCAAATTCCCCATAATTTTTTCATTGTTGTTTCAGGGAGGGGAAATATTGGAGCAGGATAATGTGTGTTTGTAAACTAAAAGTGTCTTAGCAGATCTTGTGGGATTTGAATTGAAGCTCTGATGAGGAGGAAGGAATCATTCTCTCCCATGGAGCAAAGGAAAATACCTGTTAAAGGCTACATGATACATTAGATGATTTATACTTCAGTTTTATTGGCTTTATATCTTTTTTTTGCTCATCACCCATGATTCTACAGGCACAAAATAATTCCGGTTAAGTGTAGGTTTGCTCCTGCTGGGAACACCAGAAAATTTGAGGAAGAGTTTACTGAGCTATGTATAAGTCTAAAACAGCTGGCAGAAAATTGGTACCTCTTGTTATGTCAAGATAAGGAGAGATTGAAATGAGATTAATCACTTCTAGTTTCAAAGTAAAGCAAAGGGTGTAAGAATATCTTTGTGCCATCTGGAAGTATCTGAACTGCTAAAATGCTTTGCCTGTAGTGGCCATGACATCCTGGTCATTCTTATACACACTGCTGCTGCAATGAAAGTTGTTTATTTTTCTGATGGTACCATTTTACAATTCCTTTTTCACACTGTACAAACATTTTTTTTTAATTTGAAAGAAGAGACAATTTCTTGAAGTATTCTTGAGAGGCTAAACAAGCAGTAAAAGCCTGCTCTCTGCTTCCATCTGTCTAATTACAGTCAGATCTCTAATGACTGGTACCATGAGATGTAGTAATTCTTGTTTGGGTTCTGATCTCATGCTTTTTATGATCTACTGTAGCCCAGAAGTAGCACAGACACATAAATTACAGGATGTGCTGTGAAATTATTCGGACATTTGTCACTGAGTCCTCTAATGATGGAAATTCCTGATGTGACCTATTGCTCCTTTAGCAATGACAGTATTGATCTTTGGTAATCTCTTCAGTGTTATTCTTCAGATCAAACAATTCCTAATCTAGCAGGATGGGATACAGTCTCACTGGGGCTTGCATTTACTGTGCACATTGTTTAGGTCATTTGGGCAACTGGGACTTGATTTTGATCAACTGATGCTCTAAAGATCTTTGGCTTGACCTCAGAGCTGAGCTAAAATGTTAAAATGGTTGTTTTTGCTAAAAAATGGCTAGCTATGAGGTCAGTCAGGCCTATTTATGGACACAATGCCTATGAAGTCAGGAAGCCTTTGTGCAGTGCTGAGCAAAAATGTCACTAATTGAGACAAAGGAAGGGATAGTAAGTTTATGTGAAGTATACCAATTTTTTTCAAATTATGTTACCATGTGCCTTCGCTGCAGGAGGAGAGGGTTCTGTCTCTGAAGGGAGCTGTTGCTGACATGCACTTCTCTGGCCACTGTCTCTTAGGAAATATGACTAATGGGGTTTTGAGAATTCAACATCACAAAATTTTCTTTTGGTCATTGGCCAGACTGCAACTGTATCCTCTGGAGCCCTTTGCCACAATGTGGTGGCTCTTCAGCACCCATACAGAACTGCACTGTGACACCTGACTCGGGCAAGTGAAACCTCTATGGTCCTTGCAGAGAATTCCCTTTCATGCTTTTAAAGTTGTATGGGTCCCATGGAAATGGAAACTTATGTCAGGGCTAATCTGTGCACTTCCTTCTTTGGGTTTTGGCTTTGTTACAGAATCTGCTTTATTCTGAAGGAGGTTTTTGTGTACAACAGGTGCACAATATCAGGTGGGGAGAAGACCAAGAGGAATCACTTGGGCAGTATCTTAAATTAATGCTTCTCCCTTCCAGGTGGAAACTCCTGATTCTCAAAATAATTTTTTTGCTATTAATACAATTTCTCTTCAATTCCTCTACATATTTCAGAAGCCATAATGACACTAAATCCCTGTCCCCCATTATTAATCTAACAAAATGCAAAGCAGGCTAACAAAACTTGGTGGAATTGCAAATAAGCAGTTTTATAGGGTATATAAATAAAACTTGTGACAACTGACTTTTCTGTTTCTTTGTTTTAAAAATGGCAATGGAACAAGTTCCAGCTTGTTTGAACTTCTAGTCCTGCCATTTATTAGTAATGTGATGTGTCTGGCCACAGTATGCCAAAGGCAGCAATGTGCATTCCTGACAATATGGACTTTAAGTACTAAAGATCATAATTTTACCATTTCATTCCTTTGATTTTTTTTTATTTTTAGATTATTCTAATATATTTTTTACCTTTGGTTCACAGGAAGAACAGACCATTTAAAAACCTTTTCCTGTAAAATATGCTTTTTAGTAACTATTCCGAACCTTTCATTTGACTATTTAAAGGTAAATAAGCCAAAATTTTCAAAGTGTTTCATCCTTACCAAGATTTTAAGTATTTCCTTCATCTATTGTTGTATTGCAGATACAGTTATATTCAAAATAGAAAAGTAGTTGTCTTTTATTGCTTGTTTCTTACTTGGCTCATTCCATAAAATATTTGAGTTAAAAAGCTTTCAGGATGCTTAGAGAAGGCTTGGGACTCTAAGCGTGTTGGGACTGAAACCTACTGGCAGAGGGAATACCCAGAAGTCTTTGCTGAAGTCTGCCAAGCAGCGTTGCCAAGGTTGGAGCTGCTGCTGTCAGTTCATTAGCCAAAATGTTACTGCTTCTGTTCTGTGGCTGTGGAGCCTCATCTTGCAGTTGTGCCGCTGTTTCTGCAATCAGACTTCCCAGTATGGGAATTCTCCTAGAAGAGGGTTTGAAGAAACCTCCATCCCTCTAAAACTTGCCAGGAGATCAGACAGACTGGGGCTAGGAATTTTCAAGATTCAACTTTTTTCTGAGTTTGTTATTTTTTCCACTTCTCTTCTTATTTTAGCCAGCCATACCCTTTGAACTTACGGTGCAGCATAGGATTCAACTTATTTGCTTGGATTGCTCTCTCACTAAAGTGTAATATGTTTGCTGCCCTGTAACATACACGTCTCATACTTGTGCGAGTGACTTTTATCAAATCACTGGGAAGGAAGGATGCATGTCAAGCAGCTCCCTCCATATAGAGAACCATTGTGGAGCCATTAATGCTGAAAAGGCATTGCAAAAGCGTGAGACACAGAGAGAAACTTCACACTTCAGTGTGAAAACTGACTTCTACTGTTCAGATTTAGGTCAGTGATGGGGTACAGGCTTTTACTGTTTTGCACCATTTCCTTGCAAGCACAGATCTAAAGAGGTCAGGTTGCACAATTCTGTCTGTTTTGGGTGTCCTGTGACATAGCTGAATCCATCGTATTGAGTTAGACTAATCTTTTTCTCGAAGTTGGGTGATCATGAACATCATGTTTTTAGAAGATCATTCTTCTGACAGTTTGATACTTAAAGTTGGAGATCAGAATTTCCAGGATGTTATGGTAGCCACAGCTTGGAATGCTATTTTGATTGCCTATTTATTTATTTATTTGTAAGTTGATTTCACAGCCTTACCCATCTTTGTTTTCTCTGCTTGTAGATCAGAAGGCATTTTTTGTAAAACTGAAGGGGTTCAGGAGTGTGTTCTTAGACTGAAAATCACTGGATGTAGACTTTGCTTGTCTGTAAAGTGTTTGCTGTGCCGCTAATATAACCATGGTCCATTTTGAAAGGTTTTGAGTATTTGCACCTCTCTAAATACTGTATTAATATGAACAGAAATGACTGTGCTGATCCTTTTGTGCTTTCTGGTATTATCCCATTGATTTAAATGGCACTTTGGGTTAGAAATGGATTTGTATGACCAGGGCCTTAACTTTTAAGCTTGGCCGTGCAGATATTCTTGGACTGTACTTTCATAATAGTTATACATGAGCTGAGATGCTTTAAGCATTTATAAGCCTTTAAAATGAGCTTACTAAGCTGGTTCTGCTATAGAAGACATGACCTTTCTGGTAGCTCATAAACCCCTTGGAGATGTGTTAGCATGCTGTTGGCAGGCTGAACATAGTCTTTGGGAGTATTATATTACACCAGCGGTAAAATCCATCTATGGGCTTACTGCCATACTGGTTCAATACTGGCTATATTCATAAAGAGAATACAGGGCAGGGACTGGAATATGACTCTTTGGTACTGAACCATGATTTGTGGATTCATCTTTGCACTATCTAGTTTATGGATCTTAAGTTTTAAACAGCAGGCTGAAGAAGACTGTGCAAGGGCTGAAGAAAGCCATCCTTTGTCTGTCTCAAAATAGTACTTTGTTCAGAAGAAAAAGTTGAGACATGGGAGCGCTGCAAAGTGGGTTATTGCTGTTCAGGGATTCCTGTGCGTTCTTTCAAACTTCCTGTGCACCATATTGAGGGTACTGTTTCACCTTTGGTTGTGAGACAGTAGGAATGAAGTGATTTGGAAGATTTATTGTAATGAGCCAAACACCTGTTCTGAATATTCTTCTGTCTGTAATACAGTTCTAAAACTTGGGCTACATTTAGCAGAATTCTCTAATTGGACCAGAGTTTTGTGTTTGGACTACAACTACAACACTGTTCAGGAGTTACTCAACGAAGGACAGCATGTCTCTCAGCACATTATTAGCATATTATGCACTTCAGTTACTTTAAAGACTGTACTTGTGCTGGTTTTAGCTGGGGTAATTTTCTTCCCAGTGGCTACATTTTGGATTTGTGCTGAACACAGAGATGATAATATAGAGATGTTTTTGTCATTGCTTAGCAGGTCTTACACAGAACCAAGGCTTTTTCTGCTTTTCACACTGCTGCATTGACAAGGAGGCTGGGGGTGCATGGGAAGTTGGGAGGAGACACAGCCAGGGCAGGTGACTCAAACTGCCCAAAGGGATATTCCAGACCATATGACATCATGCTCAGTATATAAAGTGGGAGGAAGAAGGAGGAAGAGGGGGCAATGTTTGAAGTGATGGTGTTTGTCTTCCTGAGTAACCATTATGTGTGATGGGGTCCTTCTCTCCTGAAGATGGCTGAACACCTGCAGGCCCATGGGAAGTGGTGAATTAATTCCTTGTTTTGCTTTATTTGTGTGGCTTTTGCTTTCCCTATTAAATTGCCTTTATCTCAGCCCATGAGTTTTCTGCCTTTTACCCTTCCCATTCTCTCCCACTCATGGGGGAGTGAGTGAGAGGCTGCATAGGGCTTGTTTGCCAGCTGGGGCTATGTCATGACAGTACTGTTAAGAAATCAGTCTGTGAAAGAAAATGGCTTTCTTTATTTTTTGTTACATTACTGGAAACTAAAGGTGTTAGCAAGGCCCAAGAGCACATCACAGCAACCTGCTCTTGCTAGGTTACAGGCGCTGGCACTTGCTGGCTTCTTTCAGTGCAGTGTATTGCTTGAATACACGTGGCATTCAGTGAGACATGAGTATTGGTACTCAAAAACTATTCAGAGGTTAGGAAGGGCCTCTCTTTTTGTAGGGAACTGCAAAATTCTGAGTTGGAGATGTCAACACCTTTGGCATCAGTGCCCTGCTTTAATTGATAAAAGCTATTTGCTGCTTTGGAGGTGGAGAACAAGTTTGAAAAGGATATAGCCTATTAAAAACATTACAGTATTGTAAGTATAATTTGCTTTACTTGAAATGTGGCCTGTTTAGGACTAGGCAATCTCATAAAAAGCAGTTGTTCATTATATCTTGATGTGTATGGTTCTGAATGGAGGTAACCCATCCATGTCACCATCATCATCTCATTCCACTGGAGCACAAACACTGCTGGATGTGATCAAAGGCAGGGAATAGGGTAAAATCCTTTCCTTCTTAGTGACTCAGTCCAGTGGCAGTGACCTGCACTGCAGTTGTGGCAATGCACCTAGTTTCTTTTCAGCTACTGGGATTGAAATTATTTTTTGTCTTCTTGTGGAATGCATCTGAACGTTTTCATGCATATCTTCCTAGAGAGAATGCATATTTGGAAAGGAAATTTAACATGAAAATGTCATAAATTTAACTTAAATTTTCTGTGTTTTGCAAACTAACTTTTGTGATACAGTGCACAGTAAGCTATTAAAGTTGCTCATTGTCTGTAAACAGGACTGTTTCCTACTGCATATGATTGTTACGAAGCTGCATATGTTAAAAGAATATTAAGTTCTTAGATGCAGATTTTTAAGTGTTCATTTTTGTTAATTATTCATTTTCTGTACAAATGGACACTAAAATAATAATCAAGTAGAATAATTTTCTTGCAAAAAGCATACAAAATGTGAAAGTGAGGTGCTCTGATACTGTTAGAATAAAATGGGGACATAAGTAATTTTGGAATTAAGGTAAAGCTTCTTTGCATGAGAATTGATTCTTTCTCCTTATTCTGAACTCATTATTCCTGCTGCACCTGAAATCTGTTCAAGTGTTGTATGTGAAATAGTGTAGATGAAAGCACAGCCAGCTATTGTTTACCTCACTGTGACCTCCACAGTCAAAAGCTGCCTTTCTGGTCTAAGGTCTAAGACAGCTCTTAGAAAAGCACATGCTACTAAGACCAGTGATTCTCTCAGGAGATTTGGCTTTCTCTCATCTCCTGTCAGTCTCTACTTTTTCTGTTTAAATGTTATCTGCTGCTGAGTGTTCTCATTTTCAAACTATGGAATATGAGTCTCTCTCCACAGAGCAAATTCCTTAGCAGTAGACTTGCTTAGAAGCTTTTTAGATGGAAATCAGAGGGGGATTTGTGTTCAGTTGTTTAGGACTCCTGTAGTCTGAACAGAATGTGACAGCAATCCCTGCAACAGAAAATCACAATTACTATGGCAGTCTCCTGAGAAATGAGAAATCCAGGGTATTGCCTGCTTTCCTAAATTCCAACTAGAATCTTAATTTGAATCTACTAGAAAAGAGGATCATGTTGCAGAAGTCATAGTGGTCTAGTACCAATGCCAGTGCTGCTGAGACTCCACAATGCCTTAGATGGAGGCACCAGGTAGTCTGTCAGTGTGGCCTGATTTGCCTTTGGTATGTGCACATAGAGAAGATTGGGAGACAGAGTACTAGGAGCTAGGCACTAGGGCCAGCATCTATGATTTGGTGCTCACACAAACGAACACTGACGCAGACAGACTAGAAAGAACAGGAAAAGCATTATGTACTGAAACAAGAGTCTTTATTTCAGTGCAGTACAAAGAAATGGGAGTTATTTGATTTGAATGAAAGTGCTGAAACTAAAAAATGAAGCAGATAAAATACATTCGTGTAGTATTAGGAATCCTTGGATATCAAAGCATTGAAAAATGATAGCTATGATGCTGCAGCATTAAAATAATATTTACATTGCTTTAAACTAATGTATTACTTCCTTGATTTAGTGTTGTATCATTGGTAATGTAGTTTCCAGCAGTATCAGGTATTACCACTGACCATGGTGTCTTGGACATAAGACTTTCAGCCAGTGATTTCCTTACATTTAAAATGCATTGGTACAGAAGCAACACTCTGTTCCAAGCCAGCTCTCCAAAACCTCAGCAAAATTCGTCAGCCTCTATTTTTTTTTTCCAAAAGAATGAATTTGATCAATTTTTTGTTAATTACACTAAACTTTGGTTATGTATAGTAACACTGTAAACAGTGGGCCCAGTTCACAATCAAATAACATGAACTCATTGTATTAAGGTCATGAGAAAGGAAAAAAAAAAAAGATAAAAAAGATTGCTACATTGTCATCCTGCATCACCAAACACAGTTCTTTTTCAAGAATAGTCTTTTTCAATTACAGCAGTGTTTTTCAGCTTGAATCAGGACAGGTCGTCTGTTTTCCTAGTAAATGTAGATGATTTACATTTTCAAAGGCATCAAAACATACTGACGTAGTGGTTTGCAGCAGGGTCAATAGCCCCATTTACAGACTTAGGTGTTTGTGGTTTTTTTTAAAATAAATAAACATTAATTACAAAGGTATTGCTGTGAACCAAGCCCATTGTCTAAAGTAAGCACATTTCTAGCCAAATTCTTTACATAGGAACATGTTTTTATAATGGATTTGAATAGCTGCTGTGTAAATTATTAAAATCATGTGCCTTCTTGCTTGCACTTTGTACCAACACAAAAAAAAAAACCAACCACCAAACACATGCAGTAAAATGTAGCAACGTTTAGAAAATAATGTGTAAAAAAACATTCAGTATCTTATATTAAAGCATTTACACTGCATAGGCATTCATATAAGGATATAGTATAATAAAACTTATCAAATATACAAGCATGCAGCAGTTGCCTTATATTCACAGTTCTAGAAATGACCACACATTGATTTCCTCAAATATAAATTGGATTATCCAAAATAGATTTTGCAGCCACCCTCCTTTGCAGTGGCAAACTATGTTCTCATGTGCATTGCAGATACTGACCTATATAACAGGCCTAAGCTATGCTGCTGTATTGTACATATCTGTGATAAATACTGTGTTTTGGAATAGGAAGGATAATGAGAAGTTATCCATACTTCTCATAGCAGAACTTGGAGACTACACAGTGCTTGAATTGAACAAAATATATAAGCATATTAATTGTATTCTCCTTAGAGAGTAACACTGTAACCTTGCCACATATCTAGCTACTGCATAAGCTGGCCATGCAGTTTTCAAAATAAGTTTAGACAGATTTTTCTATTTGATATTTATTCCATCAGAAGAGGCATAGTAGTAAACTTATATAGTACATACCCTTTTTGCTCTGCAAACTTTACAAAGAACTCCTGCTACATTTAGATTGTGTAGGGAAATACAATGCAGAGATTTAAAATATGTTTGCAGAGAGATCTTCTGTCTTCATTTGCACTTTTGAAGGTGGTGGTGTTATATATGATGGTGAGCTTGGACCATCTTAACAATCACAAGATGACAGTACCCAGATTAGACCCCCCTCTGTGGCTGGATGCCACCTGGAGGATAAAGTTGAGGTTATGCGGCTTGAAGTGTCTGTGGTTTTGACTTGCTTGTTATTGCCTAGCTTGGCAGGTTAACCTGGCATGTGACTCCAGGACAACAGCAAACAAAATACCTGGAGACAAGGCTTGTGTTAGTTGTGCAAGGTTTGCAAAACTGAGCTCCAACATCCTGATACAGGTTTTGGATGTGCCAACGTGAAATTGGATTGAGGAGTATGACCCTTTCCCCATCCAGATATTTTTTCCAGTAGTGCCTGCATTCTGCTTTTGCCCTGACTTCCCTTGTCTTCAAACATAGTAATTTGTGTGTCTTTAAGCACTGTGTGCTTGCACTTCATTCTTCTGAGCACTTCAGGTAAAGCTAGTGGAAGTAACCTTGTAGGATGTTACAGCACCAACGATGCAAGCGGCAGGGATTCACCCCTGTGTACAAAGCAGCAAGGGATTCAGAAACAGCATATATGAAATAGCTTGAAAAGGCAAAAGACAGATGAGGAAGGGATGGCAGAAACATTTGTTAATGGAAAAGTGGAGCATGGAAAAAGAAGAGAGAATTGGGGCAGTGGTCACTGTTCTCTCTGTTTAAAAAAAAAAAAAAGGTATAATCCTCTCTGGAATGTTTAATTCAGAGAGAAACATTGTCCTTTGTTTTTAAAAAAAGTGAGCTCTGTTACACATGCAATGTGGGAATGCAAAGGTGAGTAGATGGCTTTGGTGTGTGCTATCAGGAATGGTGACATTGATGTACTTTTGTGCTGCAGCCAGGAGTTCACTTTTGTGACTCGTTATTCTGAGTCGCTTTGTGTGCATATTCCTATTGTCTAGTAAAGGATATGTAGCCCTTTCCAGAAAGCTGTACTATTTCCTGTCAGTCTTATTTAAGAGTAGGACAGCAGTGGAACAAGTCATTGTGCTACAGATATTCTAAGCTCTGCTGGCATAGATACTAATTTTCCCTTCGAGGATGTCTCTGTACATATGTGTGTGAGGAGCCTCAGCTCTGTACTTGGAATCTGATACAAGGACCTTTGGAATCTGACATGGATATAGGGGCATCTGAATACTTTTATTGTATCAACTAGCACTTGGAAAATGGGCTTACAGTTTATTTTAGTTGGCTTACTTGCCCACCACAGATGTTGCTTTTCTGTCTTTCTTTAGACTTATTCACTAAGATCTCTGTGGTGACACTTGAAGACAAATGCTGTGAGAAGTGACTGTTTTTCAATGGTAATTTGGCAGTAAGGTCTGTATAAACAGAATCCCATGTTTTTGCCTACTTTTTAAGCTATATACATTGATAGATGGACATAAGACTTGGAATGCTGAAACCTTTGTACAGCATATCAAAACTAGTTGTTCACTGGTTCTTCACTGCATCTCTGTCATATTGAGAGCAGAAGTTTAGATGTAGGGACTGTCCAAAAAAGTAACAGTGTTTTGGTTTATAAATTTCAGTTTCATTAATCTGAGGTACTGCATTAGCCTTTTATTCTTTTTCCAATAATCATTTATTTTTTTAAATGTTGACAAAAATGAGAAAGCCTTGTGGTTTTGACCCTGATTTCTTATGTAATTTCATATTTGTACTAGGTTCTTTGATGAAGAAGGTCCTCAGTGAACGTCCCATTCACTTTTTATTTCCACAGGGAAAATTCTTATCATCTAGTTTAGAAACACCTTTGAAGAATCTGGAGATTGTTAAAAGCAGATGTCACAGCTGTCTTGAGTGTAGTGAGAAGGAGGAAAAGGAGCTCTCCTGAGAAGACTGACAGTTTGCCACAAAGAAGTTGGTGCTAAGCTGTGAGTCCCAAGTTCCCACAGGTATGCACCATCTGGTGAGAATTGATAGAAGATGGATGCACAAGATCTTTGTGGGGTTTTTTAAGAAACCTTATCAGTTCTATTTCTAGTAGAAACCTGACCTATTCCTTCAAAAGAGACAATGTATTTTCCTTTTTCACCTGCTTCTTCCACCTCTCTTACATCGTGAAGAAATTAGTTCAATTTATAAAGACGAGGGGTGTTTGACCTCTTACCTTTTCATGCTAAAGTTAGCCACACATTTCAGTCATTGCAAATCTGGTTGTGTGGTAAAGAATGGTTTACTCTAGAATAAAATTAGTTCACCAGAAGAGGTATTTATATCAACAGAAGAACCTCTTCCTCATTTAAAGCTTGCCAAGCATTTTCCCCACTCCCCATCTCTTTTTCCAGCTTTTGCATATGTGTCTTTCCAGGTAGAAAATTATGTGAGGCACTTGGAATTGTGTGTTTGACCTCTTTTTTTATACTTTTAGTATCTCAACAGATGAGGAATCTCTCATAGGGCAAAAGCATGTTGAGCAGCCAGAAGTTTTCAGAAACAGCAGGTAGCTAAAATACTTCATTTTCTTTGCTCCTCAGGCAGTGACAAGTATAAACCTGGACTGGGTTGCTGAAGAAGTAGGAGACAAGTAAGAAGACAAATTAGATGAGGAGAACAGCCCTCTGACCTTTAGAAAGATACAGCTGTCACTTCCAGAAGCATCCTGCTTTTCTGTCCAGTTTCAAGAAAACCACTGAATACAGGTACAGTGTCAATTGAAGAAATATAAATAAGGAATACTTGTATAGTAATTTAAAAGAATATTGTGGAGTAATTGAATATTGAGCACATTGACCTGAAAACATTAGTTAGCAAGTCAGTCTATAAAATGTTGGTCCACACACTTCCATTTGAAGAGCTTCTCATTTTATGTTTTATATGCTATCTTGCTTAAACAGCGCTATGTATAATGGTGCATGCTTTTAATATTTAACAGAAAGATTCTTTCCACATTAAATTCACCATTAAGTCCCTCAAAGTTACATTTGACAATAATTCCAGATCCTGTCACTTATAAACTTTATATAGTTATCACTTTTTTGGGGGGAATCCTTTCCTCATTTGGGTGTGATTAAGTTGTAAAGTTTGGTTGCCTGACACTTGTGCTTAGTTCTCACCAGTTTCTTAGTAGTTCAGAATGGTACCTCTCTGATGACTATGTTTGTACATTGAGAGAACATATGCAAAGGCCGCATGTGATGGGAAATTTGCAGGCGTGTGCTGTGTTGCAAATCCTTGCTTATATTACACTAGAAATGTTTAATGTACAAGGAAGAGCCCCATTTCAAATAGTGCTTTACCACTTAGTACCTGCTACATAGAAATCATTGGGCTTTTATTCATGCTGCTTTATTTCTGTTAAGCGTAAGTTGTTAAAAGGTTCCCTCCTCAGTCTGAAAACAGTCATAGGAGTTCACTCATATAAAGACCAGCGAGACAGATGCATAAGAAATACAGGATTTTGAAAGGAAAGGAACAAAATAAGAATGCGGCCCAGAGCTTTTAGGCCAGCACCCAGGCCATTAACTCAGGCTGATCCAAGTTAGTTTGCCTCTAGCTCTTTTCGCCCCTTCCTCTCTATCTTTACAACATTTTATTCCGCTGCAGGAGGGATGGACGTCATTATGTGAGTTGCAATGCCCACCATGTGTTCACACAACACCATCGCAATACATGTAATTTGTATTGTTCACATTTGTGGCCATACAACATAAAAGAACACAAAATAATCCTCTGGAATGCTGCAGTTGCCAGCCATTTTATTGTATTTTGTTATGTTCTTAAAGGAAAAATGATCGTGTTCATTTTACAGGATTAAAAATATTTATTGTGTCTTCCTGTAAAATTGCAGTGTAGAATTTGTTATGAACAAAACAGAGCTGACTCCATTAATATAGCAAAATAGTTGGCAGCCAGAATTCAATTACATTCTTAAAATCTGATTTTAATTCAGAAAGAGGCTGCAGTAGCTTCATTTTTGTCCTACATGTTTTCTGAATTTTAGAAAAAAACTAACTTTATCATGTTAATGCAGATGTATCATATGGATATGGAATATAAACGTGTTTTCATGAAAACTCAATTTAAGTTACTGTGTTGAGCCATTCAATACAGCTGAATTCTTCATTCAGATTCTCTGTAAATTCTGATCACAAGATAATTCAAACACACAATTCTCACAGACTTTTTCTCTGAAGCCCTTGCAGGACTAATCTAAACAGGAGGTTCAATAGAAAGCTCCACTTTATTGCAAGACTGGAGTTTATCTATTGACTTCAGCATCCATAGAGCGTAAAGCACATGAGTTCTTCTTTTCTTGTCTAAACTATTTTGAACGAGGTCTCTTTTACATGCTAGTTTGGCAAGCTTCTAAGGCATTTGTGCAAAGTGATGATGCAAGAGCAACCTGATTCAATACTGAGAAATTCATGAATAACATCCAGCAGTAATTGAAGTGAGAAACTACAGCTCAGAAAAGCAATCATCCTACAGAATCAGTTGAGCTACTATACCCTGCAGTGTTAAAAGTGGAGTATGTTTACTGGTGCCTTTAACTCAGGAGGCACCATTGTGAATTTCAAACATACCAAGGATTTATTCTGGTTTTTTTTACATAGATTGCATTGGAATAATAGTGACTAAAAATCCCATGAATATGTGAGATATATATATATATGTAGAGAAAGGGTAAGAGTGGAAGGAAAACACAGTGCCAGAAATTACCGCCTGGAAACATATTACACATTTAGTCAATATTTTTGTATTAAAATGAAGAGCTAATTTTGAAGACCAAAATGGTTTTCAGAAAACCTAGTGCACTCTGGAAGGTCACTCTCAGGAGTGAAGTGCATGATGATGTAAAATAAGGATATTTAGAACTGGAACAGCCAGCTGATGTCTTTACCATCTTGATAAGAAAGCCCTACACTATTTTCAGCAAGTACACACTAAAGTCACAAAAAAAATCCTTTAAATTCTTTGTCTGGATTTCTCTTTAAATTAGGATTAAATAGCAGGTATCACAGAGCTTAGTTGTTCAGTTTTTAGATATCCAAATCTCAACAAAGTAGTAGAATTTATGTAGCTAGTAGTATACCAAATAATGGGTAGGCCTTAAAAGTAGCATTCTGAGGCTTTTTGACTTGTTTCTCAAGTTCTCTTCTGAACCACCAGCAGATCCTGAATTTACTGGGAAGAACACCTGGCCCTGGATTGTGTAAAACATAAATCTGTTAAGGTACAGCTACAGCCATTGTGCTGTGGCACATAATACATGCATTTCTGGTCTTCAAAGAGAAGGTGAGAGTAGTTGTAGATACTAGTTCATGCTTCAGGAAGAAAAAAGTGGTAGCTGGCCCAAAGCAACTTGAGACTTAACATGCAAGTTCTGTAAAGTAGCCACTATGTGATATTTGTACTTCAACCTGTGCTTACAGGAATCTCTGTGGTTATGGTTTTGATGTCAGCCAGGTGTTGGGGGAATTTAGATTTTAGTTTTATACCTTGGCAGGACAGAATAATTCAACTCTGTTGTAGGTTAGTTGATAACGAAGCCAGGAATAATTTATGAAATTCAGTCATAGAACTGGGATTGGATAAAAATGCTCTGGTTTAGATGTGCTCGTGGTTTGGAACAACATTTCACAGTCAGTTTTTGTCTTTTTGTGACTCTAGTTTTAGGTAATAAACTGTAAACATCACAATATGTAGTCTTCTTAGGAAGTTCGGTATGCCTCAGTACTAGATACAAGATTTTTAGCAGGACTTCATGTGAGGAACAGTTAAACAATAGCTTGTATGAATAAGGCACTAGTAAATGTTTGCAGCAAACAACAATTACAGTCTATATTCTTCAAGAATAAAACCGTTCTCTTTAGGAAATGCCTTTAATATGACAGAGTTACCAATGCCAGTTAGAAGGGGACTAGAGAAAGTGCATCTTTTGGATTATGCCTGTGAGGTCTGTGAGAAACCACTGAATGCAAATCTCCGTCAAGTTTGGAAATCACCTGTGCAATGGTGATACTCAGGAGAGCTGAAGCAAGAGGAAACCGGTTTAGATTCTGATCCCTGCTAAATTAGTGTGAAATCACTGTAATGGATTTGCTCCAGATTTATTACAGTGGTTGAAGGACCTGAAGCCAGAATCGAGGCTGTTGTAGCAAATCTAGTTAAGCAGTAACAGCACTGACCCAAACCAAATAAATCGGCTATAATCCCCTTAAACAGTTTCAAAAAAGAATCTGATATTTTAAATTTCCCATTTGCTGAAGTCCAAGGATGCACTTTGTCTTTTGACTAATGTAATAAACCAAAACTTTCTGTACTGCTTTGGAGCTGATGCCATTCTAAACAGTTACTAAAGTATCAATCCATATTTTATACCAAATGAAATTTGAGTCTGCCAGATTGTTTGTAGGATGGCTGATGGGTATTTCGCATTAAAAGTTATTCAGAAACACCCAAACTCTTTCATTCAGAGAACCAAAACATATTACTACTTTTATGTATCATCTCTTTGAGGGGGATCATTGAAGCACCAAGAATGTGTTTAGCAAGCCAATAAGAACGCATTTGCAAACTAATGGATCTTGTTAGTATTCATGATTGAATTTCCCTAGGATCGATCCAGTAAAACTACTGTATCTGAACCATTCATTTGGTATACTAAATCAATCAGTGGTAACTCCACAGTCTGATTTCATCTCTAAATCCTGCTGTAAACATACAGCTTAGCTTTATCACCTGACGAATTTCTGTTCCACTCAGATCCTCCATTATTTATACAAGATGTCATTTAAAAAAACTTAACACATTTCCAGTGTTCATAATGCAAGAGGGGAAACAAAACTACATTGAGTCATTCCTGTATATTATTGCCATTAGGTTCTACGGTTAGCAACTCGAGACAGTGGGGCTTTTGTTCACTTGAATTATTTTTTGTATGATGTAAGGATGTCATATTAAGCTTATCTGAAGCTTTAAAATTACCCATCCATGGGCACCTCAGAAAATGTACAACTACCTCAAGTGGCTTTTAAAAATGTGGCAGGCTTTTTGTTTGTTCATTTTGTGTTTTTTTTTTTACCTTTGACTCATAAGACTAAATTTATTGGTGGTATAACATGGCTGAAATTTTCACCGTAAACTAATCTGGACTAATATTAACTCCTCAAACAAATAAAAAAACCCAGAACAAGTAAGTTAAGTGGTGAGGATCTCTCTCACACACTTGCTATGCATACTCTAAGTTATCTTTGCAATTGCAAAAGAAACAAACTTTTTTGTCAAAAGTGTGCCTTTTGAGGTCATAATTAATTTTGTGGGATGTCTCTAGCTGACAATTCAAATTTGTGCATGTTATTAGAATTTCCTAAGGTGTGCTCACTGAAAAATAAATTTGAATTTTTTACTTTATAAGTGAAACTTATGTTTTGAAAGTCAAGGCAGATTTTTAACTTCTTAAGATTAAAGTAATACATTAGAACATGGTTGGTTTTCCTTCTCTTTTTTGCCCACTGCTTTCAGAGTGTGCCTTCAGTAGGTAAGAAAGAAAAGGTGTCATCTTGGAAAAGGTTCTGTGAATATTTAACAAAATGCAGAATGCAGTTTGCTTTCACAGCTGTATTTCTTCAATGGAAGCAGAGGGACAGTAATGAAACTTTTTTATTCCGGAACTATGAAATTACATCTCTGAGTGGAGAAAAATCTGTTGTCAAACGTTTATGTGCATTTCTTTAAAGAGCAAATTCACATGTTTACAGAACTTCTCCGTTGCTTCTTGGTGCAACCAAGTTGTGATTGCAGAGGCACACTATTGACATCAATTGAATCTGTGGCCTAAATGAATGCATCCCTTTTCTGTCCGTGCAGATGTATTTACCTATATGGATGACATTTTAAGCAAAAAATGCCACTTCACAATTTTTATTTCTTTTTAAAAGTAAAAATTAGGAAAGAAAACACTTCCAGGTGTAAAAATCAAATGAAATTTCTATGTGATCATTTAACAACAATTATTGCATGATTTTGCATAACCCTTGACCTTTCTAAAAAGGCAGTACTTGATTTTTAGATGTGCATTGGTTTGATAATGAGTCATCACGCAACTGCTGACTCACACTTAATAAATATTTAACTTAGGGAAGAAATTTTCTTGAGATTACAAAAAATAAAAAAATCAATCCTAGATCTTTGCTATTAATCCAGAGATTTTCATTGTTAGATGAAATGCATGTAATTGAAAATAAACTATTATGTTGAAAGGAATCCACATTAATATAAAATCCATTTATCTGAGAGGCTTTAGGGAATATGACAAATTTGATGAGGCCAATCCCAATCCCTCAAAACCTTCTCATTCTTTAGGAGATGAATTGCCAGTCCTGTAACTCTCATGTATTTTAAGGCTAGTTAGAAGACATGGAATAGTGATACTCAAATGAAATGCTCAAAACTAAGTATTTGCATGACTGGGTAGTTATTTAAAGAGAATGATTTATAGGGGTGAAAATCTGCTTATTCCTTTATATTTTGTAATATAGTAAACCTACCATCTATTTGTATGTCAATTATAACTGATCTTAGAATGTCATTTCATAGCTTGAATCTTCGTTTTGCCTCAAGGTTTGTTCTAGCCAGGTTGGCAATTAGGGAAAGTCCTAAAACAGAAACATTGACATATGCTGTTAAATTCAAATGCAGAACATTAAAATTAACATGGAAGCGGAAATGACATTCAGTGTCAGAAGTAACAAATTTGAAAGTCTTAAATAATTCAATATAGAGAATATAGTTTAGACAGTTTTAATATAAGTGTGCTTTTTCCTAAAAACATCCCCCCCCAACCAAACTTTTTTTTTTGCTTTTTCTTTTAAGTCTTTTGTCTGTAAATATGAAAGAAGGCTACACCCCAACGTAATTCTTCATTGCCATACTAAAGAGGACAATAGTCTTTCTAATTCACATTGCTCATGGCAGTCTTATTTGAAGTTCCTTTATTAAGTTTGTGATTAAAGCAGTTTGGGATTTTTGTTGGTTGTAAACTTTTGGCATAATGTGAATACCAGTCCCTTTCAAAAACAGCCTTGAGTTGTTTAATGATGCTTGTGCTGTTCCCCGCGTCTGCTTGGTTGATAACAAGGCCAGCTCCAGCATTCTGCGTAAAAGCATTTCCCACCCAATCAAAATTACCTACAAGTAAAAGCAGGAATATACAATGAGTTTCTAACATTAAAAACAAAGAATGAAACAAAAAACCTAATCTCCCTACAGGCAATCCTGCATGAAACACTATCGGTTCCCGCAGTGCAGAGATGGAAATAAACTTTTTATATTAACAGAAAAGAAAAACTCCATTACAATACCTTGCATAGTGAAGGTCGTTTCTCAAAGTTTAACAGCTCTAAGCCTTCAAAAGTGAAAACAGGTTCTTCAATTTATTCAAAACCAATTTGCTCTTCTTTTTGCATATATTATATTATTACTCCATTTACTTTCCTCATCAGTCTTTTCAGTGCCAAGAAAGAATTTATTTTTTTTTCTGTATAAACAATTTAAAGTTCCAAACCAATAGATCTTTTACAGGTTGCCCATTGATAGATACTATTTCATGAAAGAAAAACAGGTTTTACTTCTTTATACCAGTTATTACCACCTTTGTTGAAATCTATGGTAACAAATGAGTACTTCAAATCCTGGTCATAGCAAGGCAAAGATAAGTGGACTAATGGAAAACCAACTGTTGCAGTTACTTCTTTTTATTTCACTAGAACTGTAAGTATTTTAAATTATATATGTAAAACACATGCAGTACTTTTGAGAAATGATGCTGTTACTAGAGATTATATTTTAAAATTGTATCTGAGTGTACATAAAACATGACGGTATCTGAGACATTTATACCTTTTTTTCAGCATCATTTCAGCTACTTCAGCAGGAAATGCTAAGAAATCTAAAGTTGTCAAGGATGGTAAATTGAAGCTTCATCATAAGGGACATTTTTTTCCATGATTTCAAGTAAAAGATATATCAGGTCCTTAGCATGCATTTGTACTACTTTCACAGAGCTTTCATAATTTCTTTTTTTTTAATTTATGTGCAGCTAAGAATGTAAGGACAATGGGAAAGAAAAAAAACAACTTGGCTAAGAATCCATGCTGTGTAGATGAGTTCCAAGGTACTGAGATTTGATCTGGCTATTTGAAGGAATTTAAAATGGAGTGTAAAAGTAGTATGGGGCGGGGGGGAGGCTCATAAAACCTTTGGGAGATGAGAGAGGAATGAGCTGCAGTATATGAAGTAAAAATAAGATTTGGATAGGTCAAGATAGGGGTGTGTGTGTGTGTGTGTGTGTGTGTGTTTAGAGCCCATCAGGGTGGGCTTTTCAGAGTCGACCTTTGTTGTGTCTCTACACAGCTTGGGATGCCCCATTGCTGGTGTGTGTGGGCTGTGCTTCTGAGTTGCAGGCTTTGCCCTCCCTCCCTCACTGCCTCTGCCATCACAGGCTGTGAGCCCTTTGCAGTGAGTCAATAAATAAGGTCCTTAGAGCATCAAGCTGCAGCATATCAGAATGCATGGGTTTTCTCTTGGCTTTTTAAAATGTTATGAGTTGGTTTTTAATTCAATAATGGTTTTCTGATCCTGTAAGCTTACGTACAACTCAGGTATTTTAAAAGGTAGTTTTCAGCCTGCATTCAAGTGAGCATTTGACTGGTAATGAACTTCTGCTAGGTGCCATGCAGCAACTTTACTTAAATATACTTTCAACCCAAAATACCAGTTAGATATGTACCTAATGTTAGGAGGGTGTCTGAGATGTCATTATAGGAAATGGAATAAGACTTTGGAAGACGAGGATGAAAGGCATCTGTACAGTATTTACCGTGATTGACCATAGCTTTAGTAATAACATGGGAAATGGAGAACAGTCTATCTTAACTGAATTGCAGAAACAAGATAATAATACTCCAAGTTATTCCTGCTTCATAAATAGTGTTATATTTGTGTTTTCAGTCTGTTTTAAAATACTGAAAGCAGAATGTTGGTCTTGAGAAACTGATTCACAGGGGAAGCAAAGTTTTTAAATGGGAAGAGGCTCAAAGCTCAGTCTTCATCCAGGTTCCCAAAGAAATGAACTATTAACAAACAGATCAGCTATAGATACATCTACATATATAGCTATCATTTACAAAGGGGTGTTATTTCAGGGTTTTGGATACTAACTAAAATTTCTTGAGATGTGGTTACTTACCAATATATGCAGCTCCATCGGTCACCATGTATTTGTTACGATTTAATTTGGGAAGGGAAGTGTTTCTCTGTTCTTTAAGAAAGCATGCACTCTCTTCCTCAAGGTCAAAGAATTTCTGCCATAAAATAGAATGGAGCACAGGTTAATGAGAATTGCACAGGTTAATGAGAATTGCTCTATAAGAGAGAAAAAATGTGGTCTGTTCTCTAATCTTTACCAAAACTGAGTTAGTGCTACAGAGCAGCTTGAGTTTTTATAGCCAACCATTAATTTTAATAAAACACTGCATACTGTATTTCTTAGTAAATTCTCATAGTTGTGATACTCTTGCCTTGGCATTCTCAACTATACAAAGTATATGGCTACTTCTTGCTAAAAGAAATACAGTGCCAGATAGTAAAGGTTGTGAAACAAACAAAAAAACCCCATCTTTCTGTTCTGCATGGAGCCAGGACCTTTTCTTTAGCTTGTTTCCTCATTTGTCAAGGGACATTGGGGTTTGAAGTCTGCTTCAGGATCCAGATTGGCAGGCACAGCAATTACTGAGTTAATACCTCCATATCACACATTGCACAGTTTCCAATAGGAAACTTGCCAATTTCAGAAACTTAGAAGCTTCTCAGGATTAAATATGATATGAAAAGATCAAATTTACCAGGCAACAAGAGAAAAATGCATGTGTTTTACCAGCAAGATCGATCGATCGATCGATCGATCGATCGATCTATCTATCTATCTATCTATCTATCTATCTATCTATCTATCTATTATCCATCTACCTATCTATCTATCTGTCTGTCTGTCTATCTTTCATTTTGGAACTATATGCACTCCTTCTCTGATCTGTACCAGACAAAAGTAAGATTTCCAATATGAATATAAGTAAGGTTTGTTTCAGCAAGAAAGCTAATAGCTAGACATAGATTCCAAAATCCCAAGCAGAGAATAACATGATGAAGGTAAAGGTAAATATTTACTGCCTGACTGGAAAACTTTGATTGAAGTAACAGTGAGATTCTCAGAACAAACCCAATTCACAATATATTACTGATGAAAGGAATTGGCTATACATTGCACACACTTCAGACATTGAAAAATAGTATTAGAAAAAAATCTACCCCCAAACTCCTTAATCATTCTTTGGGGTCTGTTTTCCATAATTAATTTCTTAAACCAGTGCTAGTTTTGATATAAACTTTCAACAAATCTTTTTAGGTTACGGAGATGTCTTTCAGAATAATCTTACTGTTTGGAAAACTCAACTGTCCAATACCAAACTCATTATAGCAATGTGGTGGTCTCTGCAGTGCACTACATCACCAGTTTGATTAACCCAAATACAAGTGTACACACAGCATAAGGTGCTCAGTTTCACAAAGCCTTCTTTACCCAGCTGATAATGTAGGTAGGTTTCAGGATTGTTTGCAGTAAACTTCTTGACTATTGCAAAATATGTTGTACCAATTAACAGGAACACCAGCTTTAGGTTTTATACCACTGGTTGCTTCAGAACTGCATATAAATATTCATTCAGAAAATCTTCTTAATCATGAGTCATGATCATTACAGTTTGGTTTTTCTTGGAGAACTCTGCTCTAAGTTCTGACCAGCCTTATCTGCAATTAGGACTACCAAACCTAATAAAAATGGTTCAGTTGTAGACCAAAGATAGAGTAGCCCAGATGCTGCTCTTTAACACTTTGTGCTGTGGACTCTGTCAGAATCTCTCTCTTTTCATTGGAAAATATATTTGGGTAAATTTTCTGTTGTCAGAGGTTGTACCAAAACTGCTTAGGACTCTGTGTAAAATACCAAGACTAATCCATGCTCCTGCTGATTGCAGCACTGAGGACGATCTCTGTCCTTGGAATGACACACATCCCCCCTACCTGCCATGATGGAAGTTTATTAGGGCTTGTTGAAAAATATTAGCTGTTTTTCTTAATAAGTAAGCTTTAAATAAGTCAGAGTTACAATACTGTGTGATTTAGTATGCTGTTTGCTTAGCATAAGTAGCTTAGCTAAGATCTGCTGAAGCCTTAGGCCACAAGCTGTGAACTTTCACCTAGATACATGCTTTTGGCTGGACCAGAGTTAATTTTCTTAGTAATTTTCCTAGTAGCTGGTACAGTGCTGTATTTTAAATTTAGCAGGAGAATAATGTTGATAACACTGACATTACACTTAGCATATACTTAGTTATTGCTAAACAGTGCCTACTCTAAATCAAAGACTTTTCATCTTCCTGTGCTCTGCCAACTAAGCTAGTGCGCAAGAAGTATAAACTAGAAGATAAGGAAGCTGCAGTCATCAGCAGAAGCTGCAGTTCCACAAGATAAGAAGACTTAACAGCCTCCTTACTTGGGCACAGAGAATCCAATAAGGCATTGGAAGGTCCCAGACCAAAAATCACCACTGGACCAAGAGGTGTGTGCAAGGCACATCAACAGGTGCATAGACTGTAAGGGTACAGAAGCCCAGAGATTCCTTTGTTCTGAGTCCCTCTCTGGAGGCACCCAGCTTGAGGTGTTCCCCTTGCTGTGCCACTCAATTATTAAATTATTTTTTCCTGGAATCAGATGTTGTGTGAGAATTTACTGCGGGAAACCTATGGCAAAGAAATTTGCTTAACAGCACTGAAGCAGATTTTTAGTGCACGAGAAATAAATTCAGTATTTTTTAATGGATTGCACTGGGATGCAGTTTTGTGACCGATAACTGGCACCACTTGTTTCCTTAAAGTCTCTGAATTTTGTATGTCACTCCATGTTTACTTACCTGTCCATGACATGGTTATCTTCCACAGCTTAATTTTTGTAATGAGTTCAAATATTAGCAAAATTCCAAAGATATTGTTTTGAATTTAAAAACGAGCACAGCAATGCAACCTATTTAAGTGATTGCTTTATAAAGGGCATTAAAAAAAGATTATTCTATGTAAAAGTCTAGTATCTTTAAATGAGATTTATGTTGTGTATTCACAGCTAACTCAGCTGCATGGAGAAATCATACCTTTACCTACAGATTTTTAATATCAATAATAATTACAGCATCACACTTTAAAAAAAATTAGAACAAATCACCTTAGCAGCCATAAAGGAAAGTTTGCTAGATGTTATGTTCTTTGACAGCATCAAGACTGTAACTGTGTGACTGAGGAACTGCTCTACAAACATGCACCCACACTGAGTGTGTACTTGGCAAGCCAGAAATGCATGTGAATCTTTCTGAAGGAGTCTTAAATTTTTGGATAAAGCCAGAAGAAAATGATCATGTTTTTCCTGGCACAACAAAACTGGAATGGAGACAGCCAGCAGCCATAGGGTATCCGTCAGAGGTACCTGCAGTAAGTCTTCACAGGATGTGGATGATACTGTATGAGTAATACTAACATCACAGGGAATAGTCTAAAACTGGCAAATGGGCAAAGTATTCAATGCTAGGAAACAAAACAAGATCTCTTCTTGCCAGTGTTATGAGACTTAGCAAAAAGTTACATACCTTGATGTAAAAATAGTCAAGCACAATAATAACATAAGCTTAAAGTTGCCAAATTGAGATAGACTGAGCAGATGTGCTGAATTCAGATATCATACATTAGTGTTCTGTTTGTATAATAACTTTGAGAGAACATTTCAGATTCAATCAGGAAAGTATAGAAGGCTTGAAAACGTAATGTATTCTCCAGCAACAGCAGAGAAGGCATTAACTTCTTGAGACTATGGACACCAGTAAGGAAACTCATCTGCTCTCATAAACAGAACACACAAATATCACTTAGATGAGCGAGTGAACCAGCACTGGCATAAAGCAGCACGGTGTAATGTTCTCCAACACATGCCTTCAGCAGAAGTACTGTGTTAATAATACACCACCTACTACTAACATTTCATTCATCTTTTCCATTCTTATTTTAGGAGTTCTGAGCTTTAAAATTAACTTAGTGCTTAGGAGCAAAGGTTTCATAGTTAATTCATAACACTCTGTTTACTCATAGGGTATTTCTGTCTTTCTGAGAATTAGCAAAAGATTCAATTTTACCTTCCTCTTACCTGAGCAGGAATATACCCGCACAACTCAAAAATAGATTAATGTGGAGCCTCAAGAATAACTTGTGCTGTAGATACACGTCAGATCCATGCCACTGCTTTGTGGTTTTCAGTTGTCTAAAGACATTTTGTTCTGGGTCCTACTTTCTGCGTGCCCTTCAAAAACACATACCTTTCGTTGTTTGGCACTGCACCCAACAGAACTGGCCCCTTTCCACTGCTCCTCTGAGAGTTAAGAGTAGGCATTCATGCACAGAAGATGCATTTACAGGGTCAAGTGCACAAAACTTAAGGAGTACGGGAATTAAGGTCCCTAGAAGCACAGCGGTGAGTTCTTCACCTTGAGTTTGCCCTTTATGATACAAGCTTTAATTTCATGACCACATGTGGTTCAGTGCAGAGGATAGAGCTCCCTGACTGAGCAGCTGTTTGCTATGCAGTTTACTCCTTGCCATTTGGCTGTGTGCTTATAGCACTTATTTAGTTCTCAAACATGCGAGTTCTTTCCAATGATCATTTTCTTCAGAGTACTTGTATTGAGTTTGCACTCTCAAAACAGTTTCAGTTGAATTGAGTAATTACTAATGCTTATGTGAATTGTACTCTGAGATGCTGAGAAATGCATAATGCATTTTTTAACTGCGCTGATGCTGTAAGTTGTCCAGTATTATCAAAGTTTTGTGGCACAAGAAAAAGATCCCTGCTTCTAGATAGAACACACTGTTATAACTCAGTGTTTAGAACTAGAAATCATGCCCTGCAGTCCCTGCCATCCCTGGCCTCCACTGCAGAGTGAAAAATTCATAGACAGTGGATGGTGGCTGGCTTTGATCAGGACACTGCTAAGTTTCATAGGATTGCAGTGCCCTGTTTCTAACTATATACTTGAAGTTAGGCAATAACAAAACTTCCATTAGCCTGGACAGAGACCTGGGGAAATCAGGAAGAGATTCCCATCTGACAGAGAAATTCCATCTGCATTGCCTTCTCTAAGATGAGCATGTTCCCCAGGCTGCTGCCATTGGCAAACCAGTGTACCTTGTAGCTGCAGCCAGCCATTGGTACTCACTGGAAACTTTGAAGCCAGACTGGTCTTTCCATAGAGATTAAAAACCAAAAGAAAACAGTCATGACAAGGCATATCACAGGGATCAGAAACAACATGAAAAAGTTACTGAGTATGTTTTGTATGACTTGGATATATTATCCCCAAAAGAGCAGTACACATGGTACATGTGTAGGAGGACACATGGTACATGTGTGCATGACGTTTTGGTCAAAACATGGAAGTATTGGGACAGCTCAGCAATTTTAAGTGTCATTTCAATCAGAATTTGTAACAAGTTTATCTTAGAATTTCAGTGAGCTTGTATGTAAACTGCTCTTTTGGGCATACAATACATGTCTGCATGACAGTATTTTCTGTACAGAGCTTAGTTTGACTTTATGTTTTCTCATAGCCAAATCAGAACCAGAAGGGAAAAGCAGAATTTTACATTAATTCAGAAGACCTAAGTTTAGTTTTAACCTTGTTAGCCTATTCCTTCTCCTCCATACACACACAGTTTTGTTTCACTTTGATCCTATATATAACAGATGAATATGAAAGAAATGCAGCTTTAAAAAAACATTGTTCATCTAACATGTTTTTTGAAGGAACAGAACATTGAGATGGAGCCTGTGGCACAGTTTTCAGCCAAAATCAGATAGATACCAGCAAACTCTGAGCCTTGGGCTATTACTCATACCAAGGTTTATTTAAGGCAGTGACTTACCAGCAGTGGGGAACATGGGATGCAGAGCACTGAGGTAACTGAGGTGTGTTGTACTTTTACAACTGTCGACACCTGGGGTGGTCTTATTTTTTACTGAAAATTGTATTTGTATTTTCCAGCTAGACTATCTACCCAGAATAGATATCTAGAAGTACTTTTTTCTTCCTTTTAGCAGGTAGTACTTGACAAGGTAAATTCAGTACAAAAGATTTTACCTTTTCTAAGTAGAAGGAAATGGATATAATCTAACATATAACAAAAATTCTAGATATGCATAAATAGCACTTAGTGTGTGTAACAAATAGTAATTGTTTTTTATAGCTGTCAATTTCAAAAAGCCAAAATGATTTAGTAGACTATAAATTTAAGAAATCCAAATAATTCAAGACTATTTAAGAGAGTTAGCTGTAAAAAAACCCCAAAACAAACCCAAAAAAACACATACACACACACAAAACAAAAAAAGAAATCGATCCAAGATGGCTGATTTCCACTGTGCCTCAATTTCCTAACAATGAACTGTATCAAACTGAAAGTAGTACTTACCATATATTTTGTTCTCAAATACAAATGTAATATGTATGGTATTTCTCACTCTCCTGTACTTTGTCTATTATGGCCACATAATGGTTATTCTAGTCTTCACAATTTGGAATTTGTAGTCTGAATTTAATGTAAAATCTTCCTTATTTTTTTCCTGTACTTCGCACTTGACTGAACGAAAAGTAGATGCTCACACAGCTGAACAGTAAGGTTACATGAATCCAGACTAAAATTTATTTTTATGCTGTCAGATTTACTCATATGAACCAGTATAAACATGAGCTATGACTATGGTCCACCCTGTTAGCTTTACTGTGAAAGACCATGTAGTGTTTGACATGGGCTGTCCACCACACAGACTGCAATCTTTTGACAGCAATCTGTTTTTCTGTCTTAATTTCTATTTCTGTTACTACCAGGAGTAAATTGAGTTCATTATATTACATTTCCTATGTTATTTAATTAAATTTAAAGGCTTTGATACTAACAGAAAATGCTTCTCAGTTGTTAAGTTTTCTTGATTCTTTTTTTGAGGGGTGGAGAATATATTTTAAAGCAATATGGATTATACTTACAACTTTCAAACTACAGCTTGGAACTTCAGTGCAAATAGCTTTCAGAGATGAAACAAAGTTAAAAGTAAGGGGATCTGTGTCTCTTGAGAAACTTATGAGAAGTCGTACTTTAATACTTCGTAAAACTAATGCTTCTCTTATCTTCCCATCTAAATATGGCCAGTATCTGTGGAGGAAGAATACAATATATTCAGAGAAATTAAAAAAAAAAATTGGATTTTTATGCAGCTAAGTTTAGACATCACAGAGAAAACAAAACACGTGAATTTCATTTTCTATCCACTAAGGAATGCTGTTCTTATTTAAAGTGTATCTCACTAAACAGATGTGCCAGCACTCAGCCCTGTACCAAAACTGTCACAGCCACTGTGGGGACAGCGAAGTTGTGGATGGGTGAGTACATCTTCCACCTGGGTCGGTGACAAGATACTTGCATAAAGTTCAGGTGCCCCGTCCCTCCCTCCCTGCCCGCGGCCAGAGCAGCAGCACAAGGAGCCACGACTAGAGGGCGCTGCTGCCCAGCCCAGGGACAGCAAGGGATGGTTGCGCAAGGGAACCGGATCGATTATCGGATCTCTCCCTGACTGCCATCCTTTCCCCCTCCGTACGAACTGGGACCGTACAGGCTGGGGACTGGAATGCCTTCTGTAATTTCTTCCTTGGGAAACGGAGAGCTGCTATGCAAGGTGCCTGCGTCCTTCAGCAGCAGATGAGATGGGCTTCTTAAGGAGGATGCTACTTTTTTTCTGATGAGGATTGCAGAAATTCTGCCATGAATGGGATGGTGGCTGCCATGATGCTATTCTCACAATTGATAGCTAGCTTTGTGTTCCTAACCTTTGGTGGGAACAGGTCAGAACAGGGAGAACTAGGCAAAGAAAATGCATGTTTTCTTTATTCCAGCAGCATCAATCATCAGGGCTAATGAATCTGAGCTCTACGATGCCAGAAAATAACTTACAAGTGAAAACTGGGAGCTGACAAGGTAGAGAAGTTGTGGCAGTGCCTCAAACACAAAGCCATGCTGGACAAGAAACAGTGAAGAATTCACACAGGTGGGTTCCCTAGATCTCCCTAGTCCAGTAGATTTCTGAATTCTTCCAGCACAAGACTAAAGAAAGGAGGAGTACAGGAGATAACATCAACTGCAACACTGTAATGGTTCTACATATTAAGATCCTTTCCAACACAAAGGAGAAGCGGGAGGGATACATATTGTGAACCTGAGGTTCCGTCAGCACTGCCCATGATTCTTTCACTGTGATGGAGACTGTACATAATGAGTTATTGGAAAAACTCTCTCATAGACTGGAAACAGCTTATGTTTGATATTAGTCAAATAGTTATTTTTTGAAAAGTTTTTGAAAAATTTGAATGAAACATCTCTAAATATGCAAAACTGTAAAAAGCACATAACCACATGCTTAGTTTGTCCTAACTGTGTTCAAATAAATGCATAGGTGGAATGGCAAGCTCTGCTAGATTCTCAATTCATTGTGTTTTCAAGAGTTGGAGGATCAGTGGATACATGCCTTCTCAATTGGATGGTTTTGTTGTGCTGTGGCTCCAGTTTTGGGCCATGAGCGCTTTTTAATGGTCCATACAAACCGGCTGTTTAAAAATTACATGGTTCTGTTTGGTTTTAGCACAAGTGTGATATCATTCAAATACAATCTGTGCTGAATTTGGAATTTTCATGTATATGTGCATGTCAATAAAATAATGACATCTCCCACATTGTATACAAGAACTCACAATATATTATTTCTCTCTTAACACACACACACACACAGTTGCTCTCTCTCATGTTGAGTATCTGTATCATACTCATAAAATGCCAATAGCTGTGGTCTTAAGAAAGGAAATATAATAGTGTAAGAAATAGGATTCATGTATAAGCACACTGTTATATTCCTGGGTCCCAGTCACTTGCAGGTGGTCAGACTAGACAATTTCTGATCTCCTTCAACAGGCAGATGCAAAGCTCAGGACCCAGAACTGGAAATGTCTTCTTAGGTCCCAATTCTGCTCCCATTTAAGTCAATGGCAGAACTCTCACTGATTTCAATAAGAGCAGAATTGGGCCCCAAGAAATTGGTCCACAGTAGTAACTAAGCTCCTGTGGGTTCACTTGCTCCAGGAGACCTTACTGGCATTATGATAACCAGCTAGTTCTGGACACGGACACTCACCGTTTAGCATTGGTGTCAATGACGATGGGCAAGTAGTCCATGACAGCTATGTATACAAACTGTTTGGCATCATCAATAACACTGTATATAGCTTCGATATCCAGGACTCTGTCCTTTGGGCAGAAGAGTTTAGGTGAATTCTGTGAAAGGAAAAGTTCAAATATGGCATTTAAAATAACTGATTTATTTCCTTTTCCCCATAGCCTTCTTGAGATGGCAAGCAGTATCCTTTATTTTAGTAGAGATTATTATCTGATACCTTCAACTGTCCTGCTAGAATACTCAAAGGTACAAACGGAGGTATTTGCTTACTTGCTCCTCAAAAGCCTCACAATTTAGATGTAACTGTAGGTAAAACGCAGAGGACACAAACTTTGAAACATCAACTGGCATCAAAGAAGTTCTAATTGAACAACACAGTTGTGAGAGACTGGAATGTTGATGGTTAATGATTCAAACAATCATCCATTTGCAAAAGCAGCAGAATGCTTTCCTGGCTACGCCCAAAGTAACTGCCCATCATCAGAGGCTACAACCTGGGCTTTGAGCCAGGTAAGGAAAGAGGCCCATAATTAGCAGATCCTGTGAGATGGGATCCTGCTTTTTGTCATGCCAAGGTCCCTACACAAGTGGCTCAACTGTGAAACCCTCCCTCCAGTACCGGGACATTCTCGTGTAAGCCTGAAGGTATTAATCTCTTCTGATGGGCCATAACTCACTAAACTATGCGGATGTAAGAGGCAAGAGACAGCTGTAACAGCCTAGAAGGTGTCATAAACCATCAAAGACTTCTGAAGTGTCCCATGATCCACGGTATTACACCACAGGGGAGATACCACAGCCTGGCTGTAATATTAACCCATTGGACTTTGTGTTTTGTGGGCTTTTTCGCAGCCCCAGCGGATCAAGACTGTGACCATCACTTCGACCAACAGACATCAAAATTGCAGCCATCAAGTCTTGTCACTGGACCCATGGGTGGTGACTGTATACCTTTCTACTCTTACCCTTTCTTTCTCTTTCTTTTCCCTTATACATTTTCTTAAATGTTATTTTAATGCTTTTGTATTTTTGCACCAAAATGGCTACATTATAAAATTTGCCAAGTACCTTATTCTACCTTAATATTCTAAAGTTTGCAAGAAAAAGTTTGTTATTAGTCTCCTGAGAATTTTTGTTGTTTGTCCCACGCACTGCCCAGAGTAAATCAAACAACCTTCCCGTAAACCCACCAAGCTGACTGGGGCATAACAACATTTCAGTGAATGAAGAGCCCCAGGACTGGTTACTATTAGCTGGAGCATTCATATGTCCTTGCCACATGAGCCTGATGCTTCACTTGTGAGCAGGAATTAAGTTTATCTTTAAAACCTAGCTTCAGGTATAAACCACCCAGTACTGTGCCAGTAAGTGGTAAGCCCAGATTTCAGCTTTTCTGCCTCGTATCTAGGGCTGCCAAAGGTGTCAGGCAGCAAGGTGAAGCCAGCAAAAATTGCCCCTCTGTGGCAGACAGGCCCAGGACTTTCTACCCTTCTGCACAAGCAGGTAGGGAAATGTGGAGCTACTTGTCAAGTTGCTCACAGGCAACAAGACCGTTCCTGGGAGAAGGGTTGTTGAGGGTACTTTATCCAGCTGGAGTAGGTGCCGCTTGTCCTTCTCTTAACAGCTGGCCCTGCCTTCCTGCTGCCTTATCACCTTCTCCCCTTCATTACTTGCTTGGGTTGCAGATGACACCCAGACTGGTATGTTTCCTTTAGGCACAGAGCCTGGGGTTTTTATTAGTCTTACTTTATTTCAATACACTGCCTGTCACAGGTTTCTTTATAACTGACTGGTGTTCTTAAGGATTTACAACAATTAAGTACAGAAAATACTAGAAAATTAACTGTAGCACGATTTCGAGACCAACATTCCAGATCCATTCCTGAACACTAAAAGAAACAACCAAAACCTCTTACACTTTATCAGCCAGTCTGGAATATGATTTTGTTGCTTAGCAACACTAAGCAACAATTCCCAAGTATAACAAAAAACTCAATGACTATGTGTCATGCTTGTTTTATACAGCACAAACATTGAAAGTGAAATACATTTTCAAAGAATGAATTTCAACTCAAGAAAAAAGTGTAAAGTGATTTAAATATAGTTAAATGCATAAATACAGTAGCCTGTTTTCAGGAAGGAAGAACCAGCCCAAGTGGCTGTCGTGACAAATTCAGGTAGCTTTTGGAGTTGGACTTCAATGATCTGAGCTTCTGAGTACCAATGAGTCCTTTCTCTTGTTTTCTGAAGTGAAATTTCAAGAAAAGAGGCTTCTATCGCCCACAGGAATAGAAAGGAACGGAAAAGGAAAATACAAATCACAGGGAGAAACTGAAAACTCTGCAAACTGCAAAAAAAGCAGCTTTTGTAGAGTCTCTCTCCACCTGTCTTTGTCTAGAATCTCAGATTCCTTAAACTTGCCCTTAACCAGCTTTCCATTCTGTATGCCCCTCTAGGATTGCCTTTCAGCAGAATTTCTCCATTTCTTACAGATTTCTTAAGAAAGGAGTAGGATTTCATTTCACGGTGCGTTTGCTAACTGTCCAAAAGTCAGTATCTCATTTAAGCTAGTCCTTAAGATTCCCCAGAATCGATGGAAGCGTCCATCTTTTCAAACAGCTATTAATTCTGCCTGTCTTAGGCACTTCCAGATTTTCACTCCAAAACAGTTCTCTGTCTCTCCACTGACCATAAGAGTATGAAAAATCCTGGACAGTGGAACATTGCCTGGCTCCCAGCAGGTGAAGATAAACCCTGCCCTGTATAACCACTCATCTGCACCGATGTCCTGTGCTGGACCACTTAATAGTGTGCTACGTGCCTTGTGTTCTTTTAGACATAACTGGCTAAAAAGCAATGACGGTTTTGCCCCTTGATTGATAGAGAAGGCCAATTAACTCTTAGCAACTTCATTACATTTGTGATTTTGGAGGGGTTGTTTATACTCATGTAATTACCTCCAAAATACTCCACATCTCTCATCCTCTCTATCTCAGTGTATACTTTGTTCCAGTTTTGCTACATCGCTGCTGAGATGGAGGACTGTTCCATTTCTTTCCATTAAAAATACATGCACAGACAGTGCCTCCATGGGGATCACTGCTTGAATTTTAGAAGTTTTAAAATGTCATTTAAAAATAAAGCTGGAGTAGATGATGTTGTACTGAAGTACGAACACTTTCAATGGAAAAATATAAATTACATTGACAAAAATGCACGCTCTGATATCAAGCTTATTCTGTATCATTTTTTATGTCTGATTAATGGCTCATTTACTCCCAAGTCATTCATGTTCCATCTACTGGTGTAAATAAAAGAATCTAATTTGAAGGGCCTCCCTATGATTTTTTGAACACAAGTGGAAAAGTGGTGAACATTAAAGAGAAAGGGAAAAAGAATAATGCTCAAATGAAATCCTGCACTATCTTCAGTCCTGGCAAACTGCATGTATGAAAAATGTCACAGAATAAAAAGAAATAATACTGTGATTTGTTGAATTTCCAGGTCTTCCAAAAATCTGGTGGGTTAAATAAGTTTCTTCCCTTCCCTCCCTCCCTGCAACTCATTTGAGAACTTACCGACACAAAAGCTTCTGATTTTGTCTCATTCAGCTGCAGCGTCAGTTTATTTTGAGTATCGTATACTCCATATAGTCTCTTAGACCAACTTGGAGGTATTTTATTCTTGTATCTTAATGAGCTATACAAGGCAAATATCCTTTGTAAATCCAGGACCAGGCAGCTGCAGTTGTATACAATGACACCAAGTTCCTTCATCTGTGAAATTAAAAGTTACATCATTAGTGATATTTTGGCTGATGGATCTGTAGAAGTATGCAGAAAGAACATAAGAGTGCCTGAGGGGTCTCTTCCAGAAGTGTGCCTTGAGCTCATCAGCAGTACTGTCAACTACAAGAACATTCCTAACAATGCTCCTCCACAGGCAAACACGTATCTTTAAACCCAAGAGGAGGCAAAAGCTGTAACAAGATTTGCACATTCAGTGTATGACTGAGCTGCATGTCCTAACAGAATATAACACACCTTATGGACGGACACAATTTCAGAATGACACCCATCTGTTGTAGGCACCATGTTTGTTATAGGTATTGCCCAAGGCTTTACTCTGGGCTAGAGTGTTTTTTATTTACTCTTTTTATATTTTATTTAGAGGAAAGGCAACCTTTCTTCTGGATTATGGAGGAGCACACACTGACAGTGATAACTTCTTACTTCAGGAACAATTTGTTTTCTGTGAGTTCTGCAAAAGTTAAAAGAAATGGACTGAAGTAATTTCTCTGCCGGAGAAGGAACGATGCTCCAGCTTCAAATAAGAGGATGAAATGACAGGTGTTTCATACTATCAGTAGCTAAATTTACTTTGCCATTTAATCCAGCATCACTCAGTAAATAGTATATCCAATTACGACACTGAGAGGTTGGGTTCTTACCTCCCCCCCACTGCTACCTCACCTAGGATACCCCAGATTTCTAGGTATCAGATTCTTCACGTGTTAAAAGAGAGATAATGATACTCATCTCTCATGAGAAGTACTCTGTAAGCATCAATATTCTCACATACAGATTATGAGGAAAACTAGTCCAAGTAAACACAGACATCAGAGTACAATTAAATTCTCTAGCATTCTACAGACACAGCCTCACTTCATTTAAGCAAAGGCATGTCTCCTGGTCATCATAAATCTTATTTTGGAAGAGATTTCATTAATTGCATATCCCTAGTATTTAGGCTGTTGACAGAATTTCATATATAAATGCATTGCCTGGCTTCTGTAATCAAAGGGTAACCATATGTACACTCTCTCCCTTTCTTTGCTTTAGAACAGATCAGCAAAACACTGCTGTGGGCCCAAATGCTATTGACCTCTCATTATCTGCATTTCACACCAGTTCAGCCATCTCCTAAAATAAAGCAAGAAGAAAATCTGCATGCACCTGCTGGAAAACAACATGTAGGATAAATAGTTAAAGGATCCGTGCTGGTTTTCTGCAAACAAACTCTCTTGGTAGCACGCCTGCGAAGTCTGCCTGGCATGATGAAGAAAATAAAGGGAGTATGAAATCTCCAGCATTCTTACCCTTTGACACCAAAATATTCCCACTGGTTTTATTCCCTTAGATGAGATCTCCACAGTCACATGGACTAGTTTCTGGTAGAAGCGTATCTTTCCCTAAAGCCTGTAGGAACTCTGAACCCTGCACTGATGTTATCTCAGAGTTTGTTCCTGCGCAATCCTTCCTGACTGCTGATGAGAACCACTCTGCAGGAGTGGGCAGAGGGAAAGCAAAGGATAGAATTGAACCTTGACTCTTTCTGTGGTGGGTGAGAGGAAACAAATACCAATACTTCTGTGAGAAAGAAACTCATGGGTGACACATTCTTCAGGTCCCTGACCTGGAAATACCACATAAATAAGAATACACAACACTGAGCTATCTCATTCCCAGATATTTGCTGAATAGTTGCAACAACGGGAACATTACCTTATACTTTTACTGCCTAAATCAGAATATTGCTACAAACTTCTTTAATTCAGAAGAAAAAGTGGAATTTCTCCGTTACCCTGCACAACCTCACATTTATGGATAGTTGGAAAAGACAGACTACTTGCTGCACTGCAGCCTTTCATTTATGGATAAGCCAGTAAATTAATTTTGATAAATATAAATATGACCAACATCCCAGTCAGAGTCTATTTGGAATAACATCTTTAGTTTTCTCCTGAATGCTGGTATCTTTGAGGACACTCCTGTATTCAGTTCTAGGCTGTCCTTGTACTCTGTACACTGTTTGTCTCCAAACATGTTTAACTATACGTTATCACTGTTTTCACTGCATGCTGCCAATACGGCTCTTTTAATTGCCAGGCATGCCATTGCAAAGGACTTACTAATAGTATTCTGTTACATCTATCTGCATAATGTGGTGTAATCGGCTTTTCATGGCTGTTAGTTGATTCTGACATAATTATGTGGTTACAGTTTTCCTTTCATTTATCAGTCCCATTATTACTATTCCACTTTATCCCTTCTATTAAAAGTAAAGATAAAACAGTGTCCTCACAGCACACCAGAAGCTGCCAGGGTTGCATCTGTGTGAGCAGCTCATGCTTGCAGCATGTCCTCTCCCTGTGAATTAAGGGACTGCCCTTCTGCCTAAGTGCTTCCTCCTGTACAGAGATAGGGAGGAAGCCAGGGGCACTAATGGATTTTGTTAAAAGCAATTTTTACAGATCACCACCTAGCGTGACTGCAAAACAAAGCATGAGCCATGCCTTAACTCCAGCCTCTCCCCATGAACAGCAGCACACAGGGAGCAGCCCGCTTTTGCCAGGAACTTGACCCTCCCAGGGGAGCGGGAGCTGAGGTGGTGCCCTGGCTGAGGCCCTGCCACTCATGCACTCGCAGCAGCTACACTCAAACCACGGGCTGGAAAGAAGCCTTTCCAAGAGATGTATTTACAGCGCAGTAATGAACCCTGCCTTCCCAAGGCGTTGCATCTTGCAGCTGGCTTCTCTGGCAGCAAACACGGATCAAAGCTTTCCCTGCTTCTGAAGCCATGATAAGAGCTCTCCCCCATGGGGATTCCCTAGTACACGATAGAGATGAGCCTCCTTCTTTCCCTCACTGGGAAAACACAGTTATCCTCTTTACCCAGCTGTCTGTTTTCATTAAGCTTTCATGAACTTAAGTTCAAATTTGACTGAACCTGAAAAGCAGATTCAAAGCTATAGGAAGAGGGCAGACAGCAACTCCAATGCTTGTTGTGTAGGCTGAATTTTCATAAGAAACCCAGTTAGATGTCAGTCTTTGTGACTGCTTAGGTATGATACATCACCTTGAAATGCAAACAATATGTGTGTGCAGTAAACCCCACCCATCTCCTTTCTTGTGCAACAGCCCAAATAGGTTTGAAGACAAAAAAAAATCCCTCCATTTCAGAAACGTCTTCCACACTGAGACCATTTCTACTCCCATACTCTCAGGTGAGGAGAGACTGCTCTTTTTTTTCTATTAATCATGAAGCCTTATCATCCTGGAGGCATAGGGGGCAGCAAGGACATGCTAGTGACAGATTTAGTAGGAAGTGGTATGACATCTAGATAAGGGAAAAAACTTTCTCTTCACTTTGAGAGCTGCTGTCATTACTGACTTCTTTTTCAGTAGTCTCCGATGAGAAGAAGCAAAAAACTATCTATAACCTATATTGAAAGAATCAAAATCAGAGTGTTCCTCCTCAGCTTGTCATGATGGAAACGCTGCTGCTAAGCATCATCTGAGGTATCTGTTAAGGTTAAATCCTTCAGGGCAGGAGCTCTTAAGCAAAGGAAGTATTTCTTCATCCTGAGTGTTAAGAGCAATTAATACAGTAATGAAAACATCACTGGAAAAGTGAAGAAGATCTCAAGAAATCAAAATCTTAATAAAACTAAGGAAGATAAATCTGACATGAAAACAGAGTCACAAAATTGATTACCTTGAAATTGAACAGAAATATTTGGATGTTAAAGTTGCTTCTGAGTGATATTTCCAGGGCATGTGGTAGGAACTGGGGACAGGAATTTGCACAGAGAATCTGTGCCCTCTCATGAGCAGGTTTCTTCTCGTCTTTGTTAACCTCCATGCATGCTCTTCTCAAAGAACGAAAAACATGGGAGCTGGTTTTCCTTGTTCTTCCCTGTGCTGTTTACATTTCTGCAAAGCAACTATTAAAGACTACCAAATTACTGTTTGGCTTTCTTGCAAGCAAGGGCTTTCTTAAAGCACCAGAAAAGTGAATGACTACAAATACACTGGACTCAAGAAATGTAGCTTCAACCCACTGTGCAATGATGCACAGAAATCAGTTAACCTACAAAAAGTAATAAATATGGGCTAGCTAGAAAAACAGTAATTTTTGTGACAAGAGGAGGAATTCCTTCCTAGGCTGGACAAAAAGTAGGATTTCATAGAGAGGAATTTTTGCTTATTCTTTTCTCGCATACATTTGTAGACATCATATGCAAAATTAAGAAAAAACACGGGAAAACAACCTGAACAACCCAAGTTGTGGAAACACAACACTGTAAACTTCCTAAACTGAGAAACAACATTAGCAAAACTTTTCAAGTACGTTTGGATCAGGGGTCAGACAGGGTGTACGATGTGTCCTTACCCTGCACAGTGCAGACTAGACAGTGCATTTTATATTTACCTTGAGCTACACTCTAAGAGACAACCCCACTGTGTGGGCAAGGTACTATTTGACCTACATAAGAGTGGCACAATCTGGTTCACAGCTTGCAATATCTAAACTGTGGCAAATGTATCAGGAAGCTTTAGAAAACCCCATGTTTAAAGAAGTTTTTAGGAGTTGTTCACATTTGAATCTGATCCTGAGAACAACAGGCAGCTCTCCTCAGGCATTAAGTGTCACCTGCCCAAAAGTTCTGGCCACTGGCAGGTGTCAGGAGTCCACTGCCTGTGCTACAGCTCTGGATTAACTACAGGTAGCCTATTGCACACTATATTTACTAAATGGACTTTTGGTTTACTGGACTGTGTGTGCATCTGCACTTGGCTTGTGTTTGAAAATGTATTTAATTGTGCTTTCAAGCCTGATTTTTTTAATGACTGAGCAAAGCCAGAATCACAACAGGGTAGAGTAATGGAGGAACAATAAGCATACTATACTAATAAATCAATTACTGAGGTCTAAAAGGATCTAAGACTCCAATAGCTTCTAAAAAAAATAATATACAATGTATTCATTACCACCTTAAAACAATTCACAGATATTTACAGTGGTACACTCATTATTTCTTAAAATATGCTCTAATTATCCGGTTAGCCTGTACTCCAGACTTCTTTTTCATTACCAGTCTTACCTGATCCCTGCTGCAGACCTCCCTTATGTTTTCATCTGCTGTCATTTAATACTGAGTGAATATTTTCCAATCATAACATCCTAAAGCTCCCTCTGTGCAGCTATTCTTTACTGCTCACCAAAACCTGCTGGGCAGATATGCGTGCCCATCCCATGCCAGGCACAGGTAACAGCCAAAGGGTGGCCTCTGGCAGAAGTGCAGGAGGAGAAGGACCTTCTGATGGGAGTGATCATCAGAAGTGCAGTGACCATCAGCAGTGGAGGGAGAGAGACAAATAGATTTGAGAAAGGTAGAAGTGTTTCTTTGTGCAGTATTGTTCGTTGTGACTGTCACAGTACAGGACGACAGAGGTAGTGACCATCACAAATGCATCAAGTGTAAACAACCCCGTTCAGACATCCATCATTTTCATGCAAACCAAAAATGAAACCTGATGCTGAAGAGGCTGAGCAGGCTGTGGCACTGCCTGGCTCCTCTCTCACAAAACCTGTGCAGGTACTACAGTTCACCACAACAGCAAAAGCAAGTACCTCAGCTAACACTTCACTGGAAACTCCAAGCCACCCTTGTGTTCCGAGCCAAAATCCTCCCTCAGTGCTTGGCCAGTAATACAGTGCAGAGACTTCACATTTTGTTATGTTGAAATTAAAAATAATTCATTGAAATCCAAATTCAGCACAGCCCTGCTTCTGCTCTGGTTTCTACTTTTTCCTTCTATGTTGCTAAGGACATGAGAGCTACACTGATATTGGGAAACACTAAATAGAAAAGATGAATACAAATGGGAAAGCACTGTTTTGTCAGGAAGTCAGCAAAACCCTGTCTAGCTTAAACTGTTGAAGAGTGAATAAATCTAAATTAACAGCATCTTTGGCTGTCAGAAATCACCCAGGGCATAATAAATGTTCTTACTTGAATTCCCTGTTATTTTGACAACCACAAACTGCTTTTGAAGATTACTTAGAGAATAAAAACAGATTAAATTTTGAGATTATCTCATTGTTTAATTGTGTAACTATTCCTATTTTCTATAGACACTTTTATTGAATAAATGGCATTTTGAAAATCCTACTTTCAACTTTTAACCATTCTCCAATTAATCACTTAGTGAGTCTTGCACTTGGATCTCTCTTGTGCCTGGCCCCTGTCCCACAGTTGTGTGCATTTTACAGTTCTGTCATCTAAGGCCAAAGGTTAGTTCTCTGTCATCTTGGTCTTATTTGAAAATAATCACCAGGCAGAATTTCTTATGAACAAAATTCCTTCCACTTGAGAAAAAAATGCAGTCTGAACCTGAGCTGAGAACTCAATCTCCTCACTGAAAATGGAAAACTGTCACTCAAGCCACCATGTTGGAACTACATCTGAGCATGTGACCAAGAAGACGTGATGCATTTGACAGAGTGCACCCAGCACTGGCACTGAATGTCGCATAAAGCCATGACATGTTTTCACTAAAGGAAAGGAAGGGACATAAGTGGACTGACTGTACTGCCCCCCTGCCTCTGAAGCTGATAAAGCACATTTGAATTGGCAGCCACTAGCAGACCATTGGTCTTTAATTCACACCTTTAGAAGGTATATTTGATAGATTTTGGTCTGTAGTCCTTGCAGAATAAAAGTCGCAGGAAGTTACAACTTCATATTTTTACTAATATTACCTAGTGGCAAAAAGCCACGATAAGACAGAAGAGATCTTTTAGGAGCTACTGATTTTTGTGTTCCCTTACTTATTCTGCTGCTCTACAGGTCAAGAACACAAAACTGCACAGTGACGCTCTACTAATTTCCAATTCATTTCAGTCCCACTATTTTTTTTCTTAGCACCTTCATCTTAAGAAACACATTAAGTTCAGCATTTCATTTCTGCTGAAAGGTACGGCTGCTGAGATAAAAAGCAGGCTAGGCATCCAGGCAGAAGGGGGCCTTGTTTTAAAATGGTGTGGTTTAAAAGGAATTTTGTGAGGAAGAGGACCAATGCATCTTCAAAGCAGAGAACCCATGCCCTTGTCACATCAGAAAAAAAGCCCCATCATGATTTTTCTTTTTCAGCCTTCTGCTCTATTGGTATGAAAAACTCGGCAAAAATCAATGTTTGTACAAACAATTCAAATATAACTTGTTTAAACCATGAACCACTCTGTGACGATGTTCATGTAGAACCTACCCTACCACAGAATTGTGAGTGCAAGTTTGCTCTTTCTTACTGCTGTTGATGAAACTCACTAACAAATCAAGCCTGACACATTGCTAATTGTCAGAGCAAGCCAGAACACAGAGCTGAATCAGTTAAAAATTCCTTGCTATGTGATCTATCAGCATAATTAATATCACTTGGCATAATCACAGCCTAATTTATCATTTTGAAATGACTTTTCAGTTTACAGTTTCATTACCCCCTCAAAGCAAGCACAAGTGTCTCTTTAGGGGAAATGCAAGCTTGCAACTGCAAGAAAACATTTTTTTCAGAATAACATTTGATTTATTTCTTGTTTTACTGCAGGAAATCTAATTAATGTGAAATCTAATTTGATTCTGTTCCTCTTTTGAAACACAGTTTTTGTTCCCTGTATCAAAGAAAATTGCAGGCTGGAAGAAAAGGACCACATTGTGCTGGCCTCCATCTCACTGCTGGCAAGCTGCATCCCATTTCAGTCCTGGTGTCATTCATATGACATTAAAAAATCCACTACCTCAGTGAAACCATAAAAAAATCTAAAAGGTGAAGTGAAAGCTCCTGCTAGCTTCTGAAAAGGCCTGGACTCTCCTTCACCACCTGCATTCCTCCTGCTGCCTTTTTCCATCTTCCTTGCATCGGAACCTGTCCTGTCAGCCCTTATCTCGCATTCTCTTCACGCAGCTGGAAATCACAGCATGAGCTCTCAGCGTTTGTTCTCCTCCTCCGTAGTGCTGCAAAGGGCAACCTCCATATGTCTCCTGCTGTACAACAGAGAGAGGAGAGTGCAAAGGTTTCACCTCAGAGTGAGGGCAATATTTATGTCTAAACATTTCTCTCAAAGCAGAGTTTCTTTGGGGGTTTCAGATTCCTGGCCTTCAGGGAAACGCAACAGCACGTAGTTGACTAATTGGATGCATTATTTATAACATTGCTGACACACACAGTGGGTTTTCCTTTTGCAAACTGAATAGAGATTGGTGGCAGGCGTGCTGAGGACACAAGCTGGGACAATGACATTCCATATGAATTATTGCTGTAACTGTTGAGCTTTGCCAGACTTACCTGATCAGAATTAGAACCTTCTTTTTTGGATGCAAGCTGAGGGCCAAAGGTGCTAATTAATTTTTTACTGAACCTTGATTAAATTCAGTGTACAGGACCTTGAGGTAAACTAGAAATCCATGCAGTTTAGACAGGTAGGGCAATGTAGCAAAAGAGTACACAGGCAGCCCCAGGACAATGGCTAACTGATGTGCAAATCTGTGTCAGAAATCCGCTGTTGCTCTTTGTCCTTTTCTTCTGAGTAGCTATCTTAGATATTTCTGGGGTTTCTGGCTGCTTCAACATGGAAGCAGTATCTCCTATAAGGTTATGGTCCTGGTATATGCTCCTACGAAAGAACCTTGTAATTAAATTAATACATCATATTTGTGCCTCCTGACCCTGACAATAAAACTGGGAACACATTAATAGAATCACAGAATAGCTAAGGCTGAAAGGGATCACTGGAGGTCATCTAGTTCAGCTTCCCTGCTCAAGCAGAGTCACCCTAAGCACATTGCACAGGATTGTGTTCAGACAGTTCTGGAATATTCCAGTGAGGGAGACTCCACCACCTCTCTGGGCAACCTGTTCCTGTGTGCGGACACCCACACAGTAAGAAAGTTCTTCCTGGTGTTCAGGTGGAACTTCCTGTGCATCAGCTTCTGCCTGTTGCCTTGTGTCCAGTTGCCTGGCACCACCAAGAAGTGCCTGGCTCCATCCCCTTGACAAGCTCCCTTCAGATACTTACATACATTAATGAGGTCCCCTCTCAATCATCCCTTCTCCAGGCTAAACAGGCCCAGTTTCCTCAGCTTTTTCTTGTGAGATGCTTCAGCATTAAATTTGAAAGAAACGCCTAATAAACCATCAGCCTGATTAGAAAAACCAGCCTGTCCAATACTGTGATTCTCACGACTTCTGCAGTTTTCTGAAGTACACTTAACCAATTCTGTTAAGCGCTGCCTGCCCAATACACCTCCCTCAAGCAAGGATTAATAGTTTGCGACTGAGCAGTTTCAGGGAAACATCAGTGATTTCACTAGTGTTTACTAAAAAAAGTTAAGAAAGGTGACTGCGTGATGACTTCCAAAGCCGACCTTGGTACTTATGACGACAATATCAAAATCTGAAAAGGTTAGCGATGACATTAATGCTGCACATTCATATGGAAGGAATGCTTTGTCAGAATTTGTTTTGTTCTGCTTGATGACTTATGGGTATAGAAAAGATGAGGTTTTATTCTGAACTGCAGAACCATTTTTCTTTTATAGAATGACTGAAATGATTGTCCTTCCTTACCCTGACTCATGGAGATTTATGGCATGGTATTTCAGCCTGATTTACTGTGTGTCTTTTTCACAGGACAATACTAAATCCAGTTTTCCATGAAAGGATTCAAGTGTTAAAGCAGGAGGTGACCGAGCTCCATTTGGGAATCTTTTGAAGTTGAGACAGTTCTGAATGAAGACATTTTTCTAGAGGGGAACTGTCATCTGTGCAATATCAAAGTGTGTGCGCATGGGTGGAACCACATATTGGGAATACACTTTCATGATTATTTTGATGTTGCTATTTTAATTGTTTAGTTGAACAAGATTAATCTGATGGGGTATGCTAATCACTAAATCCCTCTGAGAGGAATCTGCTTCCATTCATTAACATCACTGACCAAGATGAGCTGCCAGCAAGATCTTGTGAAAAATGTCAGAATAGACTGTGGTACATTAGTTACCCTTCAGAGATTCAGCTGGGTTTTAATGAACAAGTTCACTTCCAGCGTAACATAAACCATATTTTTGGGAAAAAGGTGGATTTACTGCTTTTCTTCTATCCATGTAAGTTTACTGGTTATTTCAGACTCTACCACCAGCTGTTGAGCCAGATGCTGAAACTCTGAATGAGACTGTATGGCCTGTATTGTTATCCAGGAAAAACAAAATAATTAACAACTGGACTCAAAGATGATAAAGGTCTTTTCCAATCTATATGATCCTGTGATTCTAAAAGGCCACACTAGCCTTAAGTGCTCTGACTCTTAAGGAATGACACGCCTCCCCTTATGCTCCTGAACTCCAGCATTAGGCTCTGGTACAGCAGTGCAGCACAAACACTCCAGCCCTGTCCAATGCAAACTGGCTTGATCTTGAGAACAGCAGTAGGCAGGATAGATAGGTGCAAAGAAGTCAAGTTCTGCTGCCCCCACTTTGTGCAGGCTGCCTGCAAGCCAGCTCTGGTAAAGAAGTCAAAACCACCCCCATTCGAGTGCAGCATCTGCATTGACTCACATTGCGGTTTCAGCGTATCTTCATATTTCAGGGTTTCTTAAGAAACTCAACACAAATGAAACTACAGGATGTACAAGTGCCATTGGTTGGAGGATCTATAAATTCAGGTTGAGGGCTTCTGTTTTAGTGATCACTGCAGACAGGCTTTATAGAGGTGTGCCTGGAAACTATTCTCATCACCGTGACCAATGCCTGTTCTAAATTCTTTTTTTTAAAGGCGAGAAAATTGCTGGATGAGTTTTTGTGATGCAGTCTCTGGGAGATCCTCCCAAACAGTTTTTGCAAATTTCAGCAGCTTAACTTTTAGGTTACTTAGTCTTATTCCTAGACCATGGACTCAGGCAACCACACCTCACCAGTGCTGTCTATTCACCACTGCCTGCCTGCTTGCTTCAAGATAGCTTGCTTGCACACAGTTGTATGGATGATCTACCCTGTGTGCAGTGTTGCTGTATTTTGCCCTCTCTTATGCTAAATACAAATACATAATGCAGATGATGCATGTGAAAATGGAGCACAACAGTGGGAGGAGTATGACAAACAGGAATAGCTTCCTAGCACCTCGGAGCTGGGAATTACCTCTGCATCGAGAGAAACTAGCCAAGCTGAGGAGGCATGAGAAGACTTTTGGCTCCAAGTGCAAGGTGAATATATAGTCCCATGCTGTTTTCAGTCGCTAAACCACAAAACCAGAAGCCCACAGGAGTAAGGAGGAGTCAAAGACACTACCAGGCAGTAACAAAACACACACAAGACCCAAGTGGAGCAGTCACATTACCCATGTTCCTGTCCAGCTTTAGCCAGCCCTCTGTTAACAGTGCACAGCAAGGGCAAGCAAGAAACAAACAACCCATTTGCTTCACTGATACTTATTTGTAAATACTGGATGCACAGGTAATAAATTTCAAGCAAAGTAAGCCTAATGGGCAACACTGACTGTCCTGATTTACTGGATGTAACAGAGAAAAAGTGGTCTGTCTCAGTTAAGGAATCAAACAAAACATCATACTTCCAAAAATACAAACTTTACTCTGGGATAAATGCATGCTGTGAGTTCTGCCCATTTCCAAGAGCAACATATTGTCACCTGCCACCCACCCCCCCACCAAAAAAAAAGAAAAAGAAGAGGAAAGAAAATAGAAGAGCTGCAATTTGGAGATACGTATCAGCCACTAAACTGCTCTAGATCTGGTCAAAGACAGAAACCCTAGCCAAAAGCTCTTAGTGAAAAAAATAAATGTATTTTCAGCCTGTCCTTTGAAGGACAAGCTGTAATAGCATCACAGCAGAGTTCTGAAACTACATCCAGCTTTCTGTGCAGCACAAAATAGAAAAAAGAAATAAATTTTCTAAGTAATAAGTTACTCAAAAAGGAATTAATTGTCAATACAGTTTTGTAATATCTTCTAATACCTGTTTTCTTCACATATTGACTTCATTCACCTATTCTTGAAGATCTGGGTTGTACTTTTATATTATCTTTATAATATAGGGTAGTTCAGGAAATAATCCCATAGAAATAAATCATATTCTCTATTCTTTTATATAAGAGAGTTTTATTAACACAAAAATACAAATTTAGATAGAATATACCGATATTACGTTGCCTGTTCTTTCAGTCTAGTATTTACCCATCTGAGCTTGATTGAACCTTGGTGGACAATGAATTTGAAAGAGCCTTGTGTCATGTTATAGGACTGTGCTCCATTTACTAATAGCAATGTGATACTGAACACCACTGGGATAGTAAGACAATTAAGCCAATTATTAGAAGAAGATGGCAAAGACTGACAAAGTGCACATTAGGGACAAATCAAACTAGAACAACATTATATCAAATGGAAACTCTCAGTGTAAGTTTGGCTTGACTAAAAAGATGTAATTCTACTGTCAGACAAAGCATCTTATCTCAAAAGGACCAGATGTGCCATTACATAACTTCAAGAGACTCATTTAGATAAAAGTTTAAAAAAATGACTGACTGATTATAGTGTGCTTTTGCTCCATGCAGTTTCATAAAGAGGGGGTGCAACTCTCATCAGCAGAAACTGCAAATGTGCAGATCCTGTCTCAGTGATCAGTTTTGAGAGGAGGCTCTGCCATAGCAAGATTTTGGGGAAACTGGAAACAAATAAGATAATCATGATGTAGTCTGAGACATACAAAAATCCAGTACTTATTACATAGTGGTGTTATGGGAGGACAATTTTGCTCACACAAATAAACAGAAAATAAAGTGCTCAAGGATATATATAATCTGAGGAAATCATCATTCCCCTTTCCCTAAGAGAGACACATAAAAAAGAAACTTATTTGCATTTGCTTTTGGCAGCATTCCACAGATTCTTGAATTTTGGGGAAGTTTTTATTTGGATCTATATCCCCAGAAATTAAAACCAAGAGAAGAAGGGATAATTCAGGGATGAGTTTTGCCACTTGTAAGTTTGGCCTTTGAGCTATGTCTCCTAAATATAATTGGGATGAGACTTTTGAGTAAAGAACCATGTGGATTTCTTCCAAGTGATTTGACCCACCACAAGCAGTCAAAGGGTTGCTCCTCCAATATTCCCACAATCCTAAATTGCCCTAAACTTGCCCTTTTAGATGCAGCTCTTAATCCGTGAGATACCATCACCTAACAACACTTTTCATCTCAGAGTAGGAACAGAAGGAGTTTATGTTTTATCAGTCTTTTTGACACAAAAGGCAAGAGGAGGGGAAGGTGGTACAGATGAAGTACACGTTGTCTGAGAATTCAGACACTCGCTTTTTTCTCTTTTTGTTCCCTGTTACAAGGAGGAGAGCCTGAACAACTAGACTGAAACCTCCATTATTTCTCAAAGCAGTTCTGTCCTGTCTGGTGATACCAGGCAAGACATGCAGCAACATTTCAAGCACTCTTGGAGACATCCTGCTGCAAGCCTTCCTATAGCTAAGTTCAGAAAAGTAATTCATGATAATCAAATAAAATATTGGCTCATCGGTTTTTACTTAAAATAGAGATACACAATTGACCAACTGAGGTTTTGAATTTTTTTTCCTTTTCTTTTTTAAAATTATTTTTCTAATGACTGTAGGGTTATTAACTACAGGAAATTCAGAGTCCAATATACTTTCACTGTAAATATGCACTAGACTATTCATATTTATTATTAAAATTGTATCTACAGATGCTTAATGCATCTTTTTTGAATAATTCTCATAGCTCTCCATCTCAGCTAATTTGGCTGTTGATTCAACTGAATCGTTAACAGAATAAATTGGGCAACTTATTCCTTATTCTTCAAATGTAATTGATAGTTCATAGTTGGTACAACTCTCATGTGCTGTAGGAGTCAAGCCTAAAGTCAGTCCTAAAGAGACAAGTACATTTTACATATAATAGCCACAACGAACAAACAGTCCCCAGAGATTTTCTCATTCACACACTGTCACGTGTCACCTTCTACAGTATTTTGGCCATTTTGTGTATTTATTTAACGTCTTAGATCCATCAAGTAAAAACCTATCTCCTCAGATAAAACAGGTCTCTTTGTTTCCAACCTGATGAAAAGTGTTGGGACACTTTATCTAATTTTCTAATTACCTTAAATTATGTAGATACAATCAGCAGTTTCTAACTTTTAACGACAAGAGTGTAAGAGGAGGATGGAGAGGAAACTGCCTGAGAAGGAAAGACTGTTGCGTAGTAGTCCTGTCAGATACTCAATTGTCACACGGGACACTTTAGAAAGTGCTCCAAGGCACTCCTGAGCGTCAGCAGGAACAAATCATTGATCCTTTGCAACAGAGATGATTAGATAAACTTCTACTAATTCATTTCACGAAATAAGGTCAGAAAAGTCTACTCATAAAACCAAACCTAATTTATCAAGAATGAATATGTCTTCATAAATAAATACATAGGTGAAAACGTCAGGTATCATTTTTCCAGTCTTCCTCGTGATAGATTTTTAAGACAAAGAGAAATCAAATGCCTTTCTGAAGCCTTAGTTTGTATTAGTGAAACAAATCACACACAGACTCCAAGAGAGACATAAAATTAATGGGAAAATGAGAACAAGTTCACATGGTTATTTTTTTGTCCTTAAAAATCTATGTTTTCCAGCCTGGTTGGTTTTCTGTCCTTTAAAAATCATAATTTTTACAACCTGGTTGTTATTTTGTCCATAAAAAAATTACATCTTACATCAGATTAAACTGATATGAATTTAAAACAATTGGAAGAATGAACAATCCAGAAAATATATGGACTTCACAGGAATCTTAGAAACAAAAATCCTTTGCTAGCAGTTTTTACACAGCTAGGAGAAAAAAACCCCATCGGTCTGCTTAGGAACTTAAAGTTAATATCAGATGAGCCAAAATTTAAGCAAAAACTTCTGAAATAACACTTTTAAGATGTCCCGAGCCAGACAGAGTAAATGACTACCTGCAGTGGATCCAGATATTTGGGTTTCTTTAAGAACCAACAAGATGGGACCTTTTTGCAACTACTTGCCTGTATTTCACACTTTCCATCCATACCTTCCACTGCTGCAGGGAGGTGGCTGCTGGCCCCACATGCTGAGCAGACAGTGGGCTCTGCCCCTGCTGCATGGCTGCTCACTGTTACCTGTCTCAGGCATCACCAGCCAGTGCTTTTGGTGCACCCCCTGGCTTCCATCTTCCCCACAGCTCTCTAATCTCCAGGATGTCTCCCATTTCAAGGGCCTCTCCTGCAGCCAGGAACTTCACCTTCTTCTGCTCAGGTCCCCTTCTTTGCTTCAAGACCACTTCTTTCTGGTACCCCGAGACTCAAGCGCCAATCTAAACAGTTTCCATGCATGAGAACAAGGCCTGAGCAGCTTCCTAAGTCTGTCTCCATGGTTCTGTCTCATGTCTCTTCAGGAACTGGAGGACTCCAGACATTCCCCTTTCATTCAGTCCATGTGTTTACAGTCAGACTCCACAATGCCAAGAAGCAATCAGCAAGCTTCTACCTGAGACCGTGAACATTCAAATTTGGTCACTAACCTCCACACATACACTCAACTACCTGATACCTGTTAAAGTTCATGTTTAAGCTAATTATTTTTTTTGCCTACAAGACTTGTTAATGTTAGCCTGATTTCACTTCCAGTGAAGACAATTGGATTAATTTTAGTTGTGTCAGTAATTTTTAGTAATAGAATTTTCCAAGAGCTGACTATGCACATAAAGGCATTTTTCTGAAGTGGTTCAACTAACCCATTACAGTTGTTTGCCCACTGAATTTGATTTTTCATGTGTGAATAACACGTTTTGAAAAATGTTGTTAGCATAATGGGCTCCAGAAGAGTTTCTTGAGCTGTTTAAAATTGGGTATGTGTTACAAACCTCACTCTCATTAACAGAATTAAGGAGCTAAATGCATTTTCAAGCTTTGCTGGAGGGATTCATAGAACAAAAGAAATATATGACACTTTTTGTTAGCCCTTGCTCTGCATTAGTATTATGGATTATAGCAATTGTTATATAACCAGGTTATAGAACTAGTAACTGGAATACAGCACCATGGCTATCTTGAGTGTTATTAATTCAAGACATAGGCAAAAATTAATCAGTATACATATCCAATTTTAGATGTGTTTGAGTGACTTCATTTTTCAGTGAAACATTTTAACATAAATGCACATATTTTGCAGAAAAAAAAAAAGACTTCAACATATTGTTATCTTACATATATACTTAAGTAGGTTTCACAGCTATGGCCCAGAGATGTTCCTTAGCTTTTTCAGTGATCTTAAGAATAACTTAGTAGGTGAGAGTCTGGGAACTCTGGGAAAATACTTTATCAATTGCATCCATTACCAAATGCATGTCAGTGAAACGCAACATGGAAGTTGTTCAGTTGATCACATACTTCTCCTACATGAAATAAAAAGTTCAAAATGTAATTTGAAATGTCATCTGAATAATTTTCCTCTTCTAGTACCCCCCATAAATCACTTGTTGAAGTCAGAATGGCACCGCAAAGAACAAGAGATCATTTCTCCAGATGTCCTTCATCAAGCTGGTAAATGTGTAAGACACATTGTTTATACAAATTTTGGACCATTTTATCAGTTTATAAAAATTAACCAGCAAGACTCCTGATTATTTCACTGGTAAAATCTTATACAGCTTACTATATGTAAAGAAGTGGTAAAAACTCTGGTTGCTCATAACCCTCAATTTTCAACAGGTTATGTACCTGGGCAATATTTGGCTATATTGATAACAACAGAAAAAGATACATCCCTGACACAAAATCTAGACCTATTTGAAGAAAAGATCAAAATATTTCACCATGAATGAAAAAAAAATCCAGTTTTTGTAAAATCCTGTTTTCAGGGATTCTAAACAATACTTTATATTTGCCTGTGGGGTTTGATTTCAGCCTGAAGCAGGTAGCTGGCATAGATGATTTCAGCCAGAATTATTAGAGTTTTGACAAACTTGCAATCTACCTGAAACACAGTTTTACTTGAAAAGTAATGATGTTTTCTCACCCTTGCCCATAATTTCAAAGCTGAGACTCTGGCAAGTATTAAAACTTTGACAGTGGAAGCAGAAGGATATATGTAACTGTAAAGGTTATTTCTAAGTAATATATGCAGCATCTGAAAACCTGTCCTTGATGTGAAAAATCTACTTTTAAAGAAAACACTTGTATTGCTTTTTGTCAATGCTGGCAAGTCAAGAAAATGGCAACAAAACTCAGTAAGCTTCATATGAGATTGATTTCAGTGTCCAGCTTATAAATACAGAGAAGAATTCTCCACAAATATTGCAAAACCAAAGCATGTAAGTCCTGATGTTGTTTTCCAAGGAGCTGTTAACAGTTAAATTACTGTTTGAGCTTTAGATCCAGCCTCCTCAGAGACAAAGGATTCTAACAGACTGAGTTGGGTTTTTTTTGAGGCCCAGGCAAAGGGACAAAATAGCAATAAACCTGAGTCATATCTTCTGCAGTAAATATTCTCTAGCATGCTCGTATGTCAAATGCTCTGTACTGCCGTGGCACAGAAGCATTTCTACATCTTTAGGTCCTTAGCAAGCAAGAGGCAGGTCTCCTCTGGTACTATAGCCAGGGTGAGGTACCACAGAGACCTGCTGCCTCTCTAGTGCAGCTGACACACCAGCAAAGCAGGTAAGTGCTCCTGTGTGAATTAGGCAGTGTACTCGCCTGAATGTATGCAAAGCTTCAGCACAGAGGAGGCAATACATGTAGATGTACAGGGGAAGGCATGTGAAAAGATATGACAACCACATATGGTTAAAATCTGAAGCTTTTCATTACATTCTATACATTGGATGTGAAAATGGATGCCCTTACATAATTTACACTGGAAATGTGCTGCTAAATAATGAGACACTGTTAGCCACAAGGTGACTGACTCACACTGGGTAGTTTGTTGAGTGAGAAGACAACTGCTGTGCTTGACAGGCCAAAGTACCATATGTTTCTAGAATAGGAAAGACCTATTTTATTCTGTGATTTGCTGTCAAGATCTAGTAATACTGGCCAAAGTGGCTTGCAGATTCAATAACCACCAGTTCTGACACTCTGCAAGTCAGAGGAAGAGACCATATGCAACTAATCTACAGCCCAGGCTGCCTTTTCACAGTCCTTTCCCTGCAGGTAAAACAGGATGTAATGGGAAACATGCAACGGCATCTTCAGGGACTCCCCTACCTCTTGGTGCAGAACTGCAGAAGCCCTGCCCCACTATGGCAGGCAGTGCAAGTGTGACAACATGGGTCAGGACAGGCACTATCTGCTCTGATTTTTACAAGGTATTACTTGTAATACCTTACTCCCTGAGGCTGCTTTGAGAGAAGAAAAGAGGAACCTGATCCCCCGTTTGCAGCTACATTGGGACTGTGATAATGAGAACCCCTGGGAGATGTGTTTCCCCAGTGAGGGCTCTGTTCACCGTGGGTTTTAAGATTAGGTCCCACGCATGTGCAAAGCATTTTTGCTTGAGGAAAGCACTAAGAATAAAATGACAGTTCTGTGCTTATTTTGCCTCTTATGTGAAAAGTTCAAGACAGATTATTATTTTAGGACAGCATATCAGATCTCTTTGACAGTTGCCCTGATTTATTAACCTGTAACTCTGGAGTAAGGGAATTGGATATTCATATCTAACATCCACAGGAGCCAAGCATCTAATTTCCTTAGGCTCTTCTGAAACGGCAGCATACATTTCTCAACTAATTGAAAGCAGATTCTCTTTTACTGTAATTCAGAGAGATTTCTTTTTGTTCTTTACAAATAGTCTTCTGAGCTTTATCTTATAACTACATATAAAAATATAGTTTTATCTGACAAGAAAATAAAAAAAATTGCATGCAGAAAAGTGTGATAAAATTAACAGTGAGGAATCACATTTGAAACACTGTCCCACAAGTAACTGGCATCAAACTTTAACATAGGTGTATTAGAAGGTTTAAGATTTACTTCAGCATGAGAAGGCCAATCTTTTATGGAATTGTAGCATCTGTGATAAAGATCATAATAATATAATAATCTGTGTGGTAGACGTGCTTCTTTTCTTCACATTTATTATTTTTGCTAGTACTCAAACCTCCAGTTAGAAGAGGCTTCAAAGCTAAGCTATTTATAAGCTAAATAAACCCTGTGAAGAGCTATTTTGTTATGACATAAGAACAGTTTAGCTCAGGAGGCACAGACAATTTACAAACATTTTCTAAATGATCCAAAAACTCAATTTGTATGTTCTTACATTGATTGAAAACACAACATCCTCTGGTTTGCTAACATCATCATCTTTTCTACCAGTACTCCAGACTCCTTTGTAAACATTCAGAAGGTTACCTTTTAAATAAATCCATATCATAGGAACAGCAAAACTGCATGTATCCACTCTTTCTTTCCTAAAACAACTGATTTGTTTTTATTCAGACTTTCATTCTTTTAGCTCAAAAAAAATTCTATACAACCAACATGCACATTCTTCTTTACAAAATCATTAGAACCTATGTTCATAAGTATTCCTGTGTTTCTGAGTTCCTGCTCATATTTAGAAAGTAAGCATTTTTACTGCAACTGATAACGACCTAGGACTGCTTCTTTCCCCACTCTGTTGTGCATTTCAGTTACTGAGATCTAAAAGTACAGGTTTCACTCTATAAATGTGACTGGCAGCAGCCTCAGTCAGTGGCTTATAGCAAAAAAGAACATGACAGTCATTAACGATCCTGAGACTATTGCAGAAAGAACAAATGCTTGGATACCTTAACAAAGGCAAATAAGCTGCATTACTGATGAATTACTTCTTCAAAATGGTTGCAGACTATAGGAAGCTCTCAGCATTGGTGGCTGGCAGAGGCCTTAGTGTACATCCTTCAAACTCTCATGTTTATGAAGAATAAAAAAATGGACTTCTCTCTAACACATACAGCCTTCAAAAGCATTACACTATTTGAATTTCTGTACCCATAAAACTACCCCTCTCCAATGGCAGTGAGTGTTCCAGGATAGTACCCACTATCAATTTGGAAGTATTTCCAAATATTATTTCTGCTTTTTGAAATGGCAGATGAGAGGGACAAGGTCATTCACATGATATGACTACAGAGTTTCCATAGTGGATTGTTTACCCAAAGGGGTTTTTTTTAATTTTTTTTTTTTAAATAAGTAAACTGCAGGTTACAATGACCATCACAGAAATCAATAAAAGCAATCAAATTTTTAACATTTATGCATAACCACAGAAGATAGTTGTCACAATGAAAAAGAGTAAAATTTATAGTAATATATTTTTGCCAACATGCAAGAGTTATCAAAACTCTGGCAAAACAGTTTTTGATGCTAGCATCTCTGCCATTGGAAAATGGAGCTATTGAAGTGGTTTCCAAATATTACCTTTTTTTTCCTTTTATTATACCCTCGAAGGGTATAGGATTACTTTTTCACTTAAATTACCTGTCCCAGCGATCTCCAATCTAGGCTGGCACTTCCAATGTATACGTGCTGTTTATCAACAATCCAGAAAGATGATTGAAGACGACCTTCATTATATGCTGACATGTTCATATACAACACTTCAGCACCTACAGATTTAAGGATAAAATAATAAATAGCATTACTTAATATAATTTACATTATTAAAAAAAGAAACAACTTCACATTTCACAGCCTCAGTTTCCAAAACTAGTGAGGGATGTAATTAAACATACCATTAAGGCTTAAAAACAATGATAAACAATGTTACTGTCCCACTATTTAAGAATTTAATTAACATACACTCCAGTTATACAAAAACCCATTTATTTATTATGTTCCATGTATAGGGAACATTCCCAAGCATTATAATGTTTATCTAATTTTCTTCCATATTAAAATCAAACAATTTACTTTTTTCTCGTACTTTCCCAGCACTGTATATTCCCAAAAATAGATAATTTTTAAATGTCTATTCTGTAGCACAAACCACATTTTGCAATAATGACCTTTAAAATACGACTGTAAGTGAAACCCCTTCTTAAAAAGACTGCTCCTTTGCCCTGTGCAATGGTTTGAGCAGGAAGCTACAGTGGCTGGTGCGTGGAACAGACCCCAAGGAGAGGAACATGGGTGGAGAATTAAGGAGCGAGGAAGTAAGCAAAGCAAAGTAAGCAAAGGCCTCAAGGATGACGAAACTGCTCTTAATCCTGCTGATCTGTGACATTCCACTATCACTTTGAACTGCACAGTTTTAATAAGGATTATCGGCCACTGAAATCAAAGGAGCTACTTGTCGGGTAAAGGCTCACTGGCTCCATCACATCACTAAGAATGTCTGAATTGGTCCCGTGAGTATGTTTGCAGAACTAATATTCGGTAACTTTAGGGTATTTCTCACATCATTATTTTTCTTTCAGTGCTCCAGTGTTTGAAAAATTAGGTGATTAATCTGAATTAATAATTGCTGAAGGTAATTTTCCCACTCATCTTCACATTTCAGTCATGACTAACTGGGGAAGAGAAGTGACAGTAAACAGCAGCCTGAGGGGCAGTAATGGTACCAGCCACTTCCCATTAAACACTCATGGATCTTCAGTGTCATGAATTCCAGTAATGGTTGAATATGAGTCACAACTTCAAAAGAATTCTAGGATACATAAAAAATAAAATTATTTCTTTTCATCTAACTTCCTATTTTTGACCTCCTAAGAAACACTTGTCTTGCAACCTTAGGCAACCGTTACCAGTGCCAGATAGTTCTATTTTATTATGAAAACTCTAATTTTTCCTTGAACAAATGGTTCTTGAAGTTCAGACATCAGGAAAAGAAGAAAAATCAGGTAAGCTGCCACTTACTGTGATGCACCCGGCACTCAAGATAGGATTTTGAGCACATTACAGAATTTGGTTCATTGGTCAATTACATTTGGTGGAACCCAGCTACCTTTCTATTTTTTTGTGTTTCACCCATCCACACTGATCTATGTTTGGAAATGAAGGTTTTTTTCTAATTTCCTTGGAACATATTGCTGCTACTTTCAATCCATGCATTAATGAGCAGAAGTGCTAATTATTGAGATAATGCTTGTGAAATGGAAAAGAAATCAGAAAATACTACAGCAGGTGTTAAATGGTTTTAATTGTTTTTTGGTGAATAAACAAAACGAAAGCAACTGCTATTAGCTAAGGATAACTATTCTGTAAGGCACTAAACTTCTACTTATCCCAAAACTGCCTTTAAAATCAAGTTTAACATAGCAGTTTGCCTTGATGGTGTTTTCTTTCCATACACCCAATTTGCAAGATTAAATAGCAGTATGAATTTAACACCCACAACACACCTACATCAAATAGGTTATAAATGAAATGTTAGGATTTTTGCATAGGAAGGGTAAGACAGTGGGAAGCAACAATGAACTTCCTTCTCGCAACTGAGAGCCTAAAATAAACACAGTTTAAAAACATTTCTGAAATATCCAATGACAAAAATGATGACTGTCAAAGTTGTAACAGGAGACTATTTAACCAGTAATACCAACATTAAAAATAGTAACCAGTCATCAGTAAATTGACACACAATTCAAAGTTGCAAAACACCAGAATTTGTTGGTGTGGTTCATTCAGACATGGGCATGAACAGTGGGATGGGACCATCACCCTAAAATATAATCTAGGCTTCAATTACCAAAATAGTGAATATAGATATGCAGAAGACACTGCAATCATGCACACCACTACCGTCAAAACCTGGAACCCAATTTCTTTTCCTTCTGGAAACTGGTAAAACTGATGAAGCAGTATCTCCAAGTTCATTAAAAAAAAAAGTCATGTATTGCAAACAGCAGCTGTTGTGCAGCCTATTAATGAACCCTTACCTTTCGATGAAAGGAAACATGTATCAGTATTGATAATTGCTTCTGTTTCAGAAGCCCTTGAGACGCTTTGTTAAAATAGGCTTATCAAGCCTTCAACACAATCCAACATCCCTAGCACAGTCCAGGTCCCATGAGGAAATTAAATTGGACTGATCAATATGTGAAGCCATAACAGAACTCTCTATCATGCTGCAATCTCAATTACACAAAGCTGTGGGTCTACTGAGTTCAACCAGACGGCACATTTGTAGGCTTGATTGCTAATAAACATGCCAAATAAATCTAACTATTCTGTTTCACTGGAGATTAAAATGCAGAGTGAGAACTTAGAGAAAACCAGTGCTGTCACTTAAAACTCAAATAGATTTGTCCGGCCCATAAAATTGTGCGTTCTACAGGCTGGGATAGATTACACATTTTCTGGAGGAAAAAGGAAAAAAAGATCACTGTAGGGATCAAAGAATGTTTTAAGAAATGGTAATTTGACTGAATACTTTTTCTTCTGGGGGGGGGAGGTTTTGCACACTGTATAAGGAGGTCTGGGATGCAGTCTTGGACATACAGAGGGGACCCTACCATTGAGAGCCTGGACCTTCTCCTTGTGTTGTGAACACAGCTACTGGGAAGTGCCAGGCTACCACTTAGCCTCTTGCTTTGTCTCATAATGGAGGAAGAGAACAGAAGATATCAGTAGTATTGCAAAAAAGACTGACTTTTCATCCATTAAAAAAAAAATAAAAAAAAATCCAATTCCCAAAGTAATGCCAAAGAAGGAGGATGGCACAAAGAAATGCCATTTACCATTTCTAGCCTTTCAACATCCTGCTTGCTCTCAGAGACTTCACTAACAATGTGATGAAAGCTACAGGGCAAGCTTGACTACAAAGAACAGGAACTTGAAGAGAAGTGGGATTGTTCAGCCTGGAGGAAAGAAGGCTTCGGGATGACCTAATTATGGGCTTCCAGTGCTTAAAGGAAGCCTACAAGAAAGATGGAGAGAGACTTTTTCCAAGGGCATGTTGGAAAGTGGGAAGGAAAAGGCAGAATGGCTTTAGACTGAAAGAGAGTAGGTTTAGATTAGATATTAGGAGGAAACTCTGTGCAGGTGGTGAGACACTGAAGCAGGTTGCCCAGAGAAGTTGTAGAAGCCTCATCCCTGAAAGTTTTCAAGGTCGGGTTAGGTGGGGCTCTGAGCAACCTGTTCTAATGGAAGGTGTCTCTGCCCATGGCAGGGGGACTGGAACTAGATGATCTTTAAGGTCCCTCCTGCCCCAAACTATTCAATGATTCTATGAATCTAAGGCCAGGACCTTTATTGCATATTCGAGTCAAAGCACTAAGATGTTAGCAGGAGCCTTTAATCAAGAGCATATCACACATATACACTGTCATGAAAAACTGTGTATTGAGACACATTCTTGGCACACTTGTGTTGTGGCATATACTAGCTGTGGATTTTACTGCTGCTCAAGCAAGATCACCAGACAGCTACACAAACTGGGAGACTCTTCTCCATGGGAGACTGTAGAAGGCTGGAATGCACAGGGCTGCCACTTGTCCTCCACATCTGAGTTTATGCAACAGTTTGGAGAAGGGGCACTGTGAGGCTTTGGATCCAATGCCTGTGAGTAGCCTAGGATAATGTCCCTGTACGAGGCAACATCATTGTGCCAAATCACCTTTCTGGTGGATACAGTAAATTATTTTTGTAAAGAAGACCCAGAAAGAGCAACTGTTTAGGCTGCTATTATCACAGCTGCCTTGAAAGCAAACATGCAAATTCTGCCTGCCACGGTTTTCAACAGCACCAGTTACAGGCTAAACTCACTCTGGAGTTAGCAAACATAACGCCCAAGAAACAGAAGCTGCATTTGCTTTTACCACGGCTAAAATTGGTCTTCTGTCTTCACAACTTTCTTACTTTCACTATAGTGTTTTTAAAAACAGAGAGAAAGAAAAATAAGGGGAAAAACTCAAAGACTGAAAGGAGAACCAGAGTTATTTGGGAAGTTGCTGCAACAGTGATGGACAATACACCACAGGCAGAGCAAAGATGAGAAAAGCACCAAGAGCCTTGACCTCGTTAGCCCTGACAGTAGGAAACAGTGCTGCAGCAGAAAAGAGGGTGGAGAGAGATGCAGATACATAATCTGATGGCACATGTTGGGAGTGCATTGTGCAGAGCCCTAGGAGAAAGGTCATGGAGCCAGGTAGGACTCTGCTACCTCCTGCTAGGAACAGCAAAATTGTAAAGGTGGAAGGTTTTTGAATGTCTCTCCTTTCCTGTTTTGGGAAAACAGAGCTTGTCAAGTACAGGCTTCAGAGGCACAGCAGATGATGGAAGGGGAACACAGTGAGGCAGGGGGAGGGAGGACAGGGTAGTGGGAAGGTTGTTGAGAAATCACAAAGGAGAAGGGACAGCAGGGTACAAGGAAGCACTGACATATGAAATGAGTCTGGCCAGTGAAAGCACCACTGCTTACAGCTCTCATGTATTTGCAGTTTGAACCTGACAAATCTGCCTTCATATCCAATCCACTGTGCATCTTCCATGCACTGTTCCCCATGTCACCACAAAACTGGACACAACAGGAACAGCTGCCCTCCCCTGCCAACCCCATTCTTGTCATCCCTTCACACTCCTCATCACCATGTCTGTACACTTTGCTCACAGCACAGTTTTTTCCCCTGTCCTAATTCTGTGTGTTCCCAAGCAAATGTTCTTAATAATAAGACTTCTGAAAAGGAGTCTGAGAATGTGAGCTGTGGCTTCTTTGTTTTGTCCCACAGCTGACAGTCACTTGGCACACATGGATACGTATTTTTACCTATACTTTAGAGGGCAGTTTGAAGTCAGAGTCAAGAGCAGACTTAACTAAACCCTACCATGAGCCCTAGAGCTCACAATCTCATGCCCACCTGAGAACAGCTGGTGCATGACACCTTGCATGGCCTTTCTGGGGGGCTACCACATGGGTGGGAAAGCAGCACTTGCCATTGTGCCATAAACCTTCTGTATTCTTTTAGCTAAACCACGTTCTCAGATCGCTACAGATGCAGTTAATCACCATGTGCTTAGCCAGCAAGTTCAACAAAAGATCTTTTATTGCCCTTAGATCCCAAGCTTATTTTTAAGATACAATTTGCTCACTAGGATACAGATGTGTCCACATACAGACACAAAGTGAAAGGCTCCTTCCCCACATTTGCAATATACGCTTTCATTTTATTTATTTGCTTTGGATAACAAGCCTTAGCACAAAGTACAGGTATGAATAAAAATAATTTTTATTCCACTGAGACAAAAATCTAGAGTTTTCAATGCAAGTGGTCACAAGTGGCAGAGTAGCTATCTCATTCGGGGCAGACATAAGTGACCCAAGGTAGAGTAGAGGATCATCTCCCCATGAATTTTCATGCTTTTTGCTCAACTCATTGCAAAAAGTATGCAGCTGCTCCAGAAGCCCCATTCGTGTGACCTGTCAGCACTTAGAGGAGGACAAGTATGAAAGCAGAAGAACACACAACTTGACAACAAAGTTATTTTTACTAAGTCTCTGAATGATTAAAAGACAAACTAGACTAATTACTATTTCTGTGCTTTTTCTGGAATATTGGGTCTGAAATGCCATTTAAAAGTCTGCCTGGCCACAGGAAGATTAACGATTCAGACTTATTTTAAAGAGACAACACTCAAGGACTTTTAGGGAAATCTCTGATGGTAATATCTTTGAATCAGCTGTTTTGTTTACATTGCCCTCTGCTTCTCTCTCCCACACACACACACACCCCTGTCCTTTATGAAAATCACCAGGATTGGATCCTGCCACTCTGGGATTACGTGCTACTCATCAGTCTAAGCACAGAGTAATTTTTAAAAGAAACAGTATAGAATAAAATCCTTGCTGTCTTTTCTTTTGCAGCTCCATATTCAATTGTCACACATGCAAAAAATGAAATCACCCTTATTCAAGGAGATTACATTCTAGTACACGTCCAAGTAATCCCCAGAAAGTTTTTGCAATATAATTTATGTTCACGCCACCTTGGCCTGCCTTAAACTGTTGCACTCAAACTACCTGCATGACAAACACCCTTGTACAATCAGCTATAAGTTATGTGCACATGCAGCTTCTCAAAACATCACTGGCCCCCAAAGTTAATGCTGTCTTTATGAAAACTGGGCTGTTTCTGATGTAGATATCTTTAATTAAAATTTCCTGTAACACTTACTGTGCTATTTTACAGCATCAGAGGTCACCGACACAAAGATAATTTTGGGAAAGTCAATGCCCAGGAGAGGAATCTGAAGCTCCATGAGCCTCTCTGGTCTGTCTCTGTAAAGACACAGGTGCCTGCAGCACCCACGGGAATTGCAATGGATTGGCTCACACACTTGGGGCTCTGGCATGGGTGGTTCAGGGACAACACACAGGCACTCTCCGCCTCCTCCATGCTGCCACCGCTCATCTCCACTGGCACACTCCCCAGCCAGCTCACGTGTCCATGTCTGGCTGGAGCTTGGAAGAAAGGCTGCTACAAGAGCTCCCCTGAGCAGACAGGCTGCAGTCAAGGATCTCCCTGTGGAGCTGAGGATGTGAGAAGAGAGAGGTCTCCATTGCTGCCGGCTGACTTCCCAGTCCCCTCTCCAGGCACTGAGCCAGCTTCTTGCCTGGCTCCCTTCCTTCCCCAGCAGACTGTAAACACGCTGTTGGGCTCTGCTCTGCATGATCAGGGGGAACAAATACCCTCTACACTCAGCCATTGGCTTTTTGCTTTGTTTTTTCTCATTCGGTGGATTAAAATAATTTCTGTGAGGCAGTACAGCCCCAGAAACTGCTCTATTCACACAGCTGTGGAAGCCAAGAGCTGAGCATGGGGACAGCAAAGACAGGAAGAAAAGAAATAATTTGAAATAAGCATTAAAAAACCCAGTTCCCTTTCAATTCATCTTTAAAAACAAAACAATTGAGTCTCTCCACGAGAATTTAGTATAACTTAAAAATGAGCACTTCCACTGTTGGAACATCCACAGCTTCTCTGACTGAAACTTAAGTATTAGAGAGTTACAACTGGCATGTTTAAAAAAGGAAATAAAAAACCAAACTCAAAAACCAAACCCAAACCCCTCCAGTAATAATAGCATGAACAGATCTCATTTTCAGCAACCCCTCTCCTTCTCTCCACCACCTCCTCAGCTGTGCCAAAGTAGCTTTTTCAGGGTCTGGGGAATGAGCTAGATCTGAAAATCGATAGAGGTTAAAAATAAATAAAATAAGTAGGTTGTTTCAAACGTAGAACAATTCACTAGTCCAGCTCACCATGTGGCAGTAAACAATTTTTTCAAGACAACTGAAGGCAGAGCACAAGTGTGGGAATGAGTGGCTGTGGCTGGGTGCAACAAGATGAAGGAACTGCTTATACCAGTGCTGCCATTTAAAGGTACACCCACATACTCTCAGCCCCCATTTTTTCTCAAAATCAGGCCTTAGAAATTCCAGGTGACAAGCTCCAGTGTTTGTTTGCCATCTATCTTGTATAACCATTTGCCTTGTGCAAAGCAGATAGGAGGGCAGTGCTGTCATTTGCTTGGGGTGACATTTCCCTTGTGCTTACACAGGGTCCACAGTGACACAGAAGATCCAGAAAAGACCCATCAGGGGACCCTTGTCTGTGCAGAGTTTGCTCACTGGGCTCAGGATGGCAAATTTTTGAGAACAAAGGAAAGGTCAGAATTAATTTTGTTCAACTGCTTGTTTAACTTCAATGACATCTTGGGAGCTAGGTAGTTCCCAAAGTAACATATACCTCAATATGCCCCTACAGTGGCTTTGAAGGTGTTCAAGTGTTGGCCTTTTTTGCTAGTTCAAGTAATGAAAACACCAATTTCTCAGCTACTTACCCAGCTGTAGCTGGAGTTCAGCGTAGGAGCCTTACAGCCCTCACCCACGTGAATGCACTTTGTGCTGCCTGCTGGGCCCTTTTGATTTACTCAGTAGAAAAAACCCAGAAAAATAACCAAACTTCTTCCCACCTCATCTCACAGGAGAGACAAAAGAGAGGTCTGATAGTATTCCTTGTTATACTTACCCACCCAACTACACCTTGTTTCTGATTCCCTGGCAAAAAGCCAAAGGTCAATCACAAATTTGACAGCAGAGAGATAAAAAGTCTCCTCTTTACTCACAGAATAGTCACCCTCACAGGCACACTCTACTTGAGCTTTCCTGTGAATAGAACCATGGAATGGTTTGGGTTGGAAGAGACCTTAAAGGCCACCTAGTTCCAACCCCCCTGCTATGGACAGAGACATTTTGTACTCAACCAGCTTGCTCAAAGCTCCAACCAACCTGCCCGTGAGCACTTCCATAGCTTCTCTGAGCAACCTGTTCCAGTGCCTCACCACCCTCATAGTCGTGTGGGTATGTTTTTTCATGTGAACAGAATTTTAGACTGCAGAAAAGGAATAAACTCACATGACTACAGATCTCCAGTCCTTCCAAAGATGAAAATCCAGGACATGCCTTGAGAGGCATGTGCTACCACCCAGGGGAAGATGCAAGCAACCAACACTTAGAGCTCAGTACATGGAACAAGACAGGAAAGCAGACATGCTTCAACTCTACACTTTCCCACCTACACTTGGCCACTGAAGTCGGTGACTTCTGTACTACATTTGCTATAGAATCCCTTACTGTTTGAGCCACAATTTAGGATTCCCATTTCAATTTCTCTTTAAAAACAAAACAACTGAGTCTGTGCACAAGAATTTAGTGTAACTTAAAAAGTTCCAAGCCACTTTTTTTCCCCTTCTAATAATTTTATTGAAAATAGCAAACATTTCCTTTCCCTTTTAACAAGTATTGCTGACTGATGTAGCAAACCTGAGAAAAATCCTCTTTTGTACTTCCTTGACTCTGATATCTCTATTTTTAAATCAAATTTTTACTTCTTTTTTGAGCTATTTGAGGTATTTCATATCAATAGTCATAGATTATTCTGAATAAAATTTTGAATAATGAGAACACTGATGATCAGTTCAATTCTTTCCCCTTAGCAGAACTCAGCATTCCTCTAAATAGCATTTTCTGAGTACAGATCTGTTTTGAGAGTCTGATCATTTGGTCGAGTCTGTAAGAGAACTAATGTACAACAAACTATGCCAGCATATTTAAAAAGAATTTCCACATCTTTTTTTGCCCTTCATTATTGGAGAGTAGGGTGCTCTTTTACTAGGCAAAGCTATAAAAGTGATTGCTTCAGAGATTGAGGAAAGTCATTTTCTCACTTAGTTGATTCAGGCGAGAAAGCATATTACTGCTTAAAGGAAGACTATAATACAGTCAGTAAAAGCATTAATAAAGCCACATTGTGGCCTTCTTTCTTTGCCTAATTATAACTGCAGACATTTTTACTATAAAAGAAAACTATTTTAAATATAATAGAGAGATTAGTAAACTCATACACAACTTACTCCACCTCCCTTCAAAGATTCTTTTCTTGGATTAGCATTATGAAGCACTACAGTTATTTATATGCTTCTTAGATGAAACATCCAAAAATTCAGGGACATTTTTTCATCCGAATATATGAGGAATTAGAATCACAACCTTCTATGAATGAACAAGGCTAAATCCCTACCAAGAAAAATGCAGTGACTATCCCAATCTCTCTTTTTAACTTAGCAACATGATTTCATTCTGATATTTATATATTCTAAAACCATCAGTATTGGCAACAGTCACTTCTAAATGTGCTGACTAGCAATAACAACACTTGTGCATCATTCTCTAAATGTGGTCCTCAAACATTTGGAGCTCTGCTTTGGGTTCTGTTGGTTTCCTTCCCGTGAAGGAGAAATCTCAGTTCTGAAAGGTGAGAAAGCACACTGCAGGGCAGGCAAAGAGGTGAGGATGGAGTATGCCTCCTCAGATGGCTACTGCTTTTAATTTTTACAGTACCTTCATAAGAGAATTTTTCTTCCTGCACTTTCATGAGCTGATTCTCTGAGCAGCTCAAGACTGTTATCTACAGGCTACCAAAAGCCAAGATCACTGGCTGACCTGGCCAGGGCCATACAAGAAAAACAGAGGCACAGCCAGAAGTAAGACAGATCTACCAGTGGCACAGCCATTTCCTTTTACTACTTCTTCTCCCCTGTCTTTCAGCATCTTTCCTTACCTCTTTCCTTTGATTCTGTCTATGTTGTCCTGGCAAGTCAACCTTTGACTTTTTTATTTTTCCCCAGCTCATTCCTATCTCAATTTCAATTATTTTTCTCTCAATCAATGTTGTCATAAGCCCACCAAGAACATGCTTCACCTTTTAACAACATACTATTCTGATCTTTTCCTAAATTAATTACTTAGTTTTCAGTTTCTGCCCTTCTCTTCCATCTGATTCATTCCTCCCTTCTATTTCATTTCCCCCACTAGTTTCCCTTTGCATCATTCTTCCTCAGTCTTTTTCACTCTCTTCCACCTCATACTCAGTTCCTAATGTTACTCTTGCCCTTGCCTACTCATTCACTGTTTCACTTATCATATACATTCATTCAGTTATTCATTCACTCCCCTACTTTCCAGTTACTTGAGGAATATATTTTATTCTCTAACTACATAAGCATTATGATATATTCTCCAAGCCTTTAAAAAGAAATTTTTGCAAAGGAAAAATACATTTTGTTAAGAATTTCAAGGCTAACCACAGTTTTGGGATACCCAGGTGTGTACTAATTTAATATCATTTAGCATGTGCTAGAACTTCTGCAGATATTAACTCATGATATAAAGCTATAAAGCCCAAAAGTAGACAAAGACTGCTGATGGTTGTTGCACACTGGGACTCTGTGAATTTCTTCTTGCCTTCCTAGCCCACAGAAGAAATGAAGATGAGCTCTTTTTTTGTTACCATGGGTCTAAAGTTCCTGAAAGAGCAAGACATTTCTACAGCCTCTTCTTTTATCAAAGTAAGCATGTAAAAGAGATGCTACAGCATTGGTCTAGTACATTGAGGAGTCTCACGCTTGGTTCATTATTGTTCTGACCAGCCTGTCAGATGCATTTTGGAGGGCTTCAGCATTCCGGCTTGGTCACCCAGATACTTCATACATTAAAACAGTGGCATTTTAAAGAGGCAAATGAACATGGCCTGAAGTCAAAAGCAGAAAAATCCACACGGGGTACTTTTTTTTTTTTCCCCACAAAAANAGCTTTAAGGTGAGGAAATACGTAGGGAAAACAAATCAATAGCTCATCAGTTAGCAGCTTTTTAACATAGATTGACTTTTCTCCAAACAGCCTATTTGAAATGCAGAAAGCAAAATAAAAGAAAGGAAGCCACAACTCCACAGATTCTATGTTATTAGCTAGGTGAAGGACACACACAATATACAGTCAATAAAAGTGGCAGCACACTGAAATCATGGAGGATTTTAGTGTTCCAGAGGGACTAGACTACAAATATTGTCTCATTTCTCCAGAGTAAATATTAGCAACAGTCTCTGAGGGACAGGAATATAGGTATATTACTCCCCTATGATGTTTTGAACTGGTGGAGAACCAGGTCTGTAGGACTTCTTTGTCTTCTCCAAACCACACAGGACAGACAAAATTAGCTCGAGGACAATAAGAGACAGAGACAGACCACTTCAGGGCCATCTGGGATGACAGCAGGTACAGGACAGGGGATGTGTAACTGGACTGCTTGCAGTTGCCCACTGAGATCTCTATGAAAGCGAGACCAGAAGGCAGCACATGCACTTCAAGTCCCAGTAATCACATCATGCACTTTGTGACAATCCCTTGTCTTATGGCTGGAAACAGCTGCTCTGTGATCCTTCACTTAGGAATGGTCATTTTTAAAAGCTTCTCATTAGAACCCTCATATTGTTCTTTTGACATGATTTTGAAGCTTAGTATAGATATTATGCAGCCCTATAACTCTGGTGGCACTCTTCTCCATCACTTTAGGCAAACAAGACTACTGAGATTAAAAGCATCAAGAGCAGGGATCTGTTTAAACTCACTGAAGTCATGGTCTATTCCTGCACCACATAATTACTAATATTTACACACTGTATATAGTTAATATTCTGTCCAAAGGCACAAAAAGAGTCTGAATGCACTCTGTTCTTGAGCATAAGCATTAAAAACAATGACTCTATAAAGGCATACGTTAAGACATGGAAATGATGGAGAGTAACACAAAGATACCAATTTGGGAACTTCGCTTCCAGTTGAATTCCTTTAGAAGAAGCTTAAATTAAGCTTTCCAACCATTAGGCTGTGTAAAAATTCATAACAGATCAAAGTGCTGTAGAAGCCTAAGGTTAATTTGAACACTGCTATAAGGGATGACCAGAAAGATCAGTATTAGCATCATAGTGGCAAATCCTTGTTACAAAGATTAAGCTTGGTAACTGATGCTGTATAAACCAGCAAGATTTGACCACAGGGGTTTACTTACTGCTACAATTGTGCTGTATGCAACAACCCAAGAGCAGACACAAGGGAGTAGCCTTTCCAAAGTGTTCACCAAATGAAAACCAAATGGTGTCAGTCAAAGAGTGCCGGTTTGGTTCGGGCATTTATTAATGCTCTTAGATGCTTTTGGCAACTTATATAACTTCGAGGTCACAATAATTTAATCACAGGTTTGAAACAGAATTGTTATATTGATTGACTTAAGCAGTGAAGAAGCTAAAAGAATGTAATTCAAGTGTCCGTGTCATGGCACTTTAGATGATGTCTTCTCAGAGCTGCCCAGGTTCGAAGTCACACTTCAGTCTAAATGACATAAAAAACTTGAGCAAGGTGAGTGACAAAACAGTGTCACTGAGAAGGCTGAAGCCTCCTTGCAAAGCAGTAGCAATCAAAAATATACCAAATCATACCAGCAAGACTGCTGTGACTGACAAAGGTACAGTTCTATGAAGACAATAAGGCTTCAAGTGCATATGAAATGTGAAAATAACATGAATGGACAAAATAAAATTGACCAAAAATAAATAAACCTGCTTTTCTTGGACTCCTTTGTAGGACCATTCACCTCCTTTCAGGATGAGATAATGCTAGTGCTTTTGCATACAAGAGAAAGCACGGAGTGCCAACATTTCTGCAAAGGGAGCACAGCTACCTAATGAATGCTTTCTGAGCTCAGATGGCCCTGGCAGCTCTTATGAGCTCTTCCACTAACTGTAGGTAGGAACTTGCATGCTATCCATATGTTTTAAAAATGTCACAACTAAATTCTGCTAATGCCATCCGATATTGGTTTCTCTGTACTAAAAAAGTGTCAGCAACTCACACACATTACTGCCATACAGGAAAAAATCCATTTCAGCATGTAAACTATCAAGCAAGCTTTGGAGATGATCCCTGTGGTATTAACCTGCCATGTTGGACCTGACTTGTCTACCAGCCGAGCACTTTGGCTGTTCACAAGATGCCTGGATTACAAACACTCATAGTTGTGCTGGAGCTTATTAAATACAAAAGTTCTCATTTCTGTCAAATCCATGAATACACACACATTAGTAACAGGCTTGAGTGCAATGGCATTTGCAAAGTGAAATGTGTACTAAAATACTGATCAATCTACCATGAAAGACTTTGTCTATTACAAATTTCAAAGCAGAAGAATTATGATAGTGTTTCTACTAAACGCCTAACATCTTAAACATTCCTCACAGTACAGTTAGCCTTAACTCATCAGGAAAAAAATTTACCTATGCATCTTTGAAAGAGTGACTACAGATACTGAAAAGCACATGACCAATATCTCACAATGCAAAAGTACACGTTATCAATTGGAAGGTACTGTCCTTGGGTACACAGCTATTCCTCTCAGCAGAGATATTAATTTCTACATCCAGAAACACAGATGCTGTAGAGCTTAGAATTAGAATTTATTGCTTGTATATCTGGCTCTAATAGACACAGAATTTTTGGCTTAACTGAACCTTTTTCCCCTCTCTGTCTTTGCAAAACAAGCCAGTGCAATCCAAGGCCCTGGCTGCCTCCAGAATTTAAATTACAGTGAGGGTTGTTTTGGTTTGGGTTTTTTCCCCTCTGTTGGCTGCGGATATGACAGCCTCATACAGCTAATTCTCTCATGCTAGACAACTCTGCAAGGCAGACCATGCCTAAATATTTTTAAAGTTAGTGCACTTCAAAACTAATAAGAGAAAATAAACTGCTTTACAGTGTGATCAATTACAGTATCTAATACGGAGATATTTGTGTGTCCAGTGGAAGTTTTATTCCCAGATTAGGCATCTAGTTTCCTGCAGAACCTATAATAACAACTGGATTTTCACCAGCCCTTTTTTTTTTTTTCTTAGCTAAGAGTCATCTGAGCTAAGCAGCAGACAATGCCAGTGGAAGGTATGTTGTTTACCCCAGCCTCTCACTGGGAATTGCACAGAAGGATCAACTCTCCAAAGTTACAAAATCCTGTCCTACAATCAGAACCTTAAAATAATTCTTTCACAAATAAGGGCAAGGCATTTCTTACAAAACAGGCCTAGGGCAGTAGAAGGAGCAGAAGACGACTAGTGACTGGAAGACAGGTTTCTTCCAGTCCAAATGAATGTGTGACTGCTACAGCCATCTTTGAATGCAGAGAGAGATCAAAAGTTTTCCTGCAAGCTATTAGAACTCAAATAGGAAGGACCAAGGGGGCACCATTACAGAATAGCCTCTGTTCTTCCCGAACTCTTGTGATTGCAAACTCAGTTTTAAGAAGTTTAAGATGTTCAGTGCTACCCTAAACAATTTGCTTTCTCTCAAGTGCCTGGTGAGGTAGACAGCTCTTTTTCAAGTTGGCAATTTAGAAACCTTCAGAAAGAGCAGGATTTTCACCATCATCTTCTGCAGCTCAGGCAGATGTTCTGTGTCAAAGACATTTGGTGCATGGAGCTTTCATGGACAAAAATACTGCACACTTGCTCTCTTCAGCCATGTTTCGTAAGGTTGGATGTGGCCTACCTTACACCGCAGGACCTAGCTCCCCAACTTAAACAAGAAACATTGCATATAAGTTCTCATGAGATTTAGGCATAAAACCAGTGCTGAAAATTTCCAGGCTATCAAGGTGTTAGTGAATGAGTGCACACTTTGCAACATAAACTGAGGTAAGACAGCTCAGGTGCCTAAACAGAAAGATAGTTCTCCAAAAGAAAAACCTAGCAGGAGTTTCTGCATGTCAGTGTTGCCTAGATGTTAGGTAGATACGTGGACCCCTGAATCTCTGATGCAAAACTGGAACCTACTTCTTCCTTTTTGAGACATGATGCAACTAGTTTTTGAAATTCAGCTCAGTAATTCTCATTATGCAGAACTCTGGCAAAGTTACTATGCATTCTAAGAGGTAAAGAACATAATGAGATCTTCTATCTTGGAATTAGCTTTAAGATTGCTTGTCATGGGCTTGGAATTGTTGAGAAAATATCAGGAAACCCTCTTCAGCAGTAACTTATAAAAACTAAATCAAATCATGCGCCTACTCTGTTTTGGGTACCCAAGGAATATAAAATAATAATAAAAAAAGGAACAAGACTCATTCATAATAAATCAAAACATAAAAATGAATTTAAAATCAGATGTCAAAAGCTTTGCCAGTGCAACTTTCACTAGCTGATATTTGTACACTTCTTATATTTTCAAGTGTGACTTAGAGTTTTAGAAAAATGTCAGTGTTTAAAATCTGGAAGGACTGGAAGAGATTTCTTCCCCCCTGTTCACATCCACCTTTAACTCTATGAAACTCAAATCCGAATACCTTGATTCCTTCAGGAGGACTCACCCCTAGTCTATTGATCCTCTCAAAGGATTCTGCTTACTTGTTTCTGAAAAAATCATAGGGAAAAAATAGTCTATTTTTGGTATTGCTGCAGGAACTTATGCCATCTTCAACACTCTTTCCTCTCACACAGCCTCGGAGAATCCAGCCTAGGAAAGTGATGAAAAAAGCAATGGCGGTACAACTCTGCTCAATGTCTTATATAAAACCAACAAGTGAACTTCAGCTGTTAAGAGCACTCTTTACACTCCAATGGAACATGCAACAGGTAGTATTTTTAGGCCTAACTTAAACTGAGCAGGAAATGCCCCGACTTACTCCTACAGTTTTATCTTTTCCAGAGAAAATGGCAGTTTCTCCCAAATGGTCAATTCCGGATTCCTAGGGTTTGCACTATGCAAAGGCTCTATGTTTAAAAAAGTGCTTAACTCCCAGCTTGTTTCATAAGGAGAAACTGCTCTAATGTTCCCAGGTGATCTCCATATTTTCTATGACATAACAAATGTTTTTCAGTTCTATAATATATTAAAAAAGACATGATTTTCCCATTCTCCAGCAAGTGGACAGGGAAAGGGAACATGATTGTGGGCAAAGGTAAAAACTCATGTCCCACAAGCATCGCAGCTCTAAAACTTAACTTAAGCACCTTAAGTGTGCCAACAAAAGCAGACAGAATATGAACTTCAACACAATTCATCTGATATAAAGATAATATTCACCATTGCTGTCCATTGTGCTATGTTGCCATTAAAACAATACAGGAAAGCACAGGAAAACCCTAAACTTCTAAAAGTTCCTTGGCATTACATGAACTGGAGCTTTCATGGCAGATTAAACCTATCTCAACCAGGTTCCAGTGGTCCTACCTCCCTTGACAACCCCAACTACATGTTTCTTATCTCTGTGTTGTCCCCAGCCCTTATGCCTGTGAGAACATATGCTGAGTAATGCAAAAATCTAACACAAATGACAAGTAAGTAAGCCAAAAAAACCCAACAAAAACAAACCGCAAAACAAACCCAAAAAACCAGTCTGTAGCCAAATCAGCCACCTGAACTGTCTTACCACGTGGCCCCTGGGACAAGGAAGAAGGCAGGGACAACATATGGTGGGGAGGGCAAAGAAGAGGCTGGGATTGTGAGGCTGCCCATATATAACATGATTTAATTTGTCATAAGATGGTATCTGTTAGTGTTTGTAATCTAAATTGCACAACTAAATGCACAAAAAGTTGCTAGAGCTCTACTTTATACTCATTTATTTGTCACCCTGCAACAATATAGCTTATTAGTTTTGGCTGTATCTGATTAAGAGTGGGCAAATGTGCATGAACTGCTCAGGGAGTAACAGCTGCACATGTGATCTAGTGATTTGATCCTGCCCTGTGACAATGACTTTCTATCATTCTTCAGTTTCCTTGCCAACATTCAATAGCTATTAGTTGAGTTAAACTATTTTTTGCATTAAATCACATTGTGACATGGGCAGACTTCTCTTTTCATATCTGCTTCAGCCAGCACTGACAAAACAAAAAACATTCCTTGCAAATATATGAAAAATTCTTCATGAAAATGGAGTATTGGGGAAAAAAGAAAATAGAAAAGGAAGGAAGAAATGCAAATTGAAGAAAGAAAACCCATTGGTATGTCTTAAAAGTATGAACACTGTCAGCTAAAATAAGACTGTAATTAGTAAGGGATTTAGATCCTGTACACATAAGAAATGATACAACAACCTGCTAATTGGAGACAATACTATTCACATGTTACGGAGGAACAAAGACTGGTACATAATTATGTGTAAGGAGGGGGAGGGTTACAAGAAGTGTTTCAATCTCGTAGACTGAGACACAGCCGAGGAAAGGCTAAAACAATAACCTTGAAAACAAGCATTAATAATCTACTGTCACAAGGAGGATAAAGAACATATTTGTTTACACAATGAGCCAAATTTTGCCTACAGACAGACCTACCTTTCACAAGAGAGTCATTTACATATATGCATAGTATTCAAATATGTATGTCCTATAAAAATAACATCATAATTTATAGTCTGTTTAGTAAAGATTTTGACAACATGAGCTGGGAGAACTTACACGTGGTTGATTTTTTTAAAAATAATTAAATACCTGGGGTTTTATTGTTACTATAGAAAACAAATGCTCAGATCTGGCTTCTGGTGCCTGTGCTGCCATTAATAATCACTGGTTGTCCCCAAGAGAGAGAAACAGCAAGCAACCTCATGAAACAGTGATGTTTTAAAAAGAAATTCATTAATACTGGATTTGCAGGGCACTCAGATACCACAGTGAAAAGCAGCATGGAAAAGCCTATGAGGAAATTAATCATTCTGCATTCAGTACAGGATCTGGCAGATGTGCAATGAAGAATGCCTGGAGACATACATTAAATATGAAGATTCTGGCCATTACCAGCAGAAATAATATCCCCTGAATGAGCATCAACTACCTGAGACATTAAATGTTTGATGTATTCTCATTTAATATAAGGGAAAAACCTCTTATTAATATGGTAAGGTTATAACAAGTACCAGCCAGGTGTTCCATGCAAAATATAATATCTGATAATGTAATTAAAGTCTATCATAAATGTAAGTTTTGGGACTAGTATTTCCTCATTTCTGCATGCTTAATTTTGCAACTAAATAACACTCCCACAGTTAGCAATTATTAGCAAATGTACATCATCTCAGCATTCTGAGGCTCCTGTCACCACAGCTCTAGGTGTAGTATGTTTTAGCACAGTAAATCAATCCATGTTTCACACTGCAGCTGCTGGACTCTTGTAATCAACCTCCCTTGCTTTACAGCTAGCTCAAGTGAGTCAGGATAGCACAGACAAGACAAAAAAGGCATCAGAGTAATGACAAACCTGCAGGTTCACAGCTAGCTCAGATGTCTGTACTAACACTGTGACTGCAAATTACTCATTTTATTTTACTCTATATCAGTTCAGTTCTGTTGTCCCGTCAACATAAGTTATGCTTTATCTTACCCCATCAGCTCAAATCTGAAGTCAGATTTCAACCTTCTCCTCTGTTAATCAGTAGGGACAGCTGCTGGAGAGGAAGGATGTGTAGGGAGGACTCTAGGATGCACCTTTGGGTTGGAAAAGGTTTATCAAAGCTGCGTTCTACAGTACTTCAGAAATGGGGAGAAGAGGCAAGGGGGTTCCATGCATGCCTGTCTAGAAAAATGAAAGATGTGCTAGAATAATTTTGCTGGTAAAAGTACTCTCAACATCTGTGCTGAGATGCAGCAGTACAGTAGCCTATCATGGTTCCTTGTCCAAAAAAACCACCAGTGCATGAGGCAATTTGGATGACCAAGTCTAGTTCTTCATGCGACTCCATATAAACCCTTGCCCTTCATCAAGTCCAACAGTCTGACAGGGTGTGCTGGCTGGAGATGCAGAGTGAGGTAGGTACCAGGGGCTGGGAACTGCAGCACCCTTTTAAGGTTCCCAGGCAATATATTAACAGGTACATCCTGTGGCCAACAACCAAATTATTCCTTGTCCTGACCCTAGAAACCAGTCTATACCACATGGAGGAATAGCCCGGGTGTTCTGATCACTCAATCTACTGAAAAGTCAAGGCTCTTCCACCCTCTCCATGCAATAGCAACTTTTTCTCATATTTAGTAGGACAGCCCACTACTTGAAGATAGTCTAACTCCTGCATACAATGTGCCTTGGAAAGAAGAGCCTAGCCTTTGCCCATCTAGCAAGGTGCAGGCAGACTCAAGAATGCATGAAATTGTCAGAGCTCCACCGGCTATGTATGTTCTTTCAGTCCATACTACTACCAGTGCCAGGCATATTTACTGCTTAGGATCAATCAGCTTAGTGTAATAAGCTGATGTACCACAGTAGTGCTTGGACTCTTCTCTGCCTAATTCTGACAGACACCACTTGTGTGGGTTTGGGTCTGTTCAGACAAATATATTCTGGTTCTTCATCTTGAGATGCTTCACAACTTGGCTGAACTATTGATATGTTTACTGTTTCCTTTACTAAGAGAGGAACATACTTATCATAAAGGGTGCATGGCATACTCGTAAGAGCTACTACATGAAAACAACTCTCTCCGACTCTTTGTAGCTCAGAGTACAAATATATTGACAATTTCATTTGAATATTCTAAAATTTCCTGTTGTAGAAATATCAAAAAGGCATAAGGGAAACTGGAGCTAGTAAAATTGTAAAAGCCTGTGTTCTGTTTGCTTTTTCAAAAAGCTCACAGGTCTGATTAATTCCCACATAAACTGAAGGAAGTGTTAATGATAAACATTGCTCCTCCTTTTCTAGCTAAAAATGTTTCCTCATCTTTTTGTGAAAGAAGATAATTTTTTATATTCAGTATTTTCAATAAATGATAACTAAAATATCTGCTGCCAGGTACATTGATATAAATGTACAGGCACACCTCTCATATTCTCTGACTCATGGGAATTTGGGATATTAGAATCAAAGGAAGAAGAAATCACTTTTTCAAAGACACTTTCACAGGCACTGATATTAAAATACCTATTTCTTTTAAAACACATCAGAAAAAGATACTTCACATACTGATAAAAACCGATACTGACAAAGCTGATGTATTCTTACTGGTATCAAAGGATCGATATTACTTTTGGTTATGTAGCAGAAATAAACAAATCCCTGAAATAGGCAGTGTCATGAAATGATAAGTCTCTATAGTTATTAAATTTAAATAACAGATCAGTCTTGATTAAAAGCTGATCTCTCTAAGGGATAAGGACCTCCATTAGTAATATTCTTCTATTGCCCAGTGAGGAGATTGCAAGGAATTTAAATACAGATTGATATTTGTTGGTAGAGGGTATTCTTTATTCTATACCATAAACAGACATGTTACATTAGAGTGCCACTACACATAGCAACTCCTTTGCTTAGTTTACTTTTTACTTAGTTCCTTTTGTGATCCGTATAGTCATCTGTGTCAAAAATGATCAAAATATATAGGTTCTTTTTGCCCCTTGAAAAGTGTATCCTATCCTTAAAATCATGCTTTTATCAGATATAGATAACTAACATATTCAGGAGAAATACAAGAGATGGCTAAAACTCTCTAAGAGAGTCTAATTTGTTTTAGAATTTCTTAAATTCTCTTTACTATTTTTCCACACAGTTTTGCATAAAACAAGTTTATCACTGTAGTGCCAGTGTGCAATCCCTCTTTCAATAGGGATTTTTGAGCCTCAAAACAATGATTAAGAACCCAGACAACAAAGAAAACACATAGCATAGAAAACCTTGTCAGCTGGCTAAATCTGACCGATGGTCCATTTTCCAGCACTTTAGAATCATCAGTACCCTACAGAGGTCATGTTATTAATTTACTTTGCTGTTCCTCAAAAGAGGAAGCTATCTTGTCCCACAAGGTATTACAGCAGTCTGTCAGGTTACATTGCCTACCATTAAAATGGCTATAGTGAATTTTTAATTGCTCTCAAACTGCAAACATCAACTACAGCACCAGAGTTTCAGATATTTGATAACTATGAACCAGAGAAAGCTGAAGCATGACAGGGTAATACTGCAATACCAATAGTCTGCATTTTATAGACCATCTGAGTCTGCATTTTAAGTCAAAGCAACATTATGTAGCAGTCAATGGTGTAACAACATAAAGACCTTGGTCTTACCCTTTGTTTTCAAGTCGTTTAATACCTTTGATTCCACGGGCAGGATATCACTCACTAGCTTTATCTCAATATTTCGGGATGCCAGTTCAAGCAACTTTTCAAAAAGACGCTGCCCCTGGGAAGAACAGTAATGGAAAGCAGAAGTTTTAAGACACAGAATGGTTCAAACTGCATACCAACAAACTGAAGAGGCATGTTATAACAAAAATATTATATACAACAGCTGAGTCAATATGTTCTTAGATAAGAAATGTAATGTATTAAACATATATATTAAACATACCCTAAGGGTTAGCAACTTCAAATACTTTTTTTTGGAGAAATACTGTTCTGAAGGCCAAAATGGTTACTTCCTTTTCCCAGATTGCACAATACTACTGATGACAGGTGCTAGGTAGAGAATGAAGTGATCAGGTTTTTATGCTGCATAAGCACTTTTGGACATTAACTTTCTTCTAAATAATCACATTCTGTTCTGTTGACTTAGGACACACAGTTCAAGGAAAATAGTTTATCCCACTTATTCTGTATTGAGTGATATTTTTAAGTGGTTCTACCCATAGTACACAATGTTTTCAAGTGGTTGCCTGCTCAACTTTAGATGAGCTATACCAGGGAGGAAAACAATGATCTACAGGTATTTTATAGGCTTTTACATTTCACACTGCTATAAAACTTTACTAATTAAGCCATATTTCTAACACAGAACAAAAAAGGGAATCTCATTCTGAGCTAGATATATGTCAAAACAGAAATCAAGATATTTGTTTCACTTGAAAAATAAAATTTCAAATTGCCACATTTTTCCATATTCAAGAAACAAAGAAAAAGTAGAACTTCTCATTGCACAGTAAATGCTTCATTTTTAGATTCAATATTTTAAATTAAATAAAAAAGTTTAATTAGAAGCAGCCAACTAGACAATGTCATAAATAAACTCTCCAGTGTATTACTACTATGCTGTTGCTACAACCACAGCCAGATCTCATTTCCTTGCTGCCATTCTAGCTTACTACAGCAGACACCACTTTCACTTAGCAGTCCAGTACACAAAGGCTTTGGGTTTATGCAGTTGACAAAGTGTCTGCCCTGCCTACACACTTCACTTGCGGTTCAGTGTAATGCTGGCTCCAAGGTAAAGCAAAAACAAAAAAAGCAACAGTCATAAATCAACTTTCAAACAAACAGGTGGAAGATAAAACTCTTCACAGGACTATTTTACATCATTCTCTGTACAAACTGTTACTCTGAGGATCTTAAAAGGATCTTTCTACTTAACAAAATGACCAAACCAAAAGCAGTTTGGAATGATACAATCTGATGTAGCATGGACCAACAAAACCCCAGTCGAAGGCCCTCTGCACACATTGAAAACACTTAATCAGCAGACAGTGGAAAGCCAACCTTTGCCTTGTATTTGCCTGCACAGATTGATCCTTTGAGCCTTGTTGGCCCTTGAGCATTACGCAGTCACAGAAAATAGTGCTTCCCTTTTCTACAGTACAGACCTATTTGACCTATTTTTTAATATTCACTTATTTTGAATGTATGTGCCACAATAAGAATACCCATCCTCCTAAAAAATAGTGTTCTCAAAACTACCAAGCAGCCAGAGCTGCAATGGAAACAGAACTACTGTTTACATTTTACTTTTGTAATGTATGCCTGCTTACTCACTCAAACCCATAGTACAGCTCCCTGCTCACCCCAGCAATCACAAGAACTTTGCAGTTAACTCAATGCTGCCATAATGAAACCATTAGAGAATAGCTAACAGAACAGGAAAACAAAAACATTATTAGCATGAAGTTCCAAATGCTTCTTATACTCAGATTCAGCATTTTTTAAGGTGACTGGGTGGTTCCATATGTAAGAAATTACATCCATGATTCTAACTCACACATCCAAAAGATGCTGCTGAGTTGCTGTGCAAGCCAAGAAGTGACTTTCCCTCACATATATCATGAAGCTAAAAGAATCCTTAATTCTCACACCACAGATTGTGTTGAGTCTTTTTAAAAAGAAGGACAGATGCTACTAGAAAATACAAGAATTAATGAGATAATAGATTGGAGATGGATGCTGTACATAGAGCTATGCAGCAGCTCCAGCATGATTCTGGAGGAAGCAGAGGTGCCCTGAGCAGTACTTCTGGGTGCCCTGAGCAGTACTTCTGGGTGCCCTGCTCCCTCCAAGAGTGTTTCTCATGTAATTGCTGCAGTTTGACACTGCTGAACCAACAAAATCTGGGAACAGCAATCGCTGTCCCCTTTGTCTGCCGAATTTCCAGTCCGTGCCTTGGCACATCCTCCAGAGCAAGAGGCTCCTGGCACGGCAGAGCTCAGTCAGCCTTCAAATGGGTCCCCTGACTGGAGAAACCAGCAGTTTTGATTTTTATTATCTATATACTTGCAAAAGTGAGCTGGGAAAATTAAGAACTGAAAGGTTTGCATTATACAAGTTAATTAATATACATATAGGTAGAAACACCTACTCAGAAAGGTTCTCTGTGTTTGTTTAACTTACTAAGTAGAAAGATAAACACAATTTTTTTAGGTTATCTGTAAAAACTGATTTTGACTAGAAGCATGGTAGAAAGCTCTAGCACATAAAAAACAAACATGGAAAGTGCATTTAAAAATTTAAGGGAAAGTGATTAGCATTATCAATACAAATTAGTTCATTAACTGTTCTGCTGAAGAAATGTTTAAAAAGTTAATGTCTCAAGCTGATAAAATTAATTGCTTCAGGGGATGGTTCTTACTGTTTTCTCCCTATGGTAATTATTTTTGGATATTATTGTCACTTCTACCTGCATGAGATTATATTTACATATGATTTACAAAAGCTTTGCTAAACAAGCCTGTATCTCCTCCTGGCATCTCTTCCTGAGTTTTACTTGATCTTAGTATGCCCTGATGTGACCAACATAGCTGCCTCTTACAGGCCATGCTGCCTGCTGAACAGTCCATCCTATGGCTGAATAGATCACTTGGAATGCAGCCCTACATTCTAATGAAGGCATCTTCTCTGAAAATATATCTATTTTCCCATCAGGGACCCTACAAGCTATTCATTTATAACATTCTCTTTTTTCCCAATTATGTTCATAAAAGGTAAAACCTCAAAATTGATTCAACATTTAAAGCATCTCTAAGTAATGACAGTTAAGACTAGGAGTGCACTCACCACAAATATTTGTGTTTATACAGGTACACAAAACACCACCACCCAGTGACAGAATTGGAAAGAATCCCCACGGTCTCATCTCTCACTGCATCATCTCTCAGCAGGCATTCATTTCCTCACCAAGGCTTAATCTAGACACTCTAAACTATGAAACATTCACAACTTGCTTCTAAAAATCTGTACACGCTGTAGTAAATAGGGTGCTAGAAATTCTTCCTTCATTGCTGAAGAACCTGGACTTCTTCCTTATTAATATTAATTTGAAACCCAGTTTCTGTACTTTCTGACATGTTTACTTGCAATGTTACTGTTTTCCCCTATGAAGAGGAAAAAAGATGGGATGGAAGGTCTAAAGAGTTTTGTCACTGCTGTCAGCACATTTGAAATGCTTCTGTTGAATACAAACCCTCATGCTGTCATTCAGACCACATTCCCTTCGTGAGACAATACCAGGCTGCTGCACAACTACGTGACAGTGATCAGAATCATTTCTATATACCCAGCTTGTGAGGAAGGAGAAATAGCAGCAGCCAACTGCTATGAAACTGGCATGCTACCTTACAGCATATCTGCATTTTAACAAACATTAGCACCAGAAATCTGCTTATCCTGATAAAATATTCTCTTACACTTTTCACTGGGCTGTTTCAAAAATCCTACCGAAAGTGACAAAATAGGATGTAAAAAGTACTTATAACATGAACAAACTGACATTCGCATGGTAGCTTTAAACTACCACACATCTCAAACAGGAATCCCAACTGGACTGCCACAGCAAACTGGTGAATTAAAAAACAGAGAAAGTTGTCATTACCAAAAGGCCCTGAAATTGCCCCCAAAGCAATTTATTGGCAGTCTCTAGACAGGCTGATTCTAGCCTGGCTGATTTCCCTTGCCTGTTGTTGTTTCTATCAGCATGCATTCCTTATTAGAAATAAAATGGGGAGATACAAACATGAAAATGATGTATTTACAGAAGTACTTTAAAACTGAATTATTGTGCTCTTCAGGAGCTTAGATTCCTACAGTTTAGACAATGTTTACCTTTTTCTTCACAGAGAAATAAACCTGGTTATTTCACCGACTTTTCTTTTGGATTATCTCTCTATAGTTTTACTAATATTTTAAAAAAAGTTTTCCCACAATCAAGCCCCTGGGTATATTTTAAAACATCACTAAAAATCATAGCATGCTGGCAAAAACCAATCGAGCAAATAAATCAAGAAAGCCTAACTTTAACTGCTTCTATTTCATACAGACCAGAGAAACTTAAATGCTCTCCTCAAATTCTTCCAACCAAACAGCTAATGCAAAGGGAGGGAATGTGCTTTCATTTTAAGAACTCTTTCTTTAAAATTTATTTTCTATGCCACAGTCTGTACCAGCTGCACCAGGGAAATGCCACCACCTGAAGAGGAGAGATGTTTATGTAAAGATGAGCTTATGGAAAAGAAAATATGTGGCAATGTCTATAGCTGATCATGGCGAATTTCTGCTGGTGGCTGCTAACTTTGGAGATGTGCTCTTCTTTGTATTTATTTGTATTTTTTAATAATTGTCAAGGAGGAGAACTTAAGCTCTTGTACTAAAATGTGTTCTACCAAATAAAGCACTTAAAATCCTTGGCCAATGCATGTGTGACACATGACTGGTCATCAGAGATTAATTACAAAGCTGGACAGCTGGTTTACCTGAAACAGACTGGGGGACTTCCCTCATCAAACCATTTGGGAGATGCATGGTAGGAAGGTAAACAAAGTAAGAAATATCTATTTTTATGTGATAATTATAAAATTTAGATGCATATCTACCCCTTGATCATCTTACGTGCATCCAAATAGCCATCTGGTGAGAACTGTGCAATACTCATGGCAATACCAATAAGCCACAATGGCATCAATTCTTATTTGTGAAAAATAAACCAAACTTTGTGAAGGACTTGCTGGTAATCTAAAAGGTCATTCTAAATTAAAGTTTCTAAACATGAGATAAGCAGAGGAAATAAACTGTGAATATTGTGAAACTGGCATGATCTTGCATTCACCTCTTTTCACTGCAAATGAATTAAAAACTACCCTCAAAAAATTGTTTCCATTATCCTCTAATATCTCTAAATATCCGATTGCCATAGGAGGAGTCACACATTCATGTTCCACAAGCACCTCAATGCTTCTACACAACAACTTGAAAACACATATCTGATAACACAAAGTTGCCAAAATATGTGGTTTTCTTCTGAATAAGACAAGCAGGTGTAGAAAGACTATTCATTATTTTGCCAAACAAATACCTGTTTACTTGACTGCTTAAGCTGGAGAAGCACAGAAACACTGTTCTGTCGTGTCTGTCTTTAGAGAATCCAATTTAGCAAGACTCACGATCTCGGATGACTGAGCATGGTGTAGTGACATACACAGCTCAGTCAGCAAGGAATGTTTATTTAGATTTATAGCAACAAAATATGGACAGGCAAGAGCCAAGGACAATAGGTAATGTATCCACACACAAAAATGAAGAAAACCAGAGCAGGAAGTTATGCAATTTTGTATACGCAGATGTATACATATATACAGGTATGTGCAATATACATTTAGACAAGATGGACAATATGTTTACTGGACGATGATATGGATGATATTGGACGTATACAATATGGATGATAAGCATATTGGGCATATATACGTACGTGTGTATACAGAGTTGCAGAACTTCCTGCTGTATTTTTCTTCAATATATATACTGGCATATGAATGTATGTATGTGACTACACAAACATATACAGAGAATGTAGTTAAACCTTGTAAGTAATTGAGAGAAAGCAATCTAGCCTACTCTGCTTTTCTCCTTCAAAAATCCATGTCTGTTCAAGTACTCTTGTGAAGAACCTTGTTTTGCAATATGCCTTGAATATTCATAAAATGGAAATTGCTAGTTATAGAGCAGGATGTGTGTCCATATGGAAAATGGTTATGTCCCTAGTTTCTAAACAAACAAGAATAATTCAAGGAACAACTAAAATTTACTCACTAAGCACTGTACTACATTTTGCATCTCACCCCCTTACCTTTCATAATGCTTCTGCTATTTTGGGGCAAATTTTCCTGAAATCAAATTGTAAAGACTTGAGGACATTCGATTTATTCTTCAGACAATTCCTGGACTATAGTTATTGATGCTTCTCTGAAATTTCACTTTCATTTCACAAGTGGACAAAGCAGATGTAAGGATACAAGTTTCCTCTCTGCCCTTTCACAGACTAAGCTTTGTGTACATTTGTGGGGCAGTGATTTGCTAAGAAACACTTCCTCTTAGCAATCTTTTAGCAATCACACCAGCCAATAACAATACAGTGTTTTAGCATGAATAGACAAGCTTGACAGAAAGATCTATCAGCTGTTCAGCCCACACTGCTGTACAAATGAGGAGATGACTGGAATATTAATTGCCTTTAAACAGAAGTAATTACTCACTTTCGTAAGACTACTAGCAGACAGAAATAGATAACCAGAATAGAATATTATGAAAAATGTTTAATTTTTCTGGCTTTAACTGTGCATTTGAGGATGAAAGAGCAAATCCACTTCTTAGATGTCACTTCTTCCTTTCCCTGCTGAATAATATCTTACATTTTTTACTTTGCATGCAAATGTGGAACAGTGAATGGATTTGGTGCTTAACTATTGAAATCCCAACTTCCAGTTTGCTACTTTTTGTGCCTTGTTTGGGATTTGTTAGGCTCTGCTGGTTTTGAAGCAAATGACATGGTGAATTTTTTTCAGATGAAACATTTTTAAAAGATTCATGCACATATCAATTCATGCACATCCTAGAAACATCTGAGGCACTGTCTCTTTGAATATATCTGCTTAAATGACAGTACATGGGTTTGAAGCTACTTAGGCAATAAATTTAAATAAAGTTTAGCTGCATAATTACATTGTGAAAAAGTCAATATTTTGATATTCCATAATTTATTCACAAGCCATACTCCAATATTTATAAGCATTCTAAAAGGATGGGTTTGCACTACATTTTCTATTCGCCTGCTCACCTTAGATTTTCACTCTTTCAAATGGACATGCAGCAAATTTATTCTGAAGAAAATTAATGTATGCTGTGCAACTAGGCTACAGGCACTTTCAAAAGAAGCAGAATTTAGACGCTCAGAATACCAGGCTTTGTCCATTATCTACCAAAAGGCATTTTTTTACTGCACAGCATCAACAGAAGTAGAGAGGGAAGCCAAGAGTTTATGACATAGTATAATAGCATTGATTCATTACAGTTACCCGGCTGTCATTTGAACCCCCTTTCATGTCAGCTGAGCTGCTGCTTTCAGCTAAGAATCTATTTAGTGGAAAAGAGGAGATACTCTCAGCCTATCAATTCTTTGATATCTTAGTTTCACAAGTGATACTAAATGGAAACCTGCCCTAACCACATTTCTATGAGGATTGCTCTCAAGAACAAAATTTTTGTTGGCACAGCATAATTGTAATGCATGTCTGTCTTACTCACTATGATTTATGATTTTTCCTATTGTTCTTAATTGCAGAAGTCTTGAACACCACTGCCTCCCAAGATTAATTTTGAAAAGCTATGAATCATCTGATGCTTGTTCTTTATGAAGTGTAATTCTATCCATCTATTTGGCTGCAGAATTAATCCACATGCTTGCTCTTTTATTTCATCAGTTCTATCGAACAGAAAATAACTGTATATATTTATGAATATTCCCAAATATGGATGTGCTAATATAGGTACAATTTGGCAGCTTTCTTAAGATTACACAAATACATATTTCCCTAAGATGGAAGCGATATGAGTATGTGTTGAATGTTATCTAGTCCAAACATACCACCACTCTCAGAAAGCTAACTGTATTGGCAGGAAAATCCCCATAAAAAATGATATTTTAGACTACCCAAACAAATAGGTGTGCTACAGGGTTGTAATTCTATAAAATGAATAGTGTAACAACAAGAACAGACTGTTGAAGCCCCACTCTTTTGTTAGGCTAGAACATACCTGGCATGCTGATGGATGACTGTGATTGAGGTCCCACTGGGAAGATACTATGTCAACAGACTTTTCAGCCATATTAAGCAAATTCATCCAGCCTTGGAAAAGAGACAAATGGGATGGTGCACTGTCTGAATAGTTGATCCCTTCAGGAATATTTTCCACAAGAGCAACCCTGAGAATAGATAAGGAAAAAATAACCACTTAACAAAGGCATTTTTCTATATCAAAGAGTTCCAAATTTTAAAGAATGTCAGTTTTTGGGCCTGTGGTTCAACAGGTGCTCCCAGAGGCTTTCAGCAGTGTCACCCACAACTGGCTCGGAAGTTGCTGACTGTCATACTCCACACTTCCCAAAACAATAAAGTGCAGAAATGACCTACTGGTAATGCAGCAAAGCCAATTAAGCTTTGGAAGCTCTGCAAAATTAGCTTAAACATGGAAAAGCTTACTTCTTTCAACACAGTAAGTGGGAATCAGTCCTTAAAGTGAAGACGGGAAGAATGAAATAATCTCTTCTTGCTTTGCCATTTCATCTCTGCATTTAGTTTCTTCTGTCTAAGGAATGTGGCAAGATGTAAACTCTCTGGCATTCTCACAGATTTGTTTTTATAGCTGACATTTTATTACATTGCAGTCTCTACATAGGAATTCTCCCTTTCTAACTCCTCTAAGCTATATAATTTTTCTGCTTTTACCTGTGTAAAGCTCTAACTGGGATCCAGTGGCTAAAAAAAGGATTATGCCCTTCTAATTTCCTGTTCTTTTTGGAAGGCTCTTTGATCTTACTGTCTATAGTATTCAACACATTTGCAAATTAAACTACACACATTCATATGGATACAATCACATCCAAGAAGTGAAACAAACATTGTAGTAAACTGACATTTCAAAATACACTCCTCTGCTTCAGGGAATTGACTTGTTTCAATCAGCATACTGCCCCACTGCTAGAACTCCTTAAATTGCAGCAGGTAAAGCTTCTCTCTACATTCAATAGAAGAATTTTAAAAATAAAAGCAATTCAAACAAGCTCCTCAATACTGTCTTTAGGTAAAGGGATTAAATTTTCAGCTTATCCAAGTGACACTTCTATAAGCGTCCCCAACATCTGCCACTTTACTGTGGATCATCCAAACCAGATGTAGGAAAGTTGTAGCAACAAGTTGAAGAATACTCTTGTTCATTGTATCCAAATACATCAAGCATATCCACACTGGTTTTGCACTTATTAATGACATTAATTACTTACTCCAGCAATAGGAATAAAATTTGTAAACTTTAAGTAAATCGTTATTACAAAATTCTCGTCTAAAAGAGAATTGTACATGTTTTGACTCTTCGAAAAACAGATTAGTGCAGTATGTTCTATTAATTCAGTTGACCCTATAGGGTTCACATGGGAACTTTTACAGCTATTTCAAAATATCAAGCCTGTTTGTGAAGTGAACCCATTAAAAGACAGAAGATTAGTACTCTTAAACAATGTAAAGAAAACCCAGCAAGACTTGAGATAAAGTAAATTTGTGGTCCTTACCAAACTCTTCATCTCCTGGCCTGGCAAAAAATCCCTCATCAAACTAGAACAGGCACAGTTCTTCCTTTCATTAACCATTCAAGTATGTTCTCTTTTTCCCTAAAATCTACCAAACAACATACATATCACTGAGCTGCGACTACCAATGACGATCTCCACAACTTCCTTGGAATACTCCATTCTATGTATTAACATTAAACTTATCTACATTACAGTAATGGAGGTGTAACACCAGCAAATAAACTGCAAAATGTTAAAAACACAACTTGATTTTTTTTTAATGTCTTTAGGTATATTTTATTCTAAAACATTCTATCTACTTTGTTTACAAACTTTCTGAAATAACTAATTTAACTAAATTTAGTGCCCTTATTAACACATTTAAAAATAAACAATTTAACACTTGAGGGTTTAGGCTTATTTCTGCTACATATAATCCTGTTACAGAACATAATAAAACTTTTGTTAGATTTCCCTAAAAGCCTAGTTAGTTCTTTTTCAAAAGTTAACATTATTATTCATATTGCAGCTCTTAGCATGTTTCATGTCCATGTTTCCAGAAGGATTTTGTGGAGAGCCGTAGGATGGCCACCTTCAAAGAGCAAGACATTGAAACTCAGAAATAAAAAGTGATCTCTACAAGGACATAAAACCTCGCTCAATAATCCAGTGGCAAAGATGAGAAATGAATCGACATCTTTCTGATATTTTCCACCTCCTACCCAAATGTGAAGAGATAGGAGTTATTCTGAATATTCTTCAAAGACATTCTTCATATCAAATGGTTATTCAAAAATAAAATAATCTGTCAAATGTAGTCCTGATTTAGATAAAATTCAAAAGCGTACATCACTCCCTTGACACAAGTTCTGGCCAAAATTTCTAAACATTAGAATGTTGCCTGATACACACAGTATTTTCTGGCAGAATGCATGCAAATGAACACAGGAGCCCAAAAAATAACTGATAGGACTGAATCTGTCACCGTCACTTCCAATGGCTTTTAGTAGTGTTTGTTTCCTACTTGAACTGGTGTCTCATTGTAAAGCATTAACTTCCATTTTTCCTATCTTTATCTTTGGCAGGTTGAAAGCTGCCAAAAAGGTAACATTGTCACAGAAGGGCTGAGATGATCTGGAGATCATGTAGCTCAACCCTCCTTGTCAAAGGAGGCTCAATGACAGCAGATAGATCAGGAAACTGTCCAGTTAAGCTTTTGGATATCTTCAATATCTCCAAGTCTAAACCCCATCATATATGAGATTAGGGACCTGATCCTAACACATACATGTGTATTTCAGACTTCACATTACTTAGGTCTGAAGTGGGGCAAAATACTGTATCTATATATTATAAACCCTGATTCCAGAAGTCACTGGAATCAATACCTTAAACTGGAAGAGCTGTAGTTGTGGGTCATTGCTCTATACACTGCTCTATCATTTTGGTACAGATATCACCAGTATATGCACAGAAGTTGGGCTCTTCCTCTTGTTCCATGGGTTAAAACCATTTACTTATTCAAAGAAAGTAGCAAGGCAAATTTAGTGGGGAAAAAAGGAATTCAGCTCCCTCTTAAAAGGGCCCTTGTCAAGGACGAGGTGCCTCTTGGTGAGGAAGGTTATCCTGACTATTGGAATGAACTTGCTCTTCACTAGGAGAACAGGTCCCAACTTTTGAATCTGTGTAGCATTCAGCAGGCTACAGCACCAGCACTAAATAAGGCATGCTCGTGCCATTTTATAATTTGGGTTTGATTATCCAGTAGAAGCCAAATGCATTCCTGTTAGCAAAACAGTAATTTAGAACATATATTTTGTGGTAATGTATTTCCTAGTCTTCTGTTCAACCAAATAGTAAACACAGGGAAGTGGTCACAGCACCAAGCCTGTCCAAGTTCAAGGAGCATTTGGAGCTTTCAGGTACCTGGTGTGACTCTTGGGATGTCCTGTGCAGGGCTAGGAGTTGGATCAGTGATCAATGATCCTGATGGGTCCCTTCCAACTCAGCATATTCTATGATTCTACTTCATGTTCTTTAGCAAAACAAATTAAAAACAAAACAAAACAAGCAAACACACACTCCCACCCCAAAACATCAAGGACCAAGTTTTTACACTAAGCAATTTTGCCATTATTAATCTTCCCTTTTTCCTTAGCACAATAACAAAGTTCCAGTGCTTAGTCAAGATGAGTTTTGTTAAAACTTCTGTGCAAAAATTCAAGTTTGCAAGCTCCAATTCCATCAATAAAAGATAAATTTAGCTTTCATTTTTGTTCCAATATGACCCACAAAGCGGTTTTTCAAACATAGTATAACAAAGACTTCAAGGAGAGAATGTCATTCAGAGATCTTGAGGAAGGTTAGACATGGTGACATAATTTATTCTGCAAAAATGGCATATTAACAAAGCAAAACAGAACAAACGTACCACGGTGATTAAAACAGACTTTTCCTATGTGCAAAATCATTAGCAGATAACCTTACACCTGTTGAATGAGATGTCCTTCCCTTCTCTGATTTCCTGGTGCTCTATTTCATCTGATAACATAGGCTAGTCTCTTCAGTTTTATAGATGAATATTCTCAAAACTGCCCCCACACAGACTGAGAAACCTGAAAGTAATGTTACATGATTTCTGTGAAGTTAGAGAAAGAAATGAGGGTCAGATCTGAGATTCGAACTCCTCTTACCTAACAGAAATGTGGCAAATAGAATGGTATTTAACGCCTACCAAAGAATAGATCGTGACCTCAATAATAAGACACTTCTGAACTCAGATACAAGACATACATTTAGCAATTCCAAGTGAATTCTGTGCCTTGTTATGGATTCTTCTTCATCTTTGATGGTTCTTTGGTCAAAAAGCAAGATTTGTTTCTGATCTCACACCAATTTCTTTCTCTAAAGGAAACAGAGACTCTTAACCTAGTGTGTGGGTTAATTAGAGTACAAAAAGGTCTAGGACAGTGAAAATAGGGAGATGCTATTTGTGTGTCTCTTGAACAAACTTGGGGCTACTGCCAAAATTTATAGCTCTGTTGGAAAGTTTAGCTGTAATGATCATATTCGTATAGGAAAGTTTTTTTGATGGTTCACACTTCACATCGTATTAAAATGACAAACTGTATGACATTATTTACTCCAGTTTGTCTCAACCCAGAGTTATCCACTAAAGAAAATCCAGGTAATACATACTTGAGCATCTCTACATCACCTGAATTTACTCACTTACTAAAGAGAAGAAACATGGTAAGAAAACACTACAATTATTTGTATGAGACAATGAAGAAACAAAAGCTGAGCAAAGCCTTTGACATTTGATTTCAATTAAGGCTTTCACCATCATCTTCAAGCCCTCCACATCATCCTACATCACATCATTCCTACCACTCTTCTCCCTCAGATCTACTCATTAGCTGTCACGCTGGCCAAGAACATCTCTGTAGCTTCTCAACCACAGCTCCAGCTGTTGTATTGGAGCATATAATGAAAGAGAGCTATGGCTTGAGGGTACAGCAAAGCAGCATTCCTTCCAGCTGTGCTTCCTTAAGCCAAGGACAACATGCAGGTCCTGGGCTTCTGCTCATCATCAAAGGAGTCAGCGACTCCTCACTCACACTGCTCATGTGGGCCAGTGTGGCACTAGGGCACTCTGATATAAGAAAGGGTCACAGCATTTTACACTACAAATGCAGGAAATGCAGATGCTTTGCTAAGCAACATGTAGCTAGAGCCAGTTAAGCTGTCCTGCATCCACTTCAAACATTGTGACAAATCTCCTAAACATTGGCCTAAATTCTGTGAACACCATCTGTGACAGGACTCAGAAGACACAGACCCTTTCAGCCAAGTTAGTGGCCTGATCCTATTTAACATACAGCTGAAGAAGGTGGCTGTGGCACAAGAGTGGGAGGGAAAAGCCCTGACAACTTCAAGTGTTCACTGAACTTCAGCCTTAAACACTTCAGCTAATGCCTATAATTAGATGTTGCCTTTCATCTTCCCCCTTCTATGGTCATCTCTTCTTTGCACTTAGTCTCCTTTCACTTTTTCTTAGCAGCCCACAGAAACAACTGAAGTATGTTAACTGTATTCCAAAACATATTAACTCCTCACCACTTAGGCCTTTTTATATTTTCTGGAATCAACTTGGAAATCACCGTGCCCACATAATTGTTTTTGTGCCCACTCATCACTATGTCTTCAAGCCAAATACAGCATGCAGACAGGCACAATACGTCTATTAAGCTTGGCAGATTTCATGTGCCAGATTCCTGGGTGGTACAATATAAAAAAATAAGATTTTCAATCAGCACTTATGTCAGTGGAACAATACTAGTTTTCACCCGTTCAAGATTAGACTTAATTTTCCAGAATAAATAACTAGAAGCATGCCAAGAATACCTCTTCTCTTTGAACTGCCCCAGGGATTCTTAGGTAAGAAAAAGATGGTCCTCCCTCTCTCATACCATCATCTTCAGAAAGAATGCACCAATAATAAAATCCTACTGTTCCAACTTCCCTCAAGTGACAAGCAACACAATGTTTGTGTTGTAACACACCATAAGCATGTAAGTTTCAAAAGAAGGACCCACTATACAAATTCACAAGTCATCTGATTTGTTTAAACCTTTCATAGTTGCATTTCAGATGCAGCTTTCAGTTCTGAAAGGCAAAACCATCCAAAAGAGGGAAAGAATTGACCAGATGTTTCACAATGTCACTTCACCCTACCAGGGATACTATTCCTACAGTGTCAAAGCAAATCCGAATCTTAGTCAAAAACTCAATCTAGCCAGCCAGGATCATTTTAATAATGAAACAAAGACAGCAGCCATATAAAATATCAAATGAAGAAGGAGCACAAGAAAGAATAAATAGCAAACAATAAAGATCTTCATTTATTTTACTGACATGACTGATACTTGCCTCAGTTCAAAAAAAACCAAAGTGCCATGAGCACTGAGCCTTTAAGTATCCTTATTGATTTTCTTAGGATTTCTCATATGCTTTATGCAGACTTAGGATTTTCCATGAATTATGCAAGTCAGTCTGGCTCAATACTGATCTTTTTCCTACACTTTTACATACCCAGGTGCATACCAAAATAATCCTTATCAACTGCCCCCTTGCTCCCTAAATAGGATGCTGAAATGAAGATTTTTGATTCCACTGTATAAAACTACTTAGTGTCATTAAGACTCGATAACAAATGCCTCCTAAAAGAATAAAAAAAAAAAATTAGAATCTAATTGAAGGGAACAGACAGAATATGTGTAAAGACCCTTTTGGGATAATATAATGTGTGGTTTTGTTTCAGGTGCTTTGCTTTAGGTTTCTAGCTCTATTATGTTATGTCTGAACCATTACATTAGCACATCTGTTTGAAAATATCTAGATAACTTAGATATTTTGAAGCTATTTAAAAAGAAATTTAATTTAACTGATTCCTAAAGTCTACATATATAAGCGAAATACAGTTGATGAGTAATCACTAACAGGTATCGTCAGCTGAGACTGAAATCTCTCTCAACCTAGTAGAATTATCATCATAAGAATGCAGAGGACCAAAGAAATCTTTAATTTACCAAGATGACTTTAATTTACTGAACAGAGAGGATGTGGAGTTTGGTCCTCTAGACTTCAGTCCAGAACTTCTCAGCAATTCAGCAAAGACAGCATTTCACAGGTCCTGAACATGCAAATCTAATTCTTGCAGAATTAAATGCAAATATTGAGAATAAACAAAATGAAAACATTTTACTGTAACTTTCTGCTTCACAATGCTATGTTAAGTCCAGTACAGTCACAGTTCCTAAATTTTCAGAAAAATTTATCCTCTTTATTATACTTTCTGTAATCATTTATATACACACAGACCAAACAGATAAAGACCTAGTATAAATGCTCTACAGAATAATCACAAGATTAATTCTAAATATCCCATTGTTTATGATTGGGATAGAATTTTTTGACACCAGCTAAGGAAAAATACATTTTGAAGCTGAGCAGCCAAGCCATCAAACCAGAAACAAGTATGCCTACATTTAAAAAAGACAAGTGTAAAACATAACAAAGTTACAATTTTTACAATAGAGGCCTTGTGCTATTCTTAATTTCAAATTTGTATATGAATTCAGTCCATGAAGAAAAAAGTACCCAACTTAATATCTGAAATTGACAACAGATTAACCACAGATTTAATTAAGAATGGTTTGACCAAGAAACCACTACACTATTCCAAAGAAAACCCTATGCTTTATGGTCCCAGCTTTCCCATTTTCCTCTGTGAGAATTAGTGCGTTATTCCGAGAGGAAATAATGATTTGCTAGAGAAAGGGCTGCAACAGTGACACCTACATCTGGATTCCCAAGAGACAGAAAGGAGTTTCATTTTAGGAAACATCTGACTCTCACCATACTCTGATAGAAGTTCTCATTTCAAAATTCATAATCAATAGAAAAGGCATCATACACTATATTTCTAGATTATTCCAACTGTCTGCTTGCTGTCAGGGCCCTGCTTTGCATCCTTTTTTAATGGAATAATTCCTACATTTTGGTCAGAAAAAAATATCTTATGGTTCAAGTAAATCTTATTTTACTGAACAATCAAGGATTTCTCTCAAATGAAACACTGAAACACTTTTACATCAAAGAAAACAAAAGTATCTCTAGACACTAATCATCATTCATTTCAGAGCATGCTGCAGCTGAATTTCACACTCAAGAAGGCACAATACAGAGGCTAAATGTTGCAGTGTTCTGCTCCTGGCTTTCTTTATGCACAACATACAGAAGCCTCAGGGATATGTGTGAAATCTATTTAATGGACACAGACCAAGAACAGAAACTGCCATCTGTTCCTCATATATATTTCTGTAAGATGCTTCCATTAGGCTATTGTTAGAGTATGACAAATCATGACAAGAACCTCTAAGATTTGGCTGTGATACACCTCTGTCCTTGTCATGTCTAAAACTGCTACAAAACTTTTCATCACTTTATCACGTGCCAAAATAACTTCCTTTTAGAGTGTGATTTCACAATAGTGTTTAAATACAACAGAGGGAAAACAGCTTGCATTTTGATCTTATTAAAAAACATATATTGCCAAAGAAGAATGTTGTATCAACATTTGCATACAACTGAAATTTATTTGGGGTTATAACAGCACTTCAAGAGCTTATATCTGATCTGGCAAACTTCAACTAGCATAACAATATTCTTTATGACCACCACAACTTCATTCTTTAGTTCCCTTATTTCTCATCATGTCCTTCATTTTTTCCTAAATGCTTATTCATTCATTTCAGCTCTTTGCGGAGCACATTGTGATAGGGAACAAAGACAATTTCTCTCATGGTTACCCTTCACTGTGATGATGTTTTACACAATGAAATTTAAACTTTGCTGGTAAGTGCTCAAAATGCATCATTTTGAATGAACAGTTCACTATTGCGAGATTTTCTTTCTTCTTGCTCTTGAGAAAAGAAATGCTAAGAAGCCAAAGTGGAGTCAGCAGTGTCCTTGTGTGGGGATCACTGGGCTTTCTAAAGACAATAGGCCTACTCTTGTATTTTCTCCTGGGCATTTTCCACATCAGAAAAGCTTGCTCCAACCATGTGTCATCTTTTTTTCCCCACCACCTTTTGATCTAGTTATTCCCTAATTTGAACGCTTCCATTTCTCTGGCTCCTCTTCTCCTTGCCTCGCTCTTTTGTGCATTACATTCTAGATGACCTCTTTTGTTTAGTTCCTTCTGGTTAGTCTTCCTCTCAATAAATTTCTTCCAAATTAACTGGCAGAAAGCATAGTACAGTTATTAAATCTTTGCATTCTGTCCTGTTCCTCCACCATATCTGATTTGTCCAAGTAGACTGAAAGCCTTGTTATTCAAGCAGTAGTGATACAGTAGGATTCATCTTTGGTAAATTCTTAGGAATTACTGCATTAAGAAGTAGCAGCACGGGCCTCTGAAAAACTCCACTGGCAATACACATTTTCCAGGAACATACTTTTAAGTACTTCTACATAAATTGTCATCACTCAAACTTTTTACATCAGAGGTCTCATGCAAGTCTAATTGGGCTTACTGTTTTGGGTGAGAGTTTTTTGTATATGGGATTTTTAGGGTTTTTTTTGGTTGGTTGGTTTGGTTTTTTAAGGGGGCTTATGGAGGCAGCTTCCTAATAATAAGAGGCACAGTGGTAATGACAAAGACTTCTAATTCTAATGATAGAAAGACTACTATTTCCCTAACTACTCTGTGATTAGTTTGTTGCAGCTTACCTTTAGCTGCAGCAAACAGAAAACCAGATGCATTGCTTTAAAAATGTAAACCATGGATGGTGTGTAAGTACAAGTTCCAAACTCAAATGGAAAAGGTTTCCTGGGTGATCATCTCTCTCCTTGCTACTTTAGGCAATGTTTCATATGCTTTTATTCTTAAATTATCCAGATAAGGAGAAGATAATAGGACAAGGAAAGGCTTTTACCACCACTTGTCATACTAGAATATTTTTTATCCTGCTGCTTTCATAGGCAGAAACCTGCTTCATTTCATATCCTTTTACCTGCTTTATCCTTTATCCTCAATAAGCCAGATCCCACCCTGTAATTTATCTCTCCTGTTGTATTTTCATGGATGACAATTTCCTTTTTTAGCTTTCACCCTGCACAATCATGTACCTTGAGCATCTTTATTACTGAAGTGACTCTTCATTTCTAGAACTTTCTACTAAGGAGGAGTTCAGCTTTCTCGATTACTGATGGTCACATACATATACATAGTACTCCAGATTAAAATTTAGCAGTGCCTTTCAAAATGGCACTAAATACGTGGCACTTCTAGTTATGTCTTATCCGATGTAAATAATATTGCATCTATCTCTAAGCAATTCTGTATTTTTTTATTACAGTTTCCCTAAGGAGCTGTTTCCCTTAAAGAGTATAAAGATGGAAAACCTAGCAAAATTGTAGTTGGACTAATGCTTGTGAATGACAAAAATCAAACTTAACCAAAATGGTACTTACATTCCCATGAGAAATCAAAAGATACATTTTAGATTCATTATAGCCTCACAAATTTTAAAGAGTGTTTTTCCATTCTCAGTTTGAGGAAAGGGCATTTTTCAATCACTCAGTTATTTTCTGCCTTCAGATCATGTATCTTCTTGTTCAATTTTAATTCTAACGATCTCTGTAGGGAAATGTATCTTTAGGAGGCTCTACAGTCAGCTGTTACTTTAGTCACATATTTGTCAGAAAATTGACTAAACCAGACCTCTGTCATTCCCTGCCTCTTCATGACTGCTGCAATTTGTGAAGTTCAAAGAGTAAAATAAAGTAAAAATATACCAAGGCTAAAGAAACAGATCAATTAAAAGCCAGAGAACTGCTGAAATGTGTTATGAGCATAGGAAAAAAAAAATCTTATTGCACCCTTTTCTAAAACTCTAAGCAACAAATTCCAACAAGACAACTGACAGTTGAGGTAGCTTTATTCTCTCAAAGTTGCTTCTGAGGATGTCTTATTATTATTTTCAACTAATTCAAGATCAGACTAACTGCAGACCTTAAGAGTGATAAACTCCGTGAAAAATGAAACATGAGAAATGTTGTTAAGTAGAGATGACAAAAAGAAGGTGAAAAAACAGAAAGTCTGCAAAGAACAATTTGGAGATGTTAACCCAGTCTCTGATAAGAAATTGCATGATGCTATCTGTAGAAAAAAAAACCTTGAAGAAATTCTCCTGAAAGACCCAGAATTAATCCTTAGCAAAGAGATCAGCGATTGCCAGAATCACCTGTGTCATACTGAATCCTACCGAAGGCAGATACTCCTCTGAGGAGAGGACATAAAAGGCTCCCATGACTCTAAGGAAGAGCACCACAGCAGAAAGGAATAAGGAACTCCAATTGCCATTCCAGCAAACAAAACAAAAGACAGTATTATCAAATAATTCAGGTTAGATGATACCCCTGGAGGTCATCTAGTCTAACCTCCTGCTCCAAACAGGTCCACTTAGATCAGGTTGCTCAGGGCCTTGTCTGGTGAAGTTTAGAGTGTTTCCAAGGAGAGAGATTACACAATCATCTCTGGCTGCCTGTTTTCGTACTTGAACACTCTCACAATGGAGTGATACAATGATAAAGGTTAGTGATATTTCACACTGATTTCAAATGAACAGCAACCTGAGAAATCTAATAAAGCTTTTCATTGAATCCTATTCTATGACAAGTCAAAGAGCCTAGGCCAACAGTAAAGTAAGATGCCCTGCTCTAATACCCATGCTCCTTCAGTTCCTCATTTGTAGCACCCATTCTTGCTTTCAATCTGCAAATGAATGATTTTGTGCTCTGCAGTATTAAGCAACATTTCTGTAACTCCAGGGTATAAAATCACCCCTTGTCTCCTATGATATTACCCTATTCTGCAGAATTCCCAGGTTCTTTTTAAGTCAATATTTCTCAAACTAGTTTTTGAGCACAAAGTACACTACTTAGAATAAGAAATGGCATTGATTTTGATGATCAGTGATTCTCAAAAAACACTGCTGTACACTCACTGTTCATGATTTTATAGTACCCACTGCTGCCTTTCACTTGTGTAATTTCTCATGCACCAAAGGGTTTGCTCAGGCTGATACAGAGTTGATCTACTGCCTTACAATTAGACTATTAGCAGAAATACATTGGTCTGGTACAAGCTATCTTTTACAAAATCAAGGGAAATTTTTATCCCTCTTTGCAACATCTCTGTACTAAAGTATTGTATAACACTGAAGTAAAATTTACAGGCTGAGATCTTTCTTCTTTCAAGCAGAGGGTATGTCAACTTACAAACCCTACCTGGGAAAGCATAAAACATCAAGCAAACTATTCCAAAGAGGCTTTCATCACAACAGATGAAAAGAATTTTTCTTGACTGAATCATACATTATAATGAGCAAATTATAATCAGTAAATTAAGCAATACAGACGGGATGTGGAAAATTCACTTGCTACAGTGAATGAGATATATGTAAATGATAAGTTAAATTAGTATAGAACAAAACCAACCGTAAGACAAGAAAGGTACATACATAAAACCAAAAGCAAAGCTTATTTCAAAGGAACTTCAAGTGGAACACTAAGTAGTAAAGCAGGAATACTCCCTAATGTACTCCAATGCAACAGCTGTGTTTATAAATTAATTTGGACATTTGCAGCTAGAAATCTCTACATAAAAATAGGTTCAAGGACAGAGAAACACGAAATGTCCTATTGTTTTATCTTATACTAAGTGACTGGATATGAAGCCCTCTTGTCTTGATCGAAAAAAGGAAAAAAATCTCACATTTATTCATTGCTCATTACTCAGGCTATTCCTTTTTTCTATGGAAAAACCCTCTCAGTATTATTTCACTTTGCCATTTCCAGTATTTTCTGGACCTATAGTTTCTCAGTTAAACTAACTAAAGGTGAGTTCATCAGGACTGCCTACTGTACCCATATAGGCTGAACTACCACTCATTCTTTTCCTTTTCTAATACTTACCATAAACTGTGTTCTACAGCATGGTAAACAATTTATCCAGGCTTCCTCAAAGAATAAGGATTGTCTACATTGATGAAATTTTATTTTCCCATGCACAACAGAAGTATCTGATGAAAACTCAACATTTTGAAATAGAAATTCCCTTGCTCCATGCCAATCTTCTCAGGAGCTCCATCCACTCTAGCTTAATAGCTCTGGTGGATACCCTAGAGATATAATGAAAGGTTATTACAACTAACAATCTTATAAGTTCATGACTAAGTTCTTTAGGGTACAGATTGTGTCATCTCTAGTTTTTGTGCAACATCTAACATATTTTATCTAGAAGATCTTCAGAGTTCCCTTCCAACCCTAACTACTCTGTGATTCTGGGATATTCAGAACAATAATACATTACAGACCGTATTAGGACTATGTCAAGATAGATAGATGCAAGGACAGATAAAACCAACAGGCTACCATTGGATTATTGTTCCTAAGCCTTACTAGTAGAAACATCTGGACCTTCAACAAATAACCTACGACTCAGAGTAGATTCCTACCACCTAATCTTTCAAAACAACTTCCCTGGTCTACCACTTCCAGAGGAGGAAGATGTTTTGAAAAGAGCATATTGATCTGAAGATTCCCTATCTCCGTTCCAAAAACCAGAGAAACCTCAGGGACGAGACGGAGCAGAGGAGTTTGTTTCTGTGGACTGGTACTTCAGTTACAACTGATTTTAAGTGTTTTAATAATATTTCTCCTAAAGGAAGAATTCTGATGACTTATTTTTTTTTAACCTAACTGTGCATATCAATGGAGATGCTACAGAATGAAAAATGTCTTAAAGTATAGCTCTGTCCCCTGGCCCCAGTGCTTTCCAACAAGTAACACAAATGACTGATGAGTTGCACAGCACCTTCAAAACAAAGCCCTCCGTACTGATGCTCCAAAGACAGAAATGGAGAAAAAGCTACAGAGAACAAGAGACTCTAAAAAGGTTTATAACAATGATGATGGGAGAAGGAAAAGCAGTAGCGCAGTATCAGCTCTTTGTCTTGCTTGTTTGTCCACAGGCAAGTAAAACCTTCTCAAAAATTGATAATTTCCTCTTTCCGTCCCAGGTGCAAGCCAACTGTTTATGGAAACTGTTCACAGATCCCTCATGTGTCCCTCACCTGAGGAGGCAGATGGCGAACTGCAGTGAAGCAAAACAAATGAAAATCTAGACTCCCTAAAGTGAATAACAGAAATCCTAACACCTCAGTTGGAACAGAACTTAGCTCTAACATATTAATTTTAAATAACTTCAAAAAAAGACTATACATAAGGGATTCTACTGTGGTTCACTTTTTAAATCCATTCACTGTCTGTTTGATCTCATTAATACTCAACTTCAGTTAATTCTGGCCCAGCAATTTTATGTGCCTCATGAGTTCATGCATACGAAAAAAGAATAAATAATTAGCATGTAGAAGGATCACAAATGTTTAATTTGCAACGAATGAACACTGCAAGTGAATGCTTTTAACATTTTAGCCTAGTTTAAATGATGATCAAAAGTACTGTAGAAAAAGCACTATTTGAGGCTGTTTGAGATCTGCTTTAAGGGACAGGATCCACTGGGACTAGTCTCATCAGTGGGCACATAAACACAAAATTTAATAAATCACATGCTTTCTCTTTAGACAGTTGGTCATTCTGTGCCTCCTACAAACTCTGCATTATTTCTTACAGTTTTCACAGACAGCACAAAAAACACCACATACACACCTGGCCATGTCTCTGATATGGTGATTAAGATACTCGTCTGAAAGAGAAGAAACAAGGAAAAGCTTACAGCTCAGGTCTTGTGCTTTCCATCTGCTGCTCACTCTGTAAAGGCAGGCAACATCCTCATCTGGTAAGGTTATGAGCTCAGCAGAGTAAGCTCTGCTTGGTTCTCTCTGAGCATATCTCCCAGAGCAGTAATTACTCAGAGGAATATTTTAATTGTGAAACCCAATTTTGCTGAAGGACAAGATGGGAAACTCTGATAAAGAGGTAGCCATGTTAGAAATGCAGAATAGAAGAACCCTTGCCTGGTTGGGGTATAATCTTTATTGGAGTAATTTTTTAACAAAAAAAAATTCTGATGCAATTATGTTCCAAATTTCAGCTCTTAATTCCTGCAAAATTTGCATTTCAGTACATGAGGTGTGATTTGGGATACTTATATGAGTTTTCAAAGGAGGTCAATTTTAGCAAATGTTTAGCAAGTAAGTCAAAGTGAGAGGACAGAACTATCACAAGCCATTTAGAGTTCTCAAATAATTTTAAAAACAACACGATGCTGCTATAACAATATCGGGTTTGCATGGCAAGGTTTTGGTAGCAGGGGGCTACTGGGGTGGCTTCTGTGAGAAGGTGCTAGAAGTTCCCCCTATGTCCCATAGAGCAAGTGCCAGCCGGCTGCGAGACAGACCCACCACTGGCCAAGCCTCTCAGGACAACATAGTTAAGAAGGGGAAAAATTAGTGCTGCCAGAGAGATGAGTAAGAATACGTGAAACAGCCCTGCAGACACCAGGATCAGTGGAGAAGGAAGGGCAGGAGGTGCTCCAGGCACCAGAATTAAGGTTCGCCTGCAGCCCATGGTGGTCCACAGGGGAGCTGAGATCCACGTGCAGAGGATCTCACACCAAAGCAGGTGGAGGTGCCCAAAGAAGGCTGGTGCCCTGTGGGAACTGGAGCAGGCTCATGGCAGGACCTGTGCACCCATGGAAAGAGCAGCCCCATGCTGGAGCAGGTTTGCTGGACTTAGGACCCCTGCAGGAAAACCACACTTGGAGTAGCCTGTTCCTGAAGGACTGCACCCTGTAAGAGGGACCCATCCTGGAGCCGGAGAAGAGTGTGAGGAGTCCTCCCCCTGAGGAAGAACAAGTGGCAGAGATAATGCGTGATGAACTGATCACAACCTATCCTACTAGCCGGTTTTTGAGTCAATTCATCACTTGTCAATACTTTACTTTATGATGTATTCCTAAAAGAATTCTTTCACTATGAAGTTACATGTCTCTGGGAATTAATCCTTTTGCCTTTCCTCCCCAAGTAGGTTGGAACATAACTTCCTTTCCCAGTTTTCCCTAATCCTGCAGGTCTTGGCTGACAGAATTCCAAATATACACTAAGTCACCAAGCGAACTTCAGAAATTTATGTTGCCACTTCCTCATTGCTTTATTTGATTTTCCAGGTTTTGGAAATTTATCCTGGAAAAAAAAGTGCTCCTGGATACTAAGACAATCCTTCCTGTGACTTAGAACATATAGAAGTAAACAATTTAAATTATTCTTATTTTATACTCTCTATAATAGATTCTTTTCCTTCTCTCTCAGTTCAAAGAATAACTAGATTAATAAAATCACTGTTTTATTTGCCACCAGCTCAAATACCAGCAGAAAAATACAATTTTTACAAGAAGCCTATTTATAACAGAAAGGGGTTTTTACATCCTTACAAATGTACACAATAATGTCGATATCAGTCTATAAATTGTGTGCCTGGAAAACAACTACAGGTTTGGGAAACTACTTTGATTACTGGAAGAACAAACTGAAAGTTAATATGAAGCTCAAAAGTGTCTATTCAAGAAGATCAATGAAAACAAAAATACAAAATGATAGATGCTGATGGAGGTTACCAAAATAAAAAGCAGAGCAAGCAGGACAGACCTAAAACAAACACCACCTCCACTTTTCCACTCCCACCCCAAATAAAACCCCACAACTCAAACAGGCAGAAGGCAAGTGAGCAATGCATAAGAAGCCAGAAGTTCATTCTAAATTGCCAAGGTACGTCCAAGCTTTCAAGGACAGACGTTTTAGGTGCTGATACTTGGAAATGGATTTGGCTTATTCCTATTACTCTCTTCTCTACGACACCAATGTAAACAAGCTAAAAGCAGAGATCAGACTCAAATAACAATACTATGAAAAGTGTGATACAGTGGAGCACATCTTGTCCAAAAAAGCTTTTTTTTTAATTAAAAAAAAAAAAAAAAAAAAAGAAGTGCTCTTTCAATAGCATAAAGACTCCAGGAAAAAAAGTAGAAGTGGTCTTCAATGACATGAAAGTCATCTTCTGTCTTCTAGACACAACCACCTGACGATCTCAGGAGAGGACCACAACAGCCTGGCACAGGCAATGAACATCCCTAAACTTGTTCAGATTCCAATAAGTAAACCCATAATGATACCTCAAAATGGAACAGCACATCTGTTATATCAAACATAAAACTTAAGAGTGTAACAGAATACTACACAACCTCAGAATAAACAGAATAGAACAGTTTAGAGACAATTTAAAATTAATTTTGCTATGTATACAATTCATTAGCAGTTTGCCAATATTAAAAGAGATCTCAGCAATTTTACCCTTAGATGCAAAGAAAACATAGTGTGCTTAGCAAGATTTTCTGTAGGCCTAATGCATGAGGCTAAAGGATTTTATATAATTTAATCAAATTAATCCCAAATATTCTAGGATATTATTTATTTTTTTAAAACGACACCCAACCAAGAAGAAATTAAGTAACAGAAGTTAGATGCAGTGTTTGAGACAAATTAAAATGAAATAAAAAAAAATTATAAATTGTTTTAGTTTGGTTTTTTAAAAAAATCATTTGTTTTACATTCTAATGAATTATTTCCCTGCTCCCAATACAAAATAGCAATTTTTAGTAGTTTTTTCGTAATGCTATTTTACATTTATGCGCTCTTTGTATCTTCTAGACAGTTCTTTCTCCTTATCTCCCTCACTTATTGCTGAATTTTAATGCAGTATTTAATATCTGCATTGCAATTGTAATTTTGAGAGCTTTGGTGGAAGAAGTCATACATTCATTAATTAAAATAACATACCTTTTAGATCTCCTAATGTAGAGGGAAGTTTTACTCAAGTTTTCAGCCCTCAAGTTTCTGAACTGGAATACTGGAATACTTGAGAATCACATTGCTAAAGTAAATCCATTTGGTTTGAATACGGAAACACAAAAAATGTACTCATTATTATATTTTGTCATTTCAGCTACTAAAACAAGAAGCAAGAGCCACATAACTTACAGTTAGGAAATAAATCAGTGAGCCATAACAATATGAACTCATGAAAAAGAAATTGCTTCAGCTTCAAGCATACAAAAGCCAAAAGAATCCATTGCTGTCTTCTCCTCATCACATAAACAGACTGCCCAGTGAGAGTTTATGAAAATCAAATACTTTCTGTGATTGCAAGCTTTCTATTGGAAGCCAAATAACTAGAAGATGCAAACAGTTAAAATGAAGATCAGAGCAACTCCTCCATGTACCCAGCCCCCAAAACAACAAGCTCTGTACAAGTTAAGGAATGGAGATTTTTTTTTTCAGTTTTCACATAGTTTAATTCTGAGTTGGTGAGACATCAAGACTATATTGGACTGCACTTGGTTGACTGACTGACCTAGGATTTTCCAGTGCCTTCTTTTCCAAGCATTCCAAAGGAGAAAAAAAAAAAA